>CM059274.1:31497280-31499780 GCA_030347295.1 Setipinna tenuifilis | reverse complement strand
AAAGTTTAAACCATATGTGTGATGGTCCTTTTTTTATAGTATTAATGTACTTCATAATAGATTCTTTGAACCAAACAATAATTCCCCCTGAGTTCCTGCCACATTTAACATTTGAGTGTTTAACAGAAGGGACACTAATCTCTCTATAATTAGGCAGTGAGTAATATTCCTGTTCACCTTTACTCCACGTTTCAAGTGCTATGCATATGTCTGAACTATTAACAATATTTACAAAATCAGAATCTCTAAACTTTTCTCCAAAAGAAGAAGAGTACATTCCCTGAATATTGTAGCAAGTAACTTTGAGAGATGTCATTATAATAATACAAAATAATTTGCCAGAAATAAGGATGTTCAACTACTCATAAAACAACTACATTAAACTTAAATTACTAAATCATATTGTCTGATTGACAAAGTTCCCAAAAACGACACACACGCACGCACACACGCACGCACGCACACACACAAGTGTGAATGGGGGAAAAATAAAATAAAAGACAAAATAAGTTTTTACACACAGTTGTTGTCAGTTCCCCCAACCCAGATGTTACACAAGCAAACACACAAACACATGTGCAAAATCCCAGCCCCCCAAAACACACACAGTCTCTCACTCACTCACTCACTCACTCTCACATACACATACACACATGCACACACACACACATTCACATGCAAAAATTCCTATATCTTTTTCAATTTGTACAAAGTACTAAACATTAACTAAATATTAAAAAAAAGCAAATTAATTTTCATTTGATCTCCCCCACCCCCCTATTTTAAGAGATTATCACATATATGTTGTAACATTGTTTTTATCTGGGCGAGATCTGTACCTCTGTTGGATGCTGCAGCTGCATAGGTAGGCCTGTGCACCTGATGTGGACTCTGTTCATGTTTGAAGATGTTACTTTTCTCTGAGCTGAGGATTCTCTCTCTATTTAGTGTTGTGTCTTTGAGGTTTTTTGCAAATAGTTTCATACCGTCCTTGTGTATGTGTACATTGTCATATAGATGATTGATGGTGATGTTGGTATGATGAGCTACTTTAACATTCGGAAAATTGGCACAAAAGGACATAATTTTGGTGTTGATTTGATCTATCACTCTTATAGGTATGTCACGTCTTGGAAGCAAAGATGAGAGGATTACCTTGGCCTCTGGATGTTTTTCTGTGACCAATCTAACGGTGGTTATTAAGGCTTCTGCCACATCAGTTCTTGTATTAAGGTCATTTGTCCCTGTGTGAATGATAATATGGGATGGATTATACAATGAACCTTTTTGCAGTATGTCCTTTGCTGCTTGAGTGGTTGGACACCAAAACTTCTTGACGTGTCGCCTTGGAAAAAGTCTTCGTTGGTCCAAATGGTTCCCATTGGAGTCGCATAGAATGAAAATGTTGTCTCTTTCCACGCTACCAGACTTTATCCCTTGTTGGCCATGGCTGATGTTTGATGGCTTGAGGGCTACACTACTCTGGTGGTTGTTTTGGTGATGTTTTGGAGGTTGAAGATTTTGATGAGGTAATGCTGGAGATGTGAGTACTTCAACAGAGCTGGTGACACTGTCAGACACAATGTTATTTTTGTCTGATGGCTCTCTGTTCAGGTTGTCCAGGTGATGACCCTTTCGAGCCTGGCTATGCCGCTCTGTCCTCAACAGCTCCTCCTTCAGAGACCTCACCTCCTGTCGTAGTTCTTCATTAGCCTCCTCCAGCTGTCTGACTGCAGTGCAGAGTTGTCTCACCAAGTTCATGTCAGGATGGATGATTATATCTTGAAGCTGCTGCAAAGTGTGCATGGTTTCCTCTTTGAACATGATGTAGTTCTGTTCAAGTCCAACCAAGGTGTCTCTCAGTCCCTTAGTGTCAGGGGAGGGAGGAATCTTGGGGCAGGTGGTGCAGGTGGTGAAACTATGGTCCTGTGTAGTGCCTGGGTCTGTCACAGCTGTTGATGGAACAACTGAGGCCCTCATCTCCAGTTCTGTTCTGTTATTTAGAGTGACACTTTTTAGGTGTTTAAATTTCTCTTGAAAATGAATAAGACTGGTTTCGGTACCCTGTACCATCACAGTACCGTTGTGATACAGGTTGACTATCAGTCTAATGTCATTATCCCCCTCCAATGTAATCTGCCTTCCTTTACTAATTCCTCCTCTCTTAACACATGTCCAAGCAGAGCACAGGGTGGTGTACCATGCTGTAGGGTAACTTGTAAACAATAACAGGTTGCATAAAACTTTGTTGCCATCAGGTCCCATATAATCAGAGATGAGAGTTTCAGGATGTTCCCTCATCATGTTCTCTTTTATCTTTTTCTTTTCTTTAGTTGTTAATTTCACAGTCTCTGGGTAGGAAATTTCCAGTTCATCTTCAGTTTTAAAAGATGCCACTGCTGTGGCCATGTTTTGAACTACTCTGGCATCTGCTCTGGCATCCATTGTGATGTCATCAACTGACAGTTTGACAGTTTGACTAGGCTGCTAGCGATTAGCT
>CM059274.1:31464780-31467280 GCA_030347295.1 Setipinna tenuifilis | reverse complement strand
ATCTGGAGCCTCGCTGTCACTCAGCCCAGCTCCCTTACTCACACTACTCTGCCAGACGCGAGTGTGTCTACATGTGTGTGTGTGTGTCTACATGTGTGTGTGTGTGTGTGTGTGTGTGTCAAGGGCAAGGAGAGGGAGGGAGGGAGGGAGAGAGAGAGAGAGGGAGAGGGAGAGAGAGAGAGAGGGAGAGGGGACTTGAGCTGCTAATGGTCCGTGGCGATGAAGTCACTGTGTAGCTGGTATGCGGTAGAGTCGCCCGTGGAGTGAGTGTGTGTGTGTGTGTGTGTGTGTGTGTCGACAGCAGCGATGCGTCCAGTGGAGTTGAGCTTTAGCTGGCCGCCGTCTCTGCCCTCTCGCTGCGCGGACGCTTTCTTTCAGCGGCTCTGAAGCGTCCAGTCCAGCGCTCAACCTCGGCCCCAGGAGCCAAGCGCCCAGTCCAGCCCAGGAGCCAAGCGTCCAGTCCAGCCCAGGAGCCAAGCGTCCAGAGCGGGGAGACGGTCCAGGAGTGGAGGAGTGCTGTGTGTGGAGAAGAGAGGAGAGGAGGACAGGAGGAGGAGAGGAGCAAGGCAGAGGAGGAGAGGAGGAGGAGAGGAGCAAGGCAAAATAAAGCATTGCAGTGGAGGAGAAGAGGAGGAGGAGAAGAGGAGCAAGGCAGAGTGAAGTGTTGCAGAGGAGGAGAGGAGGAGGAGGAGAAGAGGAGCAAGGCAGAGGAGGAGAGAAAGAGGAGAGGAGTAAGGCAGACTGAACTGTTGCAGAAGAGGAGAGAAGGAGGAGACGTACGCCGTGGCGGTGGTAGAGACTCCCGCTCCTCCTGAAGGAGGCGCAGAGGTGGTGAGCAGGAGCAGCAGGAGCAACAGCAGGAGCGGCAGCACCTCCTCCCGTCAGGGGAGGGAGGAGAAGGAGGAGGAGCAGGAGGTGGTGGTGGTGGTGCCCAAGACCAGGAGAGCCAGGAGGAGACGCCGACTGGGACGCACACGGAGGAGAAGGAATGGGAGGATGATCAAAGATGAGGCAGGAGCAGGAGCAGGAGGAGGAGGAGGAGGACATGGAGCGGGAGGTGGGGGAGGAGGAGAGAGGAGGAGGCACACATCAAGAACCAGGAGGAGACCCAAAGGGAACTGGCTGCACAGGTTGCTGGGATACAGGTGAGGAGAGACGGGAGTGACAGGTGACATGATTGACAGGTGACATGAGTGACAGGTGAGATGAGTGACAGGTGGCATGAGTGACTGGTGATATGAGTGACAGGTGACATGAGTGACAGGTGAGATGAGTGACAGGTGGCATGAGTGACAGGTGATATGATTGACAGGTGGCATGAGTGACAGGTGATATGATTGACAGGTGACATGAGTGACAGGTGAGATGAGTGACAGGTGGCATGAGTGACTGGTGATATGAGTGACAGCAGTGACAGAGGTTGACCTGGGTGACATAAGTGGTCATCTCAGCCCTGTCACACTCACACTCCTAAAAGTAGGGTAGGGCAGCCTTGCACAATGGTTGCTCGAGCAAGCTACATTTCGAAAGTGCACAAGTCAAAAAAGTCCAAACCCCTTTCAATTTGTATACGGGGAAGTGTAAAGGGACAAATGGCAGTTGAGTTTGACAGACATATCACCATTCGGTCATTTCGAACGGGTCGCTTAAAATGATTGGATGGTGTGTTTTCAGTCCTGTCTGTTCCACAGGTGACTAACATTTTATTTTTGTGGTGGAGAATTTCATTATGTAATTGCCATCGGGGTGTGAAGGGGATTTTAAGCGATATAGTAGAAACTGCTCCAAAAAAACATCTCACATCTCCTACTCTACCTTTAAAGTACACGTCACACCAACCCAAACGTCCTAGAAACGAAGACTTTTCTTGTTCATGAAGTATTCATTCATTCATGGAGTTGTTGATTTGTGACAAAGAATGCTTAACTCATTGACTGCCAGCCATTTTCAAAATTGTTCCACCCGTGGTGCCAGCCATTTTTCACCATTTTGGGTGTTTTTTGAAGCCCAACAGAAAATTGAGTTATTTGTCTATGTCAACACCAAAGACATCAAAATAAAGCTTAAAGTCTCATCTTTCATCTAAAAAAAACGGTGTGTTGATAGCTCTTTCCATTCCTTTGCAATCATGCATAGAACAGAGGTGGGTTTCCCCAAAATGCTGCTTTCAGACCAAAAAACTGAGAAAAATGGCTTTTTGTGAAAACCAACATTTTAAGCAGAAAATGTTTTTTGATGGCCATATTTTTGCATTACTGGCATCTAAAACATTTCATCCAAATGTAATACAACATAAATACGAATAAAAACACTGAAAATGGTTTTAGACAGTAAAAATAATAATTTGAATTGTACATGATGAATACATTTCTTCGACATTTTACTTGGCAAAATAAAAAGTTTATTTGCCTATATACATAAATCCTGTCACAAAAATATGATTCATGTCTGTCATAACTGTCCACCTATACAAACAATACTGTACTGTAACCATGTAAAT
>CM059274.1:31452280-31454780 GCA_030347295.1 Setipinna tenuifilis | reverse complement strand
TGCACCGCTCCACCACTCTACTCTGATTGGCCAAGAGCACCTCTACTCCGCTCTGATTGGCCAAGAGCACCTCTCCTCTGCTCTGATTGGCCAAGATGACCGCTCCTCTGCTCTGCCCTGATTGGCCTGGAGCACCTCTCCTTCTCTCCTGCCCTTTCTCTCTTCCTCTGCCCAACGCCCCATGCCCTGCTAGCTGGGTGGCTGACTGGCATCTTGGTCTGGGCTAGGGTCACACATACATGTACACACACACACACACACACACACACACACACAGAAAGACATACACACACACAGACACATACACATGCACACACACACACACACACACACACACACAGACACACGTGCACTCACACAGACACACACACACACCCAGAAAGACATACACACACACAGACACATACACACGCACATACACATTCATTGCAATTTGTTGGATTGTCTAGAGCCAGAAGTTAAAAGCTTTAAAATGTTTTTCATTACTATTTTCAATAAGTGTGTGTGTGTATGTATCTGTTGTGTGTTTGTGTGTGTGTGTATCTATTGTGTGTGTGTGCATGCTCTCATAGGTGAGTGCATCTGGGGACGAGGCACAATTATGGCACAGCCCTTTTTATTTTTCACACACACACACATACACACACAAACACACACACACTCCTTTATCCTCAGCTGCGTAAAACACTCATTAGCTAAATAGGGGAGTGTGTTTAGTGGAGGGAAAGCCCAGAAATACACACTACTGTTGGCAGGCACACACACACACACACACACACACTGAGGAAACTGCCAAATACCAAAATCTCACCTACGCAATCTGAAAGAGGGACACACTCCTGTTTGCAAAACACAGGTAGTAGCCAAGACCGCTCAGCTGTGGAGTAACGGGCACAACACACACACACACACACACACACACACACACACACACACACACACACTCTTACACACTTAGTTGTGGAGTCATGGAGACACAGACACACATGCACACACAATGCATGCACACATGCACGCGTATGCACGCACGCACATACACACACACACACACACGCACACACACACAGAGATGGGTAGTCCCATAGTCACACGTGCACACACACTTCTACATCACTTATACATGAATAGTCTTTACCGACGCGCTGTGTACATACTCATCCGTAAGCACACACACACACACACACATACACACACAGATGGGTAGTCACGTAGTCACATGTGCACACGCACACTTCTATATCTTATAGCCTTTACAGACGCTCTGGGTACGTAGTCATCCGTAAGCACACACACACACACACACACACACACACACACACACACACACACACACACACACACGCACAGATGGGTAGTCACACGTGCACACACACACTCCTACATAACTTATAGCCTTTAAAGATGTGCTGGGTACGTACTCATCTGTAAGCACACACACACATACACACACACACAGATGTGTAGTCACATAGTTACACGTGCACACACACACTTATAGCCTTTACTGACGCTCTGGGTACGTAGTCATCTGTGAGCATGCAGCTTGTTTGCGTTAGTGTGCTGGCTAGTCTATTTTCATCTCCAGCGTGATTACTAATTTAGCAGACGCCCCGATCAGGTGGCCTTGCATAAGACGCCACCCGCTCTTCTGTAGGGCACGGCTAAACGTGTGTGTGTGTGTGTGCGTGTGTGTGTGTGTGTGTGCGTGTGTGTGTGTGTGTGTGTGTGTGTGTGTGCGTGCGAGTGTGTGTATGTGTGTGTGTGAGTGTGTGTTTGTGTGTGTGTGTGTGTTTATGCAGCTGTGTGTGTAAATAGGAGTGTACCTTGGGAGCATATCCAGAAATGATAAATTGTCTCGGCCCAGTAGAATATCAGGTGGGCCAGCCCAAAGCCTATAGGTTACTACTACTACTTAAACTGTCAGTCTAGGAAAGAGAGCCTTCTGATTGGGTGGGCCTGATAGATGTGGGTGGGCCCAACCCACCCTTGGCCACGCCTATGGGGTAACTGCATTTGTGAGTGCATATACAGTGTGTGTATATCCTGTATGTATGTATGTGTGTGAGACAGAGTGTGTGTGTATGTGTGTTTTGTATGTATGTGTGTATTTATCTTGTGTGTATGTTTGTTGTTGTCGTGCAGGAAGGCCATCTCGAGGTGTTTTCCTGTATGTATGTGTGTGTGTTTGAGAGAGAGAGTGTGTGTGTATGTGTGTTTTGTATGTATGTGTGTATTTATCTTGTGTGTGTGTTTGTTGTTGTCGTGCAGGAAGGCCATCTCGCGGTCGGGACTGCAGCATCTCGCCCCGGTCCAGAACCCGGTCTCGGCGCTTAGCAACGGACCCGCTAGGGAGCTCAGGACCACTGTGGACTGGACCGTGAGTTCTGTGTGTTTGCGTCCGTAGTGTGTGTGAGTGTGTGCTAGTGTGTGTGCTGTCCGCCAGATGATCCGTGTTTACATTCTACCTGTTTACGTTGGCAGTGTGTGTTAGTGTGTGTTA
>CM059274.1:31442280-31444780 GCA_030347295.1 Setipinna tenuifilis | reverse complement strand
CACACACACACACCCTAATCCACCTGATTGAACTCATAAGCTAATTATCAGGCACTTGATTTGATTACTCAAGTGTGTCCACCTGAAGAGTCTGGGACAGAATGAGAATGTGGAGCTGGATTCAGGCTGTGCGGATCAGGACTGCAGTCCAGTGGGCTGGGGCTGGAGGCAGAGGAGCAGTGGTGAACATCCCGCTCTCAGAAACCACATCCTGCCACATATTAGTGCCAACCGCCCACTGATCCAGCTAACAACACTTAGCCCGTCATCAGCAGGGCACATCAGCTAGTTAGTGAAGTTATATGTGTTAAGGTCCATCAGCTAGTTAGTGAAGTTACCTGTGCTAAGGTACATCAGCTAGTTAGTGACCCTGCCTATCTTAAGGTACATCAGCTAGTTAGTGAAGTTGCCTGTGTTGCATACACACATGGTGGTGATTTTACTTTCTGAAGGCGGGATCTGCACTTCTAAGTAGGAGCTCCCTTTGTTAGCTGTTATATGTGTGTGTGTGTGTGCGCGTGTGTGTGTGGTTGTGTATGTGTGTGTGTGTGTGTGTGTTTGTATGTATGTGTGTGTGTGTGTGCGTGTGTGTGTGTGTATACTGTATATATATAGGCTGTTATACACTGACAGGTGCTCCTTGTGTGTCCCCATGCAGAGTTTCCAGCAGAATATATGTGTGTGTGTGTGTGTGTGTGTGTGTGTGTGTGTGTGTGTGTGTGTGTGTGTGTGTGTGTGTGTGTGTGTATGTATACTGACAGGTTTACCCTCTGTGTCCCCCCTGCAGAGTTTCCAGCAGAATATGTGTGTGTGTGTGTGTGTGTGTGTGTGTGTGTGTGTGTGTGTGTGTGTGTGTGTATACTGACAGGTGCGCCCTCTGTGTCCCCCTGCAGAGTTTCCAGCAGAAGTTCTTTCACAGTAAAGAGATCATCGCCATCAGCTGCTCCTGGTGCAAGCAGGCAGTGAGTGGGATACACACACACACACACACACACACACACACACACACACAAACACACACACACACATATACGTAGACACACATGCACACACGGACACACATACACACACACATACATGTGCGTGCACAAACACACACACACACACAAACGTATATACAAACACACACGCACACACACACTCACAGAGAGAGAAAGAGGCAGACAGGCACAGAGGTAAACTTTACTGAAAAAGACATTACATCATAGTCATGTCACACACACACACACACACAATTACAGATTAGATCATAATCGTGTCACACACACGCACAGCCCAAGAGCTCTTGACTCTGCTGGTGCTGCGTCAGTGAAGGGTGTAGAGTGGAGCACTCCACTGTCATTTACAAAACACAGAAAAACACAATAAATGTGTCAACACTTTTTTTCAGAACATTATGTGTGCTCTGTCTGGGTGAGTATGTGTGTTTGTGAGTGTGTGGACATCTGGATGTGTGTGTGTGTGTGTGTGTGTGTGTGGTGTGAATGTGCGTGTCCAAGGGTAAGGGTGAGTGTTTGTGAGGGCATTTGTGTGTGTGTGTGTGTGTGTGTTACTAAAATAAGATTTTTAATTCTCTGAGAGCTGGAGGCCTCATGACCAGCTGGCATAGCCTGATGGCTAAGTTTAGCATGTGCAGTGGCTAGTGTGCAGTGGCTAGTGTGTAGTGGTTAGTATGTAGGACTTAGTGTGCAGTGGTTAGTGTGCAGTGGTTAGTGTGCAGTGTGTAGTGCTTAGTATGTAGTAGTTAGTGTGTAGTGGCTAGTGTGTAGGACTTAGTGTGGAGTGGTTAGTTTGTCGTTTTTAGTGTGCAGTGGTTAGTGTTTAGTGCTTACTGTGTAGTCCTCAGTGTGTAGTATGCAGTGTTTAGTGTATACTGCGTAGTGTGTAGTCATTAGTGTGTAGTGGCTAGTGTATACTGCGTAGTGTGTAGTGGTTAGTGTGTAGTGGTTAGTGTGCAGTGGTTAGTGTGCAGTGGTTAGTGTGTAGTGGTTAGTATGTAGGGCTTAGTGTGTAGTGGCTAGTGTGTAGTGGTTAGTGTGTAGTGGTTAGTGTGTAGTGTGTAGTGTGTAGTGAATAGTGTGTAGTGTGTAGTGTGTAGTGGTTAGTGTGCAGTGGCTAGTGTGTAGTGAATAGTGTGTAGTGTGTAGTGGTTAGTGTGTAGTGGTTAGTATGTAGTGGTTAGTGTGTAGTGTGTAGGGCTTAGTGTGTAGTCCTCAGTGTGTAGTATGTAGTGTGTAGTGTGTAGGGCTTAGTGTGTAGTGTGTAGTGGTTAGTGTGTAGTATGTAGTGGTTAGTGTGTAGTGTGTAGTCCTCAGTGTGTAGTATGTAGTGTGTAGTGTGTAGTGCTTAGTGTTTAGGGTTGGTTGGCACAGACGGATGAGCGCTGGAGACAATCTCTCAGCAGCCCAAAGCCCCGTCAGTCAGTCACTTCGTCACTTTGTCACTCTGTCACTCCTTTAGTCTGTGTGTCCATCCAGGGCCACCGTCATTACTCAGTCTC
>CM059274.1:31434780-31437280 GCA_030347295.1 Setipinna tenuifilis | reverse complement strand
ACACACCTTGCCCTGCCCTCTCCTTCCCTGTTGACATCCAGCCCAGATGCGGGCCACAGTCAGGCCTCAGCACCTCAGAGTCAGCCAGCGCACACACACACACACACACACACAAACACACACACACACACACCTTGCCCTGCCCTCTCCTCACACACACACACACACACACACCCTGCCCTACCCTCTCCTTTCCCTGTTGACATCCGGGCCCAAGCACCTCAGAGCCAGCCAGCCAGCGCACACACACACACACACACACACACACACACACAGACAAATACACACACACCCTGCCCTGCCCTCTCCTTCCCTGTTGACATCCGGCCCAGATGCGGGCCTCAGTCGGGCCTCAGCACCTCAGAGCAAGCCAGCCAGCGCACACACACACACACACACACACACGCACACACACACACACACACACCCTGCCCTACCCTCTCCTTTCCCTGTTGACATCCGGGCCCAAGCACCTCAGAGCCAGCCAGCCAGCGCACACACACACACACACACACACACACACACACACACACACCCTGCCCTACCCTCTCCTTTCCCTGTTGATATCCGGGCCTGAGCACCTCAGAGCCAGCCAGCCAGCTCCGCAGGCGGAGGTGTGTGTGTGTGAGAGCGCGGGCCGGCGGGGTGTGTGTGTGTCTCAGAGCGCTCTATGTCTGCCCCCCCCCAGAGCTCCTTTAAAACCTCCACCAGAAGGAAAAAACGGACGTCATTTAAACGGAGGACCAGCAAAAAGGGCACCGATGTGAGTACGGGAGGGCGCACACACACACACACACACACACACACTGTTCTCTGTTCAGATAATCCCTGTAGCTGAGCACTGCTAGATGTCTGTTGAAGTCTTACTGTAGCTCTGCACTGTTGTTTAGTCTGACTAAATGAAGTATTGGGGTAAAACACACAGGCACACACTCAAAGGAAAGAAACACACACACACAAACACACACACACACACACACACACACATGGGCACACACTTCCTCTCTCCCTTCCCCTAACTCCTCTCGCGTGTGTACCTGCGCTCCATTGCAGGTGTGCATGTGAGTGAGTGTGTGTGTGTGTATTATGACATGTTTCTGTTACCATGGCTTCCTTTGATATGCTGTTGTGATTGGTTGACTTGCATTCTGAGGCTATGTGCATCGTGTGCACCCTTAAGTGTGATTGGCTAGGATGTGTGCACCCTTAATTGTGATTGGCTAGGATGAGCCCCTGCTCCGCCCCTCTTTGACATACTGACAGGTGTGAGTACTAAGCCATAGGCCCACAATGCTGCCCGGGTGGCGTTGTGTTGTGTGTGTAACGTGTGTGTGAGATGCCTGTGCGGTGTGTGTGTGTGTGTGTGTGTGTGCGCACCGGCCTTCTGACAGGAGTCAAAATGGCGTCCCTTCATGCTGAAGCCCCTCCCCTCGCCACTCATGAAGCCTGTGCTGGTCTTCGTCAACCCCAAGAGCGGAGGCAACCAGGTACACACACACACACACACACACGCACACCGCACAGGCGTCTCACACACACGTTACACAGGCAACCCCAAGAGCGGAGGCAACCAGGTACACACGCACACACACACACACACACATACACACACACACACAGCTGGTCTTCGTCAACCCCAAGAGCAGAGGTAACCAGATTGGACGCACACAGACACACACATACTCATTCTTATTTACTCACTCCCACACACATCCTCACCCATCCTCACCCACACACATACTCATACATGTCTGTCTATGTCTCTCTCTCTTTCCCTCCCCTCTCTCCCTCTCTCTCTCTCTCCCTCCATCTCTCCCACTCTCCCTCTCTCTCTCTCTCTCTCCCTCCCCCCACTCCCCCCCCCCCCCCTCTCTCTCTCCCTCCACCTCTCCCACTCTCCCTCTCTCTCTCTCTCTCTCCCTCCCCCCACTCCCCCCCCCCCCTCTCTCTCTCCCTCCCTCTCTTCCTCTCTCTCTCTCTCTCTCTCAGGGCACTAAGTTGCTGCAGATGTTCATGTGGATCTTGAACCCCCGTCAGGTGTTTGATCTGTCGCAGGGGGGCCCCAGAGAAGCGTGAGTCTCACAGCACCCCAACACACCCTAACACCCCACACTCTAATATACTGCACCCCAACACACCCCAACACTCTAATACACAGCACCCCAATAACTCTAATATAATATAGAACACCCCAACACTCTAACATACAGCACCCCACACTCTAATATAATATACAGCACCCCAACACACCTCAACACTCTAATACACAGCACCCCAAAAACTCTAATAATACAGCACCCCAACGCGCCCCCACACTCTAATATACAGCACCCCACACTCAAGTATACAGCACCCCAATAACTGATATACAGCACCCCAACACTTTAAAATACAGCACCCCAACACTCAGATATATAACACCCCAACACACCCCAACACTCTAAAATACAGCACCCAAAAAATGTGATATATAACACCCCAACACACCCCAACACTCTAA
>CM059274.1:31404780-31407280 GCA_030347295.1 Setipinna tenuifilis | reverse complement strand
ACGAGGCCCGAGCTCTGGGGGCGCCGGGGGGGACGGGCATGCCTGACGTAGTGGTGGAGCCCAGCAGTGGGTGAGACACACACACACACACGCACACACACACACACACACACAGTTATAGGCATGCCTGACGTGGTGGTGGAACCCAGCAGTGGGTGAGACACACACACACACACACACACACACACACACACAGTTATAGGCATGCCTGACGTGGTGGTGGAACCCAGCAGTGGGTGAGACACACACACACACACACACACACACACACACACAGTTATAGGCATGCCTGACGTGGTGGTGGAGCCCAGCAGTGGGTAAGACACACACACACACACACACACAGTTATAGGCATGCCTGACGTGGTGGTGGAGCCCAGCAGTGGGTAAGACACACACACACACACACACACACACACACACACACACACACACAGTTATAGGCCTGCCTGATGTGGTGGTGGAGCCCAGCAGTGGGTAAGACACACACACACACACACACACACACACACACATACATTGGCCAGACTGGAGGAACCCATACACAGAACCAAGAGCCACAGAATGCCACTGAGGAAGGAAGCTGCAGGACTGCTGCAAACGTGCAGCTTAACACACACACACACACACACACACACACACACACACACACACACACACACACACACAGCTCACATCTGGATCTTTCTATAGCCTCCCCACCCCCCACACCACCCTCTTCTTCTGCACTCCACCCACACACACATACACACACACAGACATACACACACACACACACACACACATACCAAATACACATGCACACAAACACACACACTCACGTGCACACACACACACACAGACACAAAAGTGCACACGTTCAAACGCGCCCTTTGTTTTGCTGAGTCACCTGCGTTACATCACATGAGCAGATGGCACCAGCGGTGATGTCACGGCAGACAGGGCGGGGCCTGCCGCTCGGCATGCTGGGATATTTACTGTCAACCTGCCCGTTTACAAGAAATGGCTGACTGAGTGTGTGTACGGGTCACACACACTGTGGACAGCTCACACACACGTGTCTATTGTGTGTGTGTGTGTGTGTGTGTGTGTGTGTGTGTGTGTGTGAGTGTGTGTGTGTGTGAGTGTGAGTGTGTGTGAGTGTGTGTGTGTGTGCGTGTGTGTGTGTGTGTGTGTATTTGTGTGTATTTGTGTGTGTGTGTGCATGTTTCTGACCTCCCCTGTCTCGTCCTCTGTAGGGTTCCTTTGACCACAGAGGAACAAGGTAAGGGTCCCTAATCAATAACTGATCGTAATGTAATAATGTAATACACACTCACACACACACACAAATATACACACACATACACACACACACACACACACACACACACACACACACACACACACACGCACACACATACTCACAGACACACACACACACACACACACTCACACACACACACACTCACAGACACGCACACACACAGTCTCTCACACACACACTCTCACACACACACACGCACACAGACGCTCTCACACACACACACACACACACACACACACACACACACACACAACATGACCTCAATGCTGCAGGTGTCGTGTGAGCAGGGAACATGTTTTTTTTGGCCCCAGCCCAGAGCTGTTGTCAAGGAAGCAAATGTGTAGAGAAAAACAAAGACGCAGAAAGTCCAAGGACTCCTGGGGAAGTTTCCCCACTGCTGGTAGACTCAGGATCGCCCTGGATTGCCCATGTGACCTGAGATAGCGGGGGCAGTAAACACCAAATTTGCGCAGTGGGGAGGAGGGCCACACCCATAACCTGACATAACCTGACATAGCAGACATAGCCAGACATAGCCTTTAGTCCTGACATAGCAGACATAGCCCTTAGTCCTGACATAGCCAGACATAGCCAGACATAGCCTTTAGTCCTGACATAGCAGACATAGCCCTTAGTCCTGACATAGCCAGACATAGCCCTTAGTCCTGTACTCCCATACCTGACCCCCATGATCCTGTAGCCCCATGTTGACCACGTATTTACTTGTGGCCCCCATGATCCTGTAGCCCCATATTGACCATGTGTTTACCTGTGGCCCCCATGATCCTGTAGCCCCATATTGACCACGTGTTTACCTGTGGCCCCCATGATCCTGTAGCCCCATATTGACCACGTGTTTACCTGTGGCCCCCATGATCCTGTAGCCCCATATTGACCATGTGTTTACCTGTGGCCCCCATGATCCTGTAGCCCCATATTGACCATGTGTTTATCAGTCCTCTTGACTGGAAGGGGGAGTTAAGCCAGACTCTGACTCTGACTCTGACTCTGCTGTCAAGCGCTTGTGTGTTGTTATTTACAGTCAGTGTTTGTTGTTATTTACAGTCAGCGTGTGTTTGTTGTTTACAGTGTTTGTTGTTGTTTACAGTCAGTGTTTGTTTGTTGTTGTTTACAGTCAGTGTTTGTGTGTTGTTGTTTACAGTGTTTGTTTGTTATTTACAGTGTTTGTTGTTG
>CM059274.1:31372280-31397280 GCA_030347295.1 Setipinna tenuifilis | reverse complement strand
GTGGTCTGTAGCGCTGGTGACACACATTTGTGGGCCACCATCACTGCTGTCCCCTACAACCCCTCCCCCCCAACCCCCCCACCCACAACCCCCCAAAAAAAGAGTAGTCTCCATCTCCTCCATGTGGACTCATGTAACCCAACAGCACTGCAGGACTTGTTTAAACCCAAAAGGACTTTGTTACATCTGTGCCACCCCCCCCCCCCCCCCCCATGTTGGCTAGGGGTGTTCTGGGATCAGCCTGCCCATCACTGCATTCCTCAATGCCACTTCACTTAGCAACAGGTCGTCATCAGGAGCAGAGTGGAAACAAAGAGTGTGGACACACACACGCACACACACACAGACGTAAACAGGTTCCTCCATCATCCAGTGACTCATTTTTTTCAGATGTGTGTGTCAGGAGTAAAACTGGAGCGGTCAACACAAGCAGCACACGTCAGACTTTTCTTCATTAAAAGGAAAATCCCAGACAGTCAAGAAAATGCCTGACGAGAAGCCGTTTTGGAATGTTGCTTTGTGGAAGATTCCGGAAGGTTCTGGAAGATGAGTAGCATTGTGGCTAACCTGAATCCCATGTGACTGTAAAGAGACCTGTGTACAGAACAGCGATATTGACTCATTTCCTTCTCTTCTTCTTTTCTTTATGAGTTGTTTTGAGTTTGGTGGTGATGGTAGTGTGACTGTGACTTATTTATCTATCTTTAAAGGCAAAAAAAGAAGAAAATATAAAAAAAAAAGCACTGAGCCATATTCAATGCAATATGAATGGGTGACATCTGTGCATCAGCTGGTTTACTTTACATTACATTAATGTTTCTATAGGAGCGGGGGGGGGGGGGGGGTGGTGTGGACACCGGGAAAAGCGGGGTGGGGGGGGGCATTAAGTATGACACAGCATGGGAAGGCAGGAAGAGGTGCGGTGTGGTGTGGGGTTTGGGGCATTCAGCCAATCAGCTGCTCTGTGCTGCGTGCTCATGCCGCATTTCGACCAATCAGCACCAGCCTCCAGGTGGCACCTCTGAGGGAGACCACAGTAACGTGTGCCTGCGAACCAACAGGGGCATTCCTCTGGAACTCACACTCTGTCTATCACACACACACACACACACACACAGACACACACACACAGACACGCACACACACATACAGACACATACAGACACACACACACACACACACACACACACACACACACACACACACATACACGCACGCAAGCACACGTACACACACACAGATTGAGGGGACAAGGGTGTTGTGGGGAGGACCAACCCTGCATTTTCATTTTGCATTTTAATTTGGCATTTATTTTTGTTTTTTGCAAGGTTTTCACTGCAGATGTGTGTTTCTGAGTCACTACTGTCCAGAGTTGTGTTGGCTAATTTGTGCTCTGGAGCTCCAAGTAACACCCTGCACCACTGGCCTGTGTGTGTGTGTGTGTGTGTGTGTGTGTGTCTGTCTGTCTGTCCAGGGCAGCACCTGCCCCACTGACTAGTGCTGGCCAGTGTGTCTGTGTGTGTGTGTGTGTGTGTGTGTGTGTGTGTGTCCAGGGCAACACCTGCACACCGGCCTGCCTCCACCCCCCGCGAGGAGTGAGCTTAATATTTCTGACTTGATCTGATCTGATCTATCTGATGTGGTGTTTTATATTTGAGTCTGATCATTATTATTATTATTATTATTATTATTATTATTATTATTATTTGTGGATTTGGAGCCGTGTCGTGCATGGGGTGTGGTTACCTCTGTGGGTATGTTCCCCTCAAGAAGAAAGATGGAGTTTCACAATGGCATTATTCTTTTTTTAATTATTTAATTTATGATTTACAGTAGAATGGTCAAACTTTTTGTTTTGTACAAAGATGGAACTACTTGAATGTTTTCTCTTATCTCTCTTGTTTTTCTTCGATGTGAACCTTGTGAGATGATGTTTTCAAGTGATGACTGAAGGGCGATGTGTTGCCTGACCTCTTCCTAATGACAGAGTCGTGTCTGGAGTCGATTCTCTGGCTACGGACAGACTGTCCAAGAATATGACAATATCACCTGCACACACACACATACATGTCACTGGATCCACGCGAAGCCTCTTCGATTTACTGGAACTGATCCACCTAACGTTAGACAAAGGAAAGTCATCATCACTGGGATTCATTTTTGGTCATTGTGAGGTAACGCGATCGCTTTGAGCCACAGTGACGGCCTTTACACTGACTGCTTTGGGACGACTCACTATTCTCTGGTCACCTTTCGAAGGACTCTGTGACTAAAAGAAAAACAATACTGTTAATGTTTATTTTTCTTCATTCCTTGCAGTTCCGTCACAAGAGGAGTTGTATTGTGCCATAAGATGTTTATGTTTTAAAAGCTAACCGTGGAAACCTGACGCAGACTCTGAACTATCAGAAAAACCAAAAAAAAAAAAAAGACCCTCCTCTAAATCTGAAGTTTCAAATACTTTTCATTTCCTTTGCCAGTGTTATCATTCAATGTTATTTTGGATTAATATTCAAGCATGCCAGATTGTACAACTGTAAAATCTGAACAGGTTTTTAGAATGACAATAAAAATCGATTTAAAAAAACACACAGACTGACCGCTGGACGTTTATCCTGAGAGGAGGATTGATTGTGTTGTTTTCTTGTCGTAGGGCCATGCCAAGGTGACCTGTTATGATGTGGAAATGATGTTTAACATATAAACATACCAATTGTATTATTTTGCAGTGTTATACTTCACACAGATCAGGCCCTATTTTACCCAGTGTGCCACTCCTTCTTGGCAAGTTGAGTATCTAGATTATTCTTTTGGGATCAATTAAGTTACTGATCTTGTGAATTTATCATTAGTACTGTGTTAGGCTGGAGCATTAAGTGGTTGTCTACACTGTAGTTTTAATTTATTTATTAACCAACTCATTTATTTATTTATTTGCGTTGCAGTTTCATTTCTTAAAAACAAACCCCTGTTATTGTAAGTCATAAAACCATATGACACCTACATATGATACATAGGCTACATCTCCCTAGCTCATTTCTCTTTCACTTACGGGAAGTGTGGTATTTCCCAATTATGTTTTAATAGGTGTTCATTGGAATAGGTGTTCATTCATATGTAATGCTTAAGGTACACACATGACTTTTACAAAACAAAATTCTGATAGGCTACGTACGGTGTGTTTGTGTGTGACGCTGTCCCTCACATGACAAACAGACGGAAGTATCCTATTTAACTCACGAAGACAGATGATAAACTTCAGTTCTGCCGTGGACTTCAGTCCAGCTTCTCTCTCTGTCAATAACCGTAGCCTGTCCTACAACTGTCATGGAGCAGCCAGCCAGCGACATCGCGCCCAAAGACCCACAGTAAGTATAATAGTCACATCTAATCTACTAAAATGTGTTCATTCTGTCATACTAAGCAGTTTGCCAATGTAACTTAGTGCTGTGGTTGAAGTTTAACATTAGCGGTTAATTTAATATGCGCTCAAAATCTGTGAAACTGGGGTACATTTTTTAATTTAATCATAACGTTTAGTAGGCTTGTGTTTTAAGAACAAAGCATTTAGTTCTAGTTGACCAGGTGCTAGAGACTGGCATAGGGCAAATAAACAAAGTTTACATGAAGTTTGTGAAACTTTCTAACTAAGGCGTAAGGTAGTCTAAGTTGGGTAAATAAATTCGTACATGTAGCATATGTGACTTTAATCAGTAGTCTGTTGGAAAATTACCTTACACATTGGCTGTGCGGCTGAAACCCAGTTTACGAACACTTCCATTGGCTTCAGAAAATTAACAGTAAGGTCCTATAAGCAATTTATTGATTTCTGATCGGGCGAGAAGCACACCATCCAAAGCCTACCAGTTAATTACGCCCATTGGGACATAAGCGGAAACTTGCCTTGCCAGGTAGCCTACACCACCACCAATATGTCGTAGATTTTTTTTCACCTACATGAGAGTAACTCCTTAACAAACATTACATATGTAGGTTTAATAGTATTTTTGTAGCAAAACGCGTTATGTTTCGCTTTCTAATCAGATAAAGACGCTCTCACTGTACTTCGTACCAGCTCAAACTCTAACCGGCCGGCGGCTACCCCCAATAAACTTCCCTCTCGGCCCTGCCCTGAAGTCCCTCCGGGTGCAACACCTACATACATTGTAGCTGTAAGATTTCATGAGTATCGGCACTCCCACTGGTTTACTCGCTGCTCTGTTCGCTAACTGATTTATTGCCTCTGCCGTCAGTGAGGCAAAGGGCACTTTAATAAGGCCTTTTATCACTCGTCCTGCTTTCGGGACAGCATGCCAGCGCCCTTCATGGTGGAAGAAATCTGTGTAGAGTCTCCTTTCAAGTGTCACTTTATATGTGTTTCTTAGGTTTGTACAGCCCCCCCTCTCTTGTTGTCTCCCTCACTAAGTGGTCTTCTTGTATGTCCCAGTGGGTCTAGTGGTCGTCTTGTGTTCTGGTGGGTCTAAGCAGTCTTGTATGTCCTGCTGGGTCTAAGTGGTCATCTTGTGTGTCCTAGTGGGTCTAAGTGGTCTTGTTGTGGGTCTAAGCTGTTATTGTGTGTCCTAGTGGGTCTAAGTGGTCTTGTTGTGGGTCTAAGTGGTCTTGTTGTCGGTCTAAGCCGTGTTATTGTGTGTCCTGGTGGGTCTAAGTGGTCTTGTTGTGGGTCTAAGTGGTGATCTTGTGTGTCCTAGTGGTCTTGTTGTGTGTCTAAGTGGTCTTGTTGTGTGTCTAAGTGGTCTTGTTGTGTGTCTAAGTGATCTTGTTGTGGGTCTAAGTGGTCTTGTTGTGGGTCTAAGTGGTCTTGTTGTGGGTCTAAGTGGTCTTGTTGTGGGTCTAAGTGGTCTTGTTGTGGGTCTAAGTGATCTTGTTGTGGGTCTAAGTGGTCTTGTTGTGTGTGTAAGCGGTGTTATTTTGTGTCCTAGTGGTGTGATGGAGAACGGTCACGCAGGAGACCCAAACGGCGCGGTGGCGTCCCACGGTGAGGAGGACACCATGGAGTTCCGCATCCTCATGGCGTACGCCAAACGCCGCCGGCCCACCATGCCAACCACGCCGCCGCCCAGGAAGAAGAGGCGTGGCCTGAAGAGCCTGAAGATGTTCAGCTGCCTCTTCCCCAAGACCACGGACCGGCCATCAGACGGGCGCCATGATGATGATGATGATGTCATACAGCCTGCCTCACTCGACCCCCCTACAGGTAGATATACACACGCACACACACACACACACACACACACACACACACACACACACACACTTACATTCACATCTCCTACAGGTAGATATGCACACACACACACTTACATCACCTACAGGTAGACAGGCAGGACACACACACACTTACATCTACATGACCTACAGGTAGACAGGCAGGACATACACACACTTACGTCTATGTGACCTACAGGTAGACATGCACACACACGCTTACATTCACATCACCTACAGGTAGACATGCACATACACACTCTTACATTCACATCACCTACAGGTAGATATGTAGGACACACACACACACTTACATTCACATCACCACACAGGCAGGACACACACACTCTTACATCTACATGACCTACAGGTAGACAAGCAGGACATACAGTACACATGTTCACATGTACATGTGGTCATGCAGCTTCCCTGCTGGACAGGCTTAGTACCTAGTGCTTATGTCACACTAATAGATGCTGTATTACTTACTTCAAACAGATAGACTCATAGATGTTTTATTACTGATTTCAGACAGATAGACTGATGAATGCTTTATTACTTATTCAAACAGATAGACTGATGAATGCTTTATTGATCCAGGGGGAAGGTTTGGGTAACCTGTAGCCTACTGACACAAACACCTGAAGACAAACAGAAAGTTGTCCGCTATCCTATCAGCACAGTGTCTGTTATCGGACATTTGCACTGCTGTTGCGTTTAAAAGCAGGCCTAACCCGCTGAAAAGAAGTTGTCGCAGTGATGATGAACAAATTCATCTCCTGTAAACCACAGAGCAAGTGCACTTATAATGTCTGTCTGTAAGGAGACTTTCCATCTAAATTTCTCCTATATCTAACCAATTATGGGCACACTGACACTACTATGCTATACAAATACTGTACATCTCATATTGTACTGCACAAATACTATACATCTCCTCCTGTGCTGCTGCAGAATGCTGGATTTGTCTCTGCTGTAGTTAAACTTGTTTGAGCAAGAAGCCCTGAGAGGTCGTACTGTAATGTGCTCATGCAACAGCTAGGGGGCACTGTGAGGCAATATTTGACCACTGCTTCAAGTCATAGACTACTAGACGATCATAAATAAAGGGCAGAAGTGTGTTCAGTAAATGTCCCAGAGTCTCTCTGGATGAGGGTGTCTGCCACATTAGTGAGTGTAAATGAGCAGGCGCTGGTTCCTCTAAAGCAAACTGCGGTGCTGCACAGCTTCCCAGTGTTCTCTCTGAGGTTATGTCTGGCCACAACAAGCCTGTTGACCTGGTCAGGAGTTGGTGGAGGAGGTGAGCTGGTGAGGAGGTAACCTGGTGAGGAGGTGACCTACCTGGTCAGGACCTAACCTGGTGAGGAGTTGACCTGGTGAGGAGTTGACCTGGTCAAGAGTTGACCTGGTCGACCAGCTGGGCTCCAGGAGCACATGTGGGTGCCTGACCTTCTCACCTGTGCCCACCTGCCTGACCCTCCCACAAGCTCACCTGTGCCCCACCCCCCCCCACCCACCCCCTGTCGTCTAGAGAGTTCTGTTAGACGTTTGGCACGTGTGTGTGTGTGTGTGTGTGTGTGTGTGTGTGTGTGTGTGTGATTAAAGCAGCAGAACTTGCTGTGTCATGCTTTCAGGAAGTTCCTCCACAACAGGTCTAGTCAGCGTGAGTGTGTGTGTTTCCCCAAAGGTTGTTTCCTCTTCATAGATGCATGCTGCCACAGCCACGCGATGTTGGTTGTTAGTATGTTGTCTCTGATGTTTGTGTCACTTGCAGAAACTTCCTCATATCCGCCCCTGTTGTGACTCACTCATTGAAAGGAAGTGTGTTGCGTATGTTAGTGCTGAGGTATTAAGCAAAGGGCTTTTCTCACCCAAAGCTACGTGCAGCCTACAGTAGTCTACTGTAACCCCCCCCCCCCCCCCCCTTCTGCATGGCGAAAACCAGTATTTGTAGCATGCAGCACACAGTATTTGTAGTATACAGTGCGTTCTGTAGTGCACAGCGCGTTCTTGTTTGTCAGTGTCATTGCTTTGTTACTGTGTCTCACCGTGGCTGTGTGTGTGTGTGTGTGGCTTCAGAGGACCAAAGGGCTCAGGCCGAGGCAGAGCAGGTGGCGGACAGGCTGACGTCACTCCCCCCCACGCCACTCCTCCCGGGAGACCTCGAGACCGACAACCCAGACGGTAAGACGCCCCCCCCCACCCCCACCCCACCCCGTTTAGAGCTACATGAAATAAATAAATAAAGCAGGTTTGTTACTAAAGCAGTTTAGTGCAGAGTCAATGTCTTGCAATGTCTTTCCGTTCCCACAGACCTCGTCCAGGAGCTTGTGAAGTTGCTGCGTGAAGCTGGTGACGAGTTGGACGCAAAGGTAACAAAGCCCCCCCGCCCCCCTACCCATAGCGTACACACACACACACACAGACACACACACACACACAGCTACCAAAAATGGGAAGGCCGCAGATCCTCTTTTTTCCACAAGGTGGCGACTCATGTGAGGCCTTTAGTGTCGTCCATCTTCACTGCATGTCAGGCAGAAGGCCGGTCATACTCAGAACAGCTTAGACTGATGCCCTTTAATGTAACGGAGGAATCAACACTCACAGTTATGAGGTTAAGCAGCAGAGTTTAGTGAAGGTGAAATGAGTTCTAATGTGAAAAGGAAACCAGTTTGTGTCTGCAAACCAGCATGTAGATTCCATAACCAACGAGTTGAGTTCAAAATACGGCAGTGACGCTCTTTCAGTTTTGTTTTTAGTCACATTTCAGCACTGGAATCTTTGAGGGAACATGGTGATTAACCTGTTCAGTGACAATCATGCTCATTTCTGTTTTTAATAAGGGTTTAGAAGACTTAACTGAAGCCTTTACCACACACATACTGCACGTTTGGCTAAGCATGTTACATTCTCATCTTCTCACTGTGTCCTCCTCTCCTCTCCTCTCCTGTCCTCCTCTCCTCTCCTCCCCTCTCTTCTCTTCTCTTCTCTTCTCCTCTCCTCTGCCCCCCTCTCCTCTCCTCTTCTCTCCTCTGCCTCCTCTCCTCTCCCTCTCCGCCTCTTCTCTTCTCTTTTCTTCTCTTCTCCTCTCCTGTCCTCTCCTCTCCTCCCCTCTCCTCTCCTCTCCTCCCCTCTCCTCTCACTTCCCCTCCTTTCCTCTCCTCTGCTCTGCTCTGCTCTCCTCTCCTCTCCATCTCCTCCTCCTCCCCTCCCCTCCCCTCCCCTCTCCTGCTGCTCTGCTCTCCTCCTCTCCCCCTCCTCTCCTCCCCTCCCCTCTCCTCTCCTTCCTCGTGTCTCCTCTACTCTCCCCCTCCCCTCCCCTCCCCTCCTCTCCTCCCCTCCCCTCCCCTCCTCTCCTCCCCTCTCCTCCCCTCCCCTCCCCTCCTCTCCTCCCCTCTCCTCCCCTCCTCTCTCCTCCTCCCCTCCCCTCTCCTCTCCTCCCCTCTCCTCTCCCCAGATCAGGCAGAACAGGGCTCTCCATGATCAGCTCCAGGGGCAGCTGGGGAGCTATGGCTTCTTCTCCAGCGTGATGTCCACCATCCTGCAGACGCTGAACCTGTCCTCGCTGCCCAGGGGGGAGTCCCCGCAGCAGGCCCAGATCCACACCACCTGTGAGGTGGTGACCCGCCTCAGCACCCTGGACACGCACCCCGTCAGCCAGACCATGGGCTTCGGGGCCCGCTACCTCCGTGACTACCTGTCACCCTGGGTCACGCAGCACGGAGGCTGGGTGAGTTCGCTGGGGGGGGGGCTGTGTTCAGCAAGGAGGCTGGGTGAGGCTGGGGGGCTGCTGTCAGGCAGCATGGAGGTTCGCTGGGTGAGGTTCGCTTGGTGGGAGGGGGGGGGGGGGGGGTTTCAGCTGCATTCAGCAAGGAAGAAAAACGTTTCTTGATACATTGTCATTGGCCCTTCCTATTAGGAGCCTAAACTCATAGTTAATTTAGCCCAGTTGTTTTTTTTTCCCCTTGTTGACTGTCAAAATACAAACAAACCTCTCTACCACGAATAACAGCTATTTATGTTGTTGAGTTATTGAAATGATTTTCTTTCTTTGGCCCTTACAGAACCAAGTGTTCAACCCAAACTGTGAGGAGGAGGGACAGGAAGAGGAGGAGGTCCAGTGAGCTTCGGGGAGGGACTTTTAAAGACTCTTAAAGGCCACATTCCTATTGGCCAAGGCATTAGAGCGTTACATTTAAACGCTCCTCATTGGCCAATCTCAGGGTTATCTACAGCACATCACTTCCTGAACGCCATTTCGCTGAAGTCTTCCCTCTGACGTCATGTGCACTGTATTTGAGTAGTGTTTAGGGTGACGGTAAACATGACGTCATGTGTACTGTATGTGAGTAGTGTTTAGGGTGACGGTAAACATGACGTCATGGGTACTGTATTTGAGTAGTGTTTAGGGTGACGGTAAACATGACGTCATGTGTACGGTATGTGAGTAGTGTTTAGGGTGATCTGAGGCACTTTAAGAGGCCCTCAGCCACCAGTTCATGTGTGTGTGTGTCCCGTGCCAAAACCAGCAGCAATAATATCAGTCTGGTACCAAACCAGACAAAGTGTGCAAAGTGTGAAATGTTTTGCTCTGCCGCTCCTGTGTGATGTTGTAGTTTCGCCTTTGATGTATTATAATGTGCAGATAGAAGTGTAGTATTGCAGAAAGCAGGTGTAGTCCCTTACCTGGTGTAGTCCCTCACCTGAGTGTGTTACCCCTGAACAGGTGGTACAAGAGCACACCTGTAGCTTTGTTTTGATTCCCTCCGTTCCCCCGGGCTGGCAAGGGTTAACCGTATTTAAATATGAAATATAAGCATGCATAACTTTATATAAATATAAGCATGCATAAAGTTTGTCATTTACAAGCCTCACTATCAACCCGGTCGTGCCATGAAATTCTTCCATGAAATAAATATTTTATTTTTTTAAGAAGCCATTGTGTGCGTGTTGTGTTGTGTGTAGTGAGAACACTTTTGTGAGACACCCTATCTCCAAGTCCCCCCCCCACACACACACACACACAGAAATATGCAATCATGCAACAAACACTTAAGCATATTGACTGATTTTGCATTATATAAAAGTAAAGCATTAGCAGCATTAGTCATATGTTGTGTTTCATGAATGCATTCATGTCATTTATCAATATGTCTGAAAAAATGAAACCCAGATCATGTCATTAGAAAAGTCAGAATGTTATAAAGTGTTTAGGATTGATTACCACTGTGTGTAACTCACTGGAACACAAATAGATAATATGAATCATGTGTGTATGATTTGGCAACAAAATCACATTTTTATAAAAAAAAAGTGTATAGTTTTGTAAACAGAATATCATTTTGCAATAGGGCAGGGGTGTTCTGTTAATTGAGTGTATGGTTGCATTAACTGTGTATAGTGTCTTGAAAAAACGGGCACAGTTTATAAAATTGAGCTTAAGCAATCGTAAAAAAAAACTGTAGATAACCAAAACCAGATGGCACGCGATGTACGAAGAATTATTTGTTACTAGCAAAAAAGAATTATTTGTTACTGGCAAAAAACGTAACACATGTAAACATTACAACATTACAACATCCTGCGGCTGTGCTGCCAAACAGGCAGTGGAATATGAAAAGAAAGAAATGACATTTCACCAAACCAGTGATTACCAGCAGTAAAAACGAAGGTTCAAATCGGTTGGTTCATTGACTGTATATATGTTTGATACAACAGCGTCATCTAGCGTCCATGCATACACGGAATCTGATTCAACACGTGCAGCTGCCAAAGGGTCCATCCAGGGGCGAATCTAGAGCATTTTTAGGGGTGCCAAGGCACCCCCGTGAAACTGCTCGGCACCCCCTGGCTCAGTGCAAAAATGAATAATATATTATATATAATAATAGTGTTGTGTGATAAGCACTGGGGGCCGGGCACCCCTAAAGACCAGATGCTAAAATCGCCCCTGGGTCCATCAATAGAAATGTTCATTAAACCCTTGTGAGGTAGCGGATTAGGCTCCTCAGTAGTAGGATGGCAGGGGACTGGTAGCAGGGTTGAAGCGGGTACAAAAAGACCTCCAAAAACCCACGAACGTTTATGAAAAAATAGATTTGCCTTTTATTTAAACAAAGCCTTCCACGCACATACAAACACAAGTAAAATAACGAAAATTAACGCAACACTTACACCGAAAATAAAAGTGTATCAAAACAAAGGCAACAAACACTTTTAAGCTCACTGCTTAACTCCGGTCACAGCAGCAGCTCTTACACGCTTTCTCTTGTCTCTTGTCGTGTCGGTCTTTCCTTGGTGGAAATGAGGCACCTCTTAAATAAAGCCCTCAATTAAAAAGCAATTGGCACAATCATTACATGATTGGACCACACCACCACCAAGTGACGCTAAACATAGGCCTACCTAAACACAACTAGAGACATAAATGTGCCCATACAACAATAACGCCCCCATATATACACACCACACACAATACAAGATAATATTAACAATTTAAACATTGACAATACACACAATCAACCCAAACTACCACCACCAACACCCCTCCACCACATCACCGATCCCAACTCCCAAAGTGGTAAACACTGCCATAGCGGGGCGAGTGTGCGGAGATGAGGAAGCCTGTGAGTATGTCGGAGTGTTTGTATGGAATTTAAACAGTAAGAAATGGTAAATGGGACATGAGTGTGTAGGCCTACCACACTACATGCTGATGATGTTGAAAATAAACGATTTAACAGTTCAAGTTGTATTGTGACGGGTTTGATTGCAGTTCTGTGTGTGCGCAGGTGTGCTGTAAAGGTGTGCTGTAAAGTTCATGTTCAGTTTTTTTAAACGGTTAAAAACGGTGAGAGGGTGAGCGAGGGAAGTTCCCCATCTCACACTTCCCTCACCCTCTCGACTCTCACCACTTCGGTGGTGAGACAAAAACGGCCAGTGTCTTCTTAGCGGCCTGGCACTACACTGCCAACCCGTAGGTCTGCAGTGTCACGCCCTACCGAGCGTCAAGTTCCTATTCTGTTTTTTTTAAACGGTTAAAAACGGTGAGAGGGGGAGCGAGGGAAGTTCACCATCATCACAATAAACAACATTAGACTACAAAATGAAGACGCTACATAATCCTCATAATTGACATAGGCTATTACAGTTTTTTATGTTTGCTTACACGCTAAAATCTAAAGTGTTCCACAGTTAATGAAACCCAATAGGCCTACTCAAATACCAAAACATCGGCTCAGGTAGGCACAACTCTAAGCACATTTTCAGCTTCACACTTTTTGCAAAACACTACACACAGCGATTTGCAAAACATTACACACACTTACATGCATTACACACATGATGCTTTTGTAATGTCACCTTTTTTCCATTTCAAAACACTAGCTACCAAATGACCACACACTTGCAACCAACTGGTTAAACACAATTGTCATGTGCCAAAACACTAAGGGATAAAATGCAAAACACAGTAATCATACTTAAACACTGTAAAATAGAAAACAGGGGCGTAACTTTGACTTGAATATGAATGTAAGGCAGTGTTGTAGCAAGAGGAAAAGAAAGAGGGACAGTAAAAATTAGAGTGAGATGACATGTAACAAGAGGAAGAGGTAAATACTATCACTGCAAGGTACAATGGGAGGAGAGCAGACAGAAAAGACAAGGACTAAATTGATGACATTGGAATGACATTGGTTGACTACCTTGAAAGCCCTATGTTGAAACTTGCCACCAAATTAGCCAGAAATGATACTTAGAGTAACTTTTTGTCTCCAACAACACTGTGTTTTACTATGTTTGCTGTGAATATGGTTCTTTGAAAAAATGGTTTTCAACATGCAACCATGCAACAAGCAAACACTTCAGCATATTGACTGATTTTGGATTACATAAAAGTAAAAAAATATCTATTGAAATATATTTAGTGAACAGCATTTGTCATGTGTTATGTGTTAACTGTGTGTAACCCTATATGTAGTTACCCTTTGCGCTGCTATAACAGTACATGGAGTCCTCCACCGCCATGCTTACCTGGGTCCATACAACACTGAACTTATCCTTGCATTTTTGGACAGAGTACACAACATTGTAACTGCAGTGAACACGAATGAACGCATGCGTTACATTGTTGTGTGGGACAATGTGTCCTTTCATAGATCTCCTTTGGTACGAAATTGGTTTCTACAGCATCCACAGTTTACAGTCCCTTTTCTTCCACCATACTCTCCTTTTCTAAATCCAATAGAAGAGTATTTCTCAGCATTGGCGGTGGAAGGTTTACGATCTGGATGAAATTCTGTGGCCAGATGCAGCAAGGAGAAGGGATGCCTATTTTTTTCTTCAACATGGTTAAAGATACTGTTGTGTATTGTTTTGTTCAGTATATACTTTGTTGCTGCAACTATTGGCTGAGTTGAGTCTAGTTACAGGATAAAAAAATAAACATTTTCATTGGTCTGCAGAATTGCTGTCATGTAGTGTTGAATTTGTGAATTGGTGTCATTAGTGGTGAATTTACTATATTTTACTTTGTCTGTGTAATTTACAAGAAAGAGCAAATGTTACAAGTATTTTGCATTAATTACCACTGTGTCTAACTTATTCCAATACAAACATATGATGTGACTCATGTGTGTGCAATTTGGTGCCACAGTTGCATTTTTATAAATATGTGTACACTTTTGACAAAAGAATAGCATTTTGCAATAGAGCTGGGGTGTTCTGTTAATTGGGTGTATGGTTGCATTAACTGTGTGTAGTGTTTTGTCAACATGGGCCCAGTTTTTATAATTGAGTTTAAGCAACTGTAAAAAACTGTATTACAGTTTTTTATGTTTGCTTACACGCTAAAATTTAAAGTTTTCCACAATTAATGAAACCTAATACTCAAATACCAAAATATCGGCTCAGGTAGGCACCACTCTAAGCACATTTTCAGCTTCACACTTTTTGCGAAACACTACACACAGTGATTTGCAAAACATTACACACACTTACATGCATTACACACATGATGCTATTGTAAAGTCACCTTTTTCCCAATTTCAAAACACTATCTACCAATTGACCAAACACTTGCAACCAACTGGTTAAACACATTTGCCATGTGCCAAAACACTAAGGGATAAAATGCAAAACACAGTAATCATACTTAAACACTGTAAAATAGAAAACAGGGACGTTACATTGACTTGAATATGAATGTAAGGCAGTGTTGTAGCAAGAGGAAGAGAAAGAGGGGCAGTAAAGATTAGAGTGAGAGAACATGTAACAAGAAGAAGAGGTAAATACTATCACTGCAAGGTACAATGGGTGGAGAGCAGACAGAAAAGACAACGACTAAATTGATCACATTGGAATGACATTGGTTGACTACCTTGAAAATGCTACGTTGAGACTTGCCACCAAATTAGCCAAAATTATATTTAGAGTAACTTCTTGTCTCTAACAACACTTTACTGTGTTTTACTATGTTTGTTGTGAATATGGTTCTTTGGAAAAATGGTTTTCAATATGCAACCATGCAACAAGCAAACACTTCAGCATATTGACTGATTTTGGATTATATAAAAGTAAAAAAAAACTATTGAAATATATTTGGTGAACAGCATTTGTCATATGTTGTGTTTCATGAATGCATTCATGTCATTTATCAATATGTCTGAAAAAATGAAATCCAGATCATGTCATTAGAAAAGTCAGAATGTTACGAAGTGTTTAGGATTGATTACCACAGTGTGTAACTCACTGGAACACAAATAGATCATATGAATCATGTGTGTATGATTTGGCAACAAAATCACATTTTTATAAAAAAGTGTATAGTTTTGTAAACAGAATAGCATTTTGCAATAGGGCAGGGGTGTTCTGTTAATTGAATGTATGGTTGCCTTAACTGTGTGTAGTGTTTTGAAAAAAGGAGCACAGTTTTCAAAATTGAGCTTAAGCAACTGTAAAAAACTGTAATTCCGCGGAAACTTTTTTATTTTTACAGTGTTTAAATATGATTACTGTGTTTTGCTTTTTATCCCTTAGTGTTTTGGCACATGACAATTGTTTTTACCAGTTGGTTGCAAGTGTGTGGTCAACTGGTAGCTAGTGTTTTGAAATGGAAAAAAAGGTGACATTACAATAGCATCATGTGTGTAATGCATGTAAGTGTGTGTGATATTTTGCAAATCACTGTGTGTAGTGTTTTGCAAAAAGTGTGAAGCTGAAAATGTGCTTAGAGTGGTGCCTACCTGAGCTGATGTTTTGGTATTTGAGCATTGGGTTTCATTAATTGTTGAAAACGTTAGATTTCAGCGTGTAAGCAAACATAAAAAACTGTAATAGGCCTATATGTGTTCAGGGAGGCTTTGGTGACCCCTTGGCTCACCTGTTACGATTCAAGATGATAGAGAGCATCTTAAAGTTTACAGACTTGAGTCCTCATGCATCACAAACACCACACACTATTCTACCCTCCTATTGATGTTAGAGTACAGTGAATATATGTTTTGTCAGTTGGAAACAATGCGCTGGACCTTTCATGGTTTCGGTCGGAGTAACTAATATCATATAATTATTAATAATTCCGGGATATTGCCTTTTGTCGAGGGACCAATAGGTTAACATTTTGAATCACTGAGACGCTGTACATTGTTGTGTAATTAAAATACCTACACTTCTTTAAATAGTTGGAATTCGATATGACGTGAAATAATTAAGAAAGCATCAGCATTTCTCATTTTGACGTTAAAAAAAAGAAAGAGAGAGAAATTCCTTCCATAGAAGGGCCTTACTTTTTATGTCTGTTAAGTATTGACACTAATGACTTTGAGGAGAACATAAATATTCAAAGTGGTAACATGTTGTTACAGTTTTTCTGAATTGCTAAAGCACTCAATTGCCCAATTGCTTAAGCTATTTCTCAGAACTGCTCACTCTTTTGTCAATACCTTAAACCATTTTACATAGTAAAACACAATTTGAAAAACTCACTGACTCCTCTTTGCAAAACTCTAAACACATTCTCATTGTCAAAACACACTTTGCAGTGTAGGACACATGTGATTCAAAATGTTGAACATTCTTTTCCCAATTTGATCATCAATAAAGCACACATGCAGAACATGGCTGCTCCCTTATGTCACGCCCACAAAGTCCATTATTTTATCAAATTGTCCTTAAAGTTGCATTATAAATGCAATTTAAGCCAATTATTTATATTGCTTCAACTAATGTGTCAGCAACGCCATATGAGTGGTATAGTAATGTTTGTTGGTAGCATATTGATGGACAAACTAAATACAGCCTGCCTATGGGAGTTACACTACCTTTATCAAAAGGAGGATACAAAGTGTAAAATTAGTAAATTATTTTAGGTCAAGGAGTTAATAAACACTATATTCTATTACACAAAGTGTTGTTTTATACATTTGTAGTGCAAATATATTGAAAAATACAGTACTTTAGCGAAGCCTATAAATATTCAAATTAAAAAGCAGTGCGCAATCAAATCATTGTCAAATCATTGAGTTCTAGGGGTTTTAAATAGTAGGCATGGGGAGAGAAAAACTCAAACTAATACATCCCCAGCTACTATCTTGTTGTATGCTCTAAGAGTACTTTAAGTGGTCTTTGGTATATTTTGTTGGACTTTTGGATAATTGTTCTTGGCCATACAAGTCAGCCAACAAGACCTTGAGGAGTCCCAGAGCAACTTCACCAAGTTTTTTAACTTCTGTTAACCATCATGTCTGGTGAGTTGGACATCATTTTCATATCTTTATATTTTTCTTCACACAAACAATGTGGAGAGACAAAGAAAGAAAATGGAAATCAAACATTAATGATTGTTTTTTTACAAGAGTGTGCTACTGTTAAAGTCTCATACCCAGTTACCTAAGAGGAGAGTGTGATATGTAATTAGGCAGTTGCTGAAATATTTATAAAGGTATAAAGTATGGGTGAAACAGTCGTGTTTTTTAAACTAAAGCCTTCTCAGTTTTCATGACATAAGTGAATATTTTCAACCAGTAGCGGCTCGTGGGTAGAAAAAAAGGTAGGGCAGATAGGCTGATGACTGATTATTACAATTAATTCATTTAAAAAGCAACCTTGATGGGAAAAATGCGCGCACCTACACGCACCTCACCTCAAACTTAATATCTCTTCAACTGACGGTTGGTACACGCCCACTCAAAGCGGAGAAAGCATAGGGGCGAAAGCGGTAAGTTTGCATGTATTTGGGGCGTAACGGAAGAACGAGGAGCAGGCATGAGAAACAGAACATTTTATTTCGTTCAGGACAACCATACAGCCAAGTAGTACACCTACGACGGAGCATTAGGGCCATTCATGAAGGAGAAGATATTTTTTGATATGACGAGATTAAAGTCAACATGTCGACATTAAACTCAAAATTCCGAGAATACAGTTGAAATTGGATGTCGACTTTAATCTTGATGGGCCGACTTTAAACTCGACATGTCGACATTAAACTTGGAAATGTCGAGAATACAGTTGATGTCAAGTCGACTTTAATCTCGAGAAAATGTCGAGAAAAAAGTTGATTTTTTTTCTGAGTTTTGCATGCAGAGAGAGCACTGCTCCACACTGAATCAGACCAAGGACTCAACATGCCACCCGTGGACAATTTGGTGAAATTGTACTTTGGTATTGGATTAAGCAACAAAGAAATACTTGCTGTTTTAGCGCAGAACCACGGTGAGTCCTTGGTCTGATTCAGTGTGGACTGTGGAGCAGTGCTCTCTCTGCATGCAAAACTTGACATCAACTTTATTCTCGACATTTCCGAGTTTAATGTCGACATGTCGAGTTTAAAGTCAAGCCATCAAGATTAAAGTCGATATCCAATTTCAACTTTATTCTCGGAATTCTGAGTTTAATGTCGACATGCCGACTTTAATCTCGTCATATCAAAAAATATCTTCTCCTTCATGAATGGCCCTAATGCTCCGCCGTACTAGGCTATTGCACGCATGTTCGGTCGCCATGATTTAAACTATACTACTGACTGGGTGACGTGCGGAGTAATATAAGCCGACGTACAGTAGGAAGGATCTTTTCAAGTCTATGGCTTGCCATAGAAGTCTGCCTCGTGGACGTCTACAAACCTGCGCTTTTCTCTGCTCTGCACACAGCGGGGGATTTCTCAGGGGAGAAGCGGGGGATTTCCCAGCAATAGAATTTAACGCAATGGCAGTTACAGTGGGGGTGATTCAGACATGCGAGAAAATCGGCAAACTTCTCTCTTACAAATTCTTAATGCATAACAAAACACAACGAGATTCTCATTCGCACTGCATTTACAAAACAACATTTTATTTACAATTAATTAGTGGATCTAGCTTTCCTTGTTGTCTCACGGTCACTGTGTGTGTGTGTGTGTGTGTGTGTGGCATCAGCGGACCAGAGGGCTCAGGCTGAGGCAAAGCAGGTGGCGAACAGGCTGACGTCATTCCCCCCCACGCCACTCCTCCCGGGAGACCTTGAGACCGACAACCCAGACGGTAAGACACCCTCAGGGTCACACACACACACACACACACAGTCCTGAGTTTTCATATTTTATTTCTGAGTCCCGTTTGTCCTTCCATCTCCACAGATTTGGTCCAGGAGCTTGTGAAGTTGATGCGTGAAGCTGGTGACGAGTTGGATGCAAAGGTAACGACACACACACACACACACACACACACACACACACACACACACACACAGCTGCCAAAAATGAGAAGGCCGCAGGTTCGCTTTTGTCCACAAGGTGGCTCTGTCAGCACGACTCATGAGGCTTTTAGTGTCGTCCATCTTCACTGCATGTCAGGCAGAAGGCCGGTCATACTCAGAACAGCTTAGACTGATGCCCTTTAATTTAACAAAGGAATCAACACTCACAGTTATGAGGTTAATCTGCTGAGTTTAGTGAAGGTGAAACGAGTTCTAATTTGAAAAGAAAACCAGTTTGCTGTCTGCTGTATTTTGAACTCAACTCGGTTATGGAATCTACATGCTGGTTTGCAGTGACGTTCTTTCAGTTTTGTTTTTCGTCACATCTCATCACTGGAATCTTTGATGGAACATGGTTAAGTGACAATCATGCTCATTTGTCTTCTTAATAAGGGTTTGGAAGACTCTTAACTGAAGCCTTTACCACACACATACTGCATGTTTGGCTAAGCATCTTCTCACTGTGTCCTCCTCTGCCCTCCTCTCCTCTTTCTCTCCTCTCCCTCTCCTCTCCCTTCCCTCTCTTCATCTCCTCTCCCCTCCTCTCCTCTCCTCTCCTCTCCCTCTCCTCTTCTCTCCTCTCCCTCTCCTCTCCTCTCTTCACCTCTCCTCTCCTCTCCTCTCCTCTCATCTGCTCTCATCTCCTCTCTCCTCTGCCCTCCTCTCCTGTCCTCTCTTCTCCTCTCCTCCTCTCCTCTGCTTCCTCTCCTCTCCTCTCCTCTCCTCCTCACCTCTCCTGTCCTCTCCTCTGCCCTCCTCTCCTCTCTTCTGCTCTTCTCTCTCCTCCTCTCCCCTCCTCTGCTCTCCTCTCTTCTGCTCTCCTCTCTCCTCCTCTCCTCCTTCCTGTCTGCTCTCCTCTCCTGTCCCATCCTGTCCTGTCCTCTCCTCTCCTCTTCTCTGCTCTGCTCTCCTCTGCTCTCCTCTCCTGTCCCATCCTGTCCTATCCTCTCCTCTCCTCTGCTCTCCACTCCTCTGCTCTCCTCTCCTACTCTCCTTCCTCGTGTCCCCTCTCCTCTCCTCCTCTGCTTCCTCTACCCCCCTCCCCTCTCCTCTCCCCTTCCTCTCTTCTCCTCTCTTCTCCTCTCCTCTGCTCTCCTCTCCCGTCCCTCTCCCCTCCCTTTTCTGTCCTCTCCTCTCCTCCCCTCTCCTCTCCTCTCCTCTCGTATCCTCCTCTGCCCTCCTCTACTCCCCTCTCCTCTCCTCTCCTCTCCTCTCCCCCCTCTCCCTCTCCTCTCCTCTCCTCTCCTCTCCTCTCTCTCTCCTCCCTCTCCTCCTCCCCTCCCCCCTCTCCTCTCCTCTCCTCTGCTTTCTTCCCCTCTCCTGTCCTCCCCTCTCCCTCTCCTCTCCTCTCCTCTCCCCTCTCTCCTCTCCTCTCCTCTCCTTTCCTCTCCTCTGCTCTCTTCTCCTCTCTCCTCTCTCCCTCTCCCTCTCCTCCCTCTCCTCTCCTCTCCCTCCTCCCCCTCTCTCCCTCCATCTTCTCCTCCCCTCACCTCTCCTCCCCTGTCCTCTCCTTTCCTCTCTCTCCTCTCCTCCCATCCTCTCCTCTCCTGTCTTCTCCGTCCTCTGCTCTCTCCCTCTCCTCTCCTCTCCCTCTCCTCTCCTCTCCTCTCCTCCCTCTCCTCTGCTCTCCTCTCCTCTCCCTCTCCTCTCTTCTGCTCTCCTCTGTCCTCATCTCCTCTCCTGCCCTCCCCTCCTCCCTCTCCTCTCCCCCCCCCTCCTCCTCTCCTCTGCTCTCTTCTCCTGTCCCTCTCTTCTCCTCTCCTCTGCTCCTCTCCTTTACTCTGCCCCCCGGTCCCACTCCTCTGCTCTCCTCTCTCCTCCCCTCTCCTCCCCTGCCCACTCCTCTTCCTCTGCTCTCCTCTCCTATGCTCCTCCTCTCTCCTCTCCTCTCCTCCCTGCCCTGCCCCCCTCTCTTCTTCTCTCCTCTCCCTCTCCTCTCCTCTGCCCTCCTCTTCTGTCCTCTCCTCCTCTTCTCTCCCTCTCCTCTCTTCTGCTCTCCTCTCTCATCCTCTCTCCTCCTCTCCTCTCCTCCCCTCTTCTCTCCTCTGCTCTCCTCTCCTGTCCCATCCTGTCCTGTCCTGTCCTCTTCTCTTCTCTTCTCTCCTGTCCTCCCCTCTCCTCTCCTCTGCTTCCTCTCCTCCCCTCTCCTCTCCTCTCCTGTCCTCTCCTCTCCTCCCCTCCTCTCCTCCCCTCTCCTCTCCTCTCCTCTCCTCCTCCTCCTCTGCTTCCTCTCCTCTCCCCTCCTCCCCTCTCCTCTCCTCCCCTCTCCTCTCCTCCTCTCTCCTCTCCTTCCCTCTCGTCCCCTCTGCTCTCCTCCCCTATCCTGTCTCCTCTCCTCTCCTCTCCTCTTCCCTCCCTCTCCTCTCCTCTCCTCTCCTCTCCTCTCCCCTCCTCTCCTCTCCTGTCCTCTCCTATCCTCCCCTCTCCTCTCCTCTCCCCTCCTCTCTCCGCTCCTGCCCTCTCCTCTCCTCTCCCCTCCTCTCTCCGCTCCGTCCCTCTCCTCTCCTCTCCTCTCCCCTCCTCCTCTCCTCCTCCCCCCTCCTCCTCCCTCCTCCTCTCCTCCCCTCTCTTCTCCTCTCCACAGATCAAGCAGAACAAGGCTCTCTATGATCAGCTCCAGCAGCAGCTGGGGAGCTATGGCTTCTTCTCCAGCGTGATGTCCACCATCCTGCAGACGCTGAACCTGTCCTCGCTGCCCAGGGGGGAGGCCCCTCAGCAGGCCCAGATCCAGACCACCTGCGAGGTGGTGACCCGCCTCAGCACCCTGGACACGCACCCCGTCAGCCAGACCATGGGCTTCGGGGCCCGCTACCTCCGCGACTACCTGTCACCCTGGGTCACGCAGCACGGAGGCTGGGTGAGTTTGCTGGGGGGGGGCAAGGAGGCTGGGTGAGTTCGCTGGGGGGTGGGGGGGGGGTGAGTTTGCTGGAGGCTGGGTGAGTTCGCTGGCGGGGGGGGGGGGGGGCTGTGTTCAGCAAGGAGGCTGGGTGAGTTTGCTGGGGTTGGGGGCTATGTTCAGCAAGGAGGCTGTGTGAGTTCGCTGGGGGGGGGGGCTGTGTGAGTTCGCTTTGGGGGCCTGCACTCAGCAAGGAGGCTGTGGGGGGTTTCCGCTTTGGGGTTTGCTGGGGGGGGTGGTGGCTGCTGTCAGGCAGCAGGGAGGTTTGCTGGGTGGGAGGGGGGGGGGGGGGTTCAGCTGCATTCAGCAAGGAAGAAAAACGTTTCTCGATACATTGTCATTGGCCCTTGCTATTAGGAGCCTAAACTCATAGTTAATCCTCTCCTCTCCCCCCTCTCCTCTCCTCTCCTCTCCTCTCCTCTTCTCTCTCCTCCTCTCCTCCTCCCCTCCCCCCTCTCCTCTCCTCTCCTCTGCTTTCTTCCCCTCTCCTGTCCTCCCCTCTCCCTCTCCTCTCCTCTCCTCTCCCCTCTCTCCTCTCCTCTCCTCTCCTTTCCTCTCCTCTGCTCTCTTCTCCTCTTCTCCTCTCTCCCTCTCCCTCTCCCTCTCCTCTCCTCTCCTCTCCTCTCCCCTCCCCTTCTCTCCTCCCATCTTCTCCTCCCCTCACCTCTCCTCCCCTGTCCTCTCCTTTCCTCTGCTCTCCTCTCCTCCCATCCTCTCCTCTCCTGTCTTCTCCTGTCCTCTGCTCTCCCTCTCCTCTCCTCTCCCTCTCCTCTCCTCTCCTCTCCTCCCCTCTCCTCTGCTCTCCTCTCCTCTCCCTCTCCTCTCTTCTGCTCTCCTCTGTCCTCATCTCCTCTCCTGCCCTCCCCTCCTCTCCTCTCCTCTCCCCCTCCCCTCTCCTCTCCTCTGCTCTCTTCTCCTGTCCTCTCTTCTCCTCTCCTCTGCTCCTCTCCTTTACTCTGCCCCCCGGTCCACTCCTCTGCTCTCCTCTCCTCCCCTCTCCTCCCCTGTCCTCTCCTTTCCTCTGCTCTCCTCTCCTATGCTCTCCTCTCTCCTCTCCTCTCCTGCCCTGTCCCCCCTCTCTTCTTCTCTCCTCTCCCTCTCCTCTCCTCTGCCCTCCTCTTCTGTCCTCTCCTCCTCTTCTCTCCCTCTCCTCTCTTCTGCTCTCCTCTCTCATCCTCTCTCCTCCTCTCCTCTCCTCCCCTCTTCTCTCCTCTGCTCTCCTCTCCTGTCCCATCCTGTCCTGTCCTGTCCTCTTCTCTTCTCTTCTCTCCTGTCCTCCCCTCTCCTCTCCTCTGCTTCCTCTCCTCCCCTCTCCTCTCCTCTCCTGTCCTCTCCTCTCCTCCCCTCCTCTCCTCCCCTCTCCTCTCCTCTCCTCTCCTCCTCCTCCTCTGCTTCCTCTCCTCTCCCCTCCTCCCCTCTCCTCTCCTCCCCTCTCCTCTCCTCCTCTCTCCTCTCCTTCCCTCTCGTCCCCTCTGCTCTCCTCCCCTATCCTGTCTCCTCTCCTCTCCTCTCCTCTTCCCTCCCTCTCCTCTCCTCTCCTCTCCTCTCCTCTCCCCTCCTCTCCTCTCCTGTCCTCTCCTATCCTCCCCTCTCCTCTCCTCTCCCCTCCTCTCTCCGCTCCTGCCCTCTCCTCTCCTCTCCCCTCCTCTCCGCTCCGTCCCTCTCCTCTCCTCTCCTCTCCCCTCCTCCTCTCCTCCTCCCCCCTCCTCCTCCCTCCTCCTCTCCTCTCCTCTCCCCCTCTCCTCTCCCCAGATCAAGCAGAACAAGGCTCTCTATGATCAGCTCCAGCAGCAGCTGGGGAGCTATGGCTTCTTCTCCAGCGTGATGTCCACCATCCTGCAGACGCTGAACCTGTCCTCGCTGCCCAGGGGGGAGGCCCCTCAGCAGGCCCAGATCCAGACCACCTGCGAGGTGGTGACCCGCCTCAGCACCCTGGACACGCACCCCGTCAGCCAGACCATGGGCTTCGGGGCCCGCTACCTCCGCGACTACCTGTCACCCTGGGTCACGCAGCACGGAGGCTGGGTGAGTTTGCTGGGGGGGGGCAAGGAGGCTGGGTGAGTTCGCTGGGGGGTGGGGGGGGGGTGAGTTTGCTGGAGGCTGGGTGAGTTCGCTGGCGGGGGGGGGGGGGGGGGCTGTGTTCAGCAAGGAGGCTGGGTGAGTTTGCTGGGGTTGGGGGCTATGTTCAGCAAGGAGGCTGTGTGAGTTCGCTGGGGGGGGGGGGCTGTGTGAGTTCGCTTTGGGGGCCTGCACTCAGCAAGGAGGCTGTGGGGGGTTTCCGCTTTGGGGTTTGCTGGGGGGGGTGGTGGCTGCTGTCAGGCAGCAGGGAGGTTTGCTGGGTGGGAGGGGGGGGGGGGGGGTTCAGCTGCATTCAGCAAGGAAGAAAAACGTTTCTCGATACATTGTCATTGGCCCTTGCTATTAGGAGCCTAAACTCATAGTTAATTTAGCCCAGTTGTTTTTTTTTCCCTTGTTGACTGTCAAAATACAAACAAACCTCTCTACCACGAATAACAGCTATTTATGTTGTTGAGTTATTAAAATGATTTTCTTTTTTTGTCCCTTACAGAACCAAGTGTTCAACCCAAACTGTGAGGAGGAGGGACAGGAAGAAGAGGAGGTCCAGTGAGCTTTGGGGAGGGACTTTTAAAGACTCTTAAAGGCCTCATTCCTATTGGCCAAGGCATTAGAGCGCTACATTTAAACGCTCCTCATTGGCCAATCTCAGGGTTATCTACAGCACATCACTTCCTGAACGCCATTTCGCTGAAGTCTTCCCTCTGACGTCATGTGTACTGTATTTCAGTAGTGTTTAGGGTGTTTACTGTACTGTATTTGAGTAGTGTTTAGGGTGACGGTAAACATGACGTCATGTGTACTGTATGTGAGTAGTGTTTAGGGTGGTCTGAACCACTTTAAGAGGCCCTCAGCCACCAGTTCATGTGTGTCCCGTGCCAAAACCAGCAGCAATAATACCAGTCTGGTTCCAACCAGACAAAGTGTGCAAAGTGTGAAATGTTTTGCTGTGCCGCTCCTGTGTGATGTTGTAGTTTTGCCTTTGATAATGTGCAGATAGAAGTGTAGTGTTGCAGAAAGCAGGTGTAGTCCCTCACCTGAGTGTGTTACCCCTGAGCAGGTGGT
>CM059274.1:31345688-31357180 GCA_030347295.1 Setipinna tenuifilis | reverse complement strand
CATAAACTTTATATAAATATAAGCATGCATAAAGTTTGTCATTTACAAGCTTCACTATCAACCCGGTCGTGCCTTCTTCCATGAAATAAATATTTTATTTTTTTAAGAAGCCATTGTGTGCGTGTTGTGTGTAATGAGGACACTTTTGGAATGTGTGGACTGCTCTTCCTCGCGACCGTGACGTGAGTAAGCTGTGAGAAACCTGAGCCGCTCGCGGCACCTGTCTAACTTGCTCGCGGCTGCAGCCTCCGATTTGGGGGAGGAGGAGGAGGAACAGGAGGAGATGGCATCGACGTCGTCCCCTGTTCGCCCGCGCAGGTGAGACTCCCTATCTCCAAGTCGCGGAATTCCGCAGAATCGATAATATGTCAACTATGAGGATTATGTAGCGTCTTCATTTTGTAGTCTCATGTTGTTTATTGTGTCTAACTGTGTGATGTCGGATGTCATGTGTTTGCAATAACAGCGTTTAATGAACATTCTATTAACGGACCCTTTGGCAGGTGCACGTGTTGAATCAGATTCCTTGTATGCATGGACGCTAGATGACGCTGTTGTATCAACCAACCGATTTGAACCTTCGCTTTTACTGCTGGTAATCGCTGGTTTGGTGAAATGTCATTTCTTTCTTTTCATATTCCACTGCCTGTTTGGCAGCACAGCCGCAGGACGTTCTAGCAATATTGTAATGTTTACATCTGTTACGTTTTTTGCCAAGCATAGTTTGCCGATTCTCATGTGCCTAAAGCCTAGTCTACTGTACGTTATGATCTGCCTCCCTTCGGCTAAGCATTAGGTTACAGATCACACATCCTCCGAGGAATGTTGGCACGCGCGCACACTAGTAACAAATAATTCTTAGTACATCGCGTGCCATCTGGTTTTGTTTATTTACAGTTTTTTTACGATTGCTTAAGCTCAATTTTATAAACTGTGCCCGTTTTTTCAAGACACTACACACAGTTAATGCAGCCACACTCAATTAACAAAACACCCCTGCCCTTTTGCAAAATGATATTCTGTTTACAAAACTATACACTTTTTTTTAATAAAAATGTGATTTTGTTGCCAAATCATACACACATGATTCATATGATCTATTTGTGTTCCAGTGAGTTACACACTGGTAATCAATCCTAAACACCTTGTAACATTCTGACTTTTCGGGCATGATCTGGGTTTCATTTTTTCAGACATATTGATAAATGACATGAATGCATTCATGAAACCCAACATATGACTAATGCTGTTCACCAAATATATTTCAATATATTTCTTTTACCTTTATGTAATGCAGAATCAGTCAATATGCTGAAGTGTTTGCTTGTTGCATGGTTGTATATTGAAAACTATTTCAAAGAACCATATTCACAGCAAACATGGTAAAGTGTTGTTGGAGACAAAAAGTTACTCTAAGTATCATCTCTGGCTAATTTAGTGGCAAATGTCAACGTAGCATTTTCAAGGTAGTCAAACAATGTCATTGCAATGTAACCAGTTTAGTCCTTGTCTATTCTCTTCCCTGCTCTCTTCCCATTGTACCTTGCAGTGATGGTATTTACCTCTTCCTCTTGTTACATGTCATCTCACTCTAACCTTTACTGTCTCTCTTTCTCTTCCTCTTGCTACAACCCTGCCTTACATTCATAAAGTCAAAGTAACGGCCCAGTTTTCTATTTTACAGTGTTTAAGTATGATTACTGTGTTTTGCATTTCATCCCTTAGTGTTTTGGCACATGATAATTGTGTTTAACCAGTTGGTTACAAGTGTGTGGTCAATTGGTAACTAGTGTTTTGAAATGGAAAAACGGCAGAGGCGGACAAAACGGATTGAGAAAGTAAAAGTCCTGCCACATATTCCTTCTGCCTGTGCTCCAAACACAGGTGAGTTCACTATTTAGCGCATCTACCTTGGAATCAGTTGGATCAGTAAATTGGCTGGAACAAATATGTGGCAGGACTTTTACTTTCTGAACCCGGGATGTCTGCCTGAAAAAAGGTGACATTACAGTAGCATCATGTGTGTAATGCATGTAAGTGTGTGTAATCTTTTCAAGTCTATGGCTTGCCATATAAGTCTGCCCCGTGGTCGTCTACAAACCCGCGCTTTTTTTCTCTGCTCACAGAGGGGGATTTCTCAGGGGGGAAGCGGGGGATTTCCCAGCAATAGAATTTAACGTAATGGCAGTTACAGGTGGAGGTGATTCAGACATGCAAGAAAATCAGCAAACTTCTCTCTTACAAATTCTTAATGCATAACAAAACACTGTGTTCTGTGTGTTCTGTTAAATGAGTGTATGGTTGCCTTAACTGTGTGTAGTGTTTTGAAAAAATGGGCACAGTTTTTAAAATTGAGCTTAAGCAATCGTAAAAAACTGTAAGCAAAGGGCTTTTTTCACCCAAGCTTCGTGCAGCCTACAGTAGTCTGAAGTCTGAAGAGCGCAGGTTCGGAGCAGGTTGGGACAGGAGCAGCTATAATGTCTGACTGCTCTACCCTGTAGTCCCCCATCCCCCATGCATGGCGAAAACCAGTATTTCTACCAGTATTTGCATACTCATGGACATCATTTTCATATCTTTATATTTTTCTTCACACAAACAATCTGTGGAGAGACAAAGAAAGAAAATGGAAATCAAACATTAATGACAACGTGTACCTGCCAAAGGGTCAATCAATAGAATGTTCATTACAGTTTTTTACGATTGCTTAAGCTCAATTTTATAAACTGTGCCCGTTTTTTCAAGACACACAGTTAATGCAACCACACTCAATTAACAAAACACCCCTGCCCTTTTGCAAAATGATATTCTGTTTACAAAACTATACACTTTTTTTAAAATAAAAATGTGATTTTGTTGCCAAATCATACACACATGATTCATATGATCTATTTGTCTTCCAGTGAGTTACACACAGTGGTAATCAATCCTAAACACCTTGTAACATTCTGACTTTTCTAATGGCATGATCTGGGTTTCATTTTTTCAGACATATTGATAAATGACATGAATGCATTCATGAAACCCAACATATGACTAATGCTGTTCACCAAATATATTTCAATATATTTCTTTTACCTTTATGTAATGCAATATGCTGAAGTGTTTGCTTGTTGCATGGTTGTATATTGAAAACTATTTTTTCAAAGAACCATATTCACAGCAAACATGGTAAAACACAGTAAAGTGTTGTTGGAGACAAAAAGTTACTCTAAGTATCATCTCTGGCTAATTTGGTGGCAAGTGTCAACGTCTGTCTGCTCTCCTCCAATTGTACCTTGCAGTGATAGTATTTACCTCTTCCTCTTGTTACATGTCATCTCACTCTAATCTTTACTGTCCCTCTTTCTCTTCCTCTTGCTACAACACTGCCTTACATTCATATTCAAGTCAAAGTAACGTCCCAGTTTTCTATTTTACAGTGTTTAAGTATGATTACTGTGTTTTGCATTTTATCCCTTAGTGTTTTGGCACATGACAATTGTGTTTAACCAGTAGGTTGCAAGAGTGTGGTCAATTGGTAGCTAGTGTTTTGGAAAAAAGGTGACAATACAACAGCATCATGTGTGTAATGCATGTAAGTGTGTGTAATGTTTTGAAAATCACTGTGTGTAGTGTTTTGCAAAAAGTATGAAGCTGAAAATGTGCTTAGAGTGGTGCCTACCTGAGCTGTTGTTTTGGTATTTGAGTATTGGGTTTCATTAATTGTTGAAAACGTTAGATTTTAGCGTGTAAGCAAACATAAAAAAACTGTAATATGTGTGTTCAGGAAGGCTTTGGTGACCCCTTGGCTCACCTGTTACGATTCAAGATGATAGAGAGCATCTTAAAGTTTACAGACTTGAGTCCTCATGCATCACAAACACCACACACTATTCTACCCTCCTATTGATGTTGGAGTACAGTGAATATATGTTTTGTCAGTTGGAAACAATGCGCTGGACCTTTCATGCTTTCGGTCGGAGTAACTAATATCATATAATTTATTAATAATTCCGGGATATTGCCTTTTGTCGAGGGACCAAGCATATGTTAACATTTTGAATCACTGAGACACTGTACATTGTTGTGTAATTCAACTACCTACACTTCTTTAAATAGTTGGAATTCGATATGACGTGAAATAATTAAGAAAGGATCAGCACTTCTCATTTAGACGTAAAAAAAAAAACATTCCATCTAAGATATTTTTTCCAGTGAATGAGAAATTCCTTCCATAGAAAGGCCTTAATTTGTATGTCTGTTAAGTATTGGCACTAATGGACTTTGAGGAGAACATAAATATTAAAATATTGTTAATAGTAGTATTAATGGATAAAATAATGTATTGCAAGGTGATGTGAGGAGTGGAGTGCACAAGAGTGCCCTCACAGATGCTCTGATGGAGAATATGGCTGCTCTCTTATGCCACACCGACAAAGCCTATTATTTTATCAAATTGTCCTTAAAGTTGCATTATAAATGCAATTTAAGGCAATTATTTATATTGCTTCCAGTAAGTAATGTGTCAGCAACGACATATGAGTGGTATAGTAATGTTGGTAGCATATTGATGGACAAACTAAATACAGCCTGCCTATGGGAGTTACACTACCTTCATCAAAAGGAGGATAAAAAGTGTAAAATTAGTAAATTATTTTAGGTCAAGGAGTTGATAAACACTATATACTATAGCACAAAGTGTTGTTTTATACATTTGTGGTGCAAATATATTGAAAAATGTAGTACTTTAGCAAAGCCTATGAATATTCGTAAATATGTACTGCAGTGCAATCAAATCATTGTCAAATCATTGAGTTCTAGGGGTTTTAAATAGTAGGCATGGGGAGAGAAAAACTCAAACTAATATATACCCAGCTACTATCTTGTTGTATGTTCTAAGAGTACTTTAAGTGGTCTTTGGGTATATTTTGTTGGACTTTTGTGGATAATTTGTTCTTGGCCATACAAGTCAGCCAACAAGACCTTGAGGAGTCCCAGAGTAACTTCACCAAGTTTTTTAACTTCTGTTAACCATCATGTCTGGTGAGTTGGACATCATTTTCATATCTTTATATTTTTCTTCACACAAACAAACAATGTGGAGAGACAAAGAAAGAAAATGGAAATCAAACATTAATGATTGTTTTAATATTAGGAGGACAATAATAATCACATGGTTTGCTACCTTTTTTTTTTTTACAAGAGTGTGCTACTGTTAAAGTTTCATACCCAGTTACCTAAGAGGAGAGTGTGTTTTCATATGTAATTAGGCAGTTGCTGAAATATTTATAAAGGTATAAAGTATGGGTGAAACAGTCGTGTTTTTTAAACTAAAGCTTTCTCAGTTTTCATGACCTAAGTGAATATTTTCAACCAGTAGCGGCTCGTGGGTAAAAAAAAAGGTAGGGCAGATAGGCTGATGACTGATTATTACAATTAATTCATTTAAAAAGCAACCTTGATGGGAAAAATGCGCGTACCTACACGCACCTCACCTCAAACTTAATATCTCTTCAACTGACGGTTGGTACACGCCCACTCAAAGCGGAGAAAGCATAGGGGCCAAAGCGGTAAATTTGCATGTATTTTAACGGAAGAACGAGGAGCAGGCATGAGAAACAGAACATTTTATTTGGTTCAGGACAACCATACAGCCAAGTACGACTACGACGGAGCATTAGGGCCATTCATGAAGGAGAAGGTATTTTTTGATATGACGAGATTAAAGTCAACATGTCGACATTAAAGTCGACATGTCGACATTAAACTCAAAATTCCGAGAATAAAGTTGAAATTGGATGTCGACTTTAATCTTGATGGGTCGACATTAAACTCGACATATCGACATTAAACTCGGAAATGTCGAGAATAAAGTTGATGTCAAGTCGACTTTAATCTCGAGAAAATGTCGAGAAAAAAGTAGATAATTTTTTTCTGAGTTTTGCATGCAGAGAGAGCACTGCTCCACACTGAATCAGACCAAGGACTCAACATGCCACCCGTGGACAATTTGGTGAAATTATACTTTGGTATTGGATTAAGCAACAAAGAAATACTTGCTGTTTTAGCGCAGAACCACGGTGAGTCCTTGGTCTGATTCAGTGTGGACTGTGGAGCAGTGCTCTCTCTGCATGCAAAACTTGACATCAACTTTATTCTCGACATTTCCGAGTTTAATGTCGACATGTCGAGTTTAATCTCGTCATATCAAAAAATATCTTCTCCTTCATGAATGGCCCTAATGCTCCGTCGTACTAGGCTATTGCACGCATGTTCGGTCGCCATGATTTAAACTATACTACTGACTGGGTGACGTGCGGAGTAATATAAGCCGACGTACAGTAGGAAGGATCTATTCAAGTCTATGGCTTGCCATAGAAGTCTGCCCCGTGGACGTCTACAAACCTGCGCTTTTCTCTGCTCTGCACACAGCGGGGGATTTCTCAGGGGAGAAGCGGGGGATTTCCCAGCAATAGAATTTAACGCAATGGCAGTTACAGTGGGGGTGATTCAGACATGCGAGAAAATCGGCAAACTTCTCTCTTACAAATTTTTAATGCATAACAAAACACAACGAGATTCTCATTCGCACTGCATTTACAAAACAACATTTTATTTACAATTAATTAGTGGATCTAGCTTTCCTTGTTGTCTCACGGCCACTGTGTGTGTGTGTGTGTGTGTGTGTGTGTGTGTGTGTGTGTGTGTGTGTGTGTGTGTGTGTGTGGCATCAGCGGACCAGAGGGCTCAGGCTGAGGCAGAGCAGGTGGCGGACAGGCTGACGTCACTCCCCCCCACGCCACTCCTCCCGGGAGACCTCGAGACCGACAACCCAGACGGTAAGACACCCTCAGGGTCACACACACACACACACACACACACATATATATATATATATATATATATATATATATATATATATATATATATATATATATATATATATATATATATATATATATATATATATATATATATATATATATATATATATCATGAAGGTAAGACGCCCCCTCAGGGTCACACACACACACACACACACACACACACACACAGTCCTGAGTTTTCATATTTTATTTCTGAGTCCCGTTTGTCCTTCCGTCTCCACAGATTTGGTCCAGGAGCTTGTGAAGTTGATGCGTGAAGCTGGTGACGAGTTGGATGCAAAGGTAACGACACACACACACACACACACACAGCTGCCAAAAATGAGAAGGCCGCAGGTTCGCATTTGTCCACAAGGTGGCTCTGTCATCACGACTCATGAGGCTTTTAGTGTCGTCCATCTTCACTGCATGTCAGGCAGAAGGCCGGTCATACTCAGAACAGCTTGGACTGATGCCCTTTAATGTAACGGAGGAATCAACACTCACAGTTATGAGGTTCAGCAGAGTTTAGTGAAGGTGAAACGAGTTCTAATGTGAAAAGAAAACCAGTTTGCTGTCTGCTGTATTTTGAACTCAACTCGGTTATGGAATCTACATGCTGGTTTGCAGTGACGTTCTTTCAGTTTAGTTTTTCGTCACATCTCATCACTGAAATCTTTGATGGAACATGGTTAAGTGACAATCATGCTCATTTGTCTTCTTAATAAGGGTTCAGAAGACTCTTAACTGAAGCCTTTACCACACACATACTGCATGTTTGGCAAAGCATCTTCTCACTGTGTCCTCCTCTCCCTCTCCTCTCCTCTTTCTCTCCTCTCCCTTCCCTCTCTTCCTCTCCTCTCCCTCTCCTCTCCTCTCCTCTCCTCTCCCTCTCCTCTTCTCTCCTCTCCCTCTCCTCTCCTCTTCTCTCCTCTCCTCTCCTCACCTCTCCTCTCCTCTCCTCTCGTCTGCTCTCATCTCCTCTCTCCTCTGCCCTCCTCTCCTGTCCTCTGTTCTCCTCTCCTCCTCTCCTCTGCTTCCTCTCCTCTCTTCTGCTCTTCTCTCTCCTCCTCTCCCCTCCTCTGCTCTCCCCTCCTCTGCTCTCCTCTCTTCTGCTCTCCTCTCTCCTCTCCTCCCCTCTGCTCTCCTCACATCCTGTCCTCTCCTCTCCTCTTCTCTGCTCTGCTCTCCTCTTCTCTCCTCTTCTGTCCTCTCCTCTCCTCTGCTCTCCACTCCTCTCCTCCTCTGCTCTCCTCTCCTCTCCCCCCCCTCATCTCCTCTCCTCTCCCCTCCCCTCTCTCCTCTCCTCTCCTCTGCTCTCTCCTCCTCTCCTCCTCCCCTCTCCTCCCCTATCCTCTCCTTTCCTCTGCTCTGCTCTCCTCTCCTCTGCTTTCTTCCCCTCCCCTCTCCTCCCCTCTTCTCTCCTCTCCTGTCCTCCACTCTTCTCTCCTCTGCTCTCCTCTCCTCTTCTCCTCTCTCCCTCTCCTCTCCTCTCCCCTTTCTCTCCTCCCATCTTCTCCTCCCCTCTCCTCTCCTCCCCTGTCCTCTCCTTTCCTCTGCTCTCCTCTCCTGTCCTCTCCTCTCCCTCTGCTCTCCTCTCCTCTGCTTCCTTCTCCTCTCCTCCCATCCTCTCCTCTCTCCTCCCCTCTCCTCTCCTCTCCTCTCCCTCTCCCCTCCCCTCCCCTCACCTCTCCTCTCCCCTCTCCTCTCCTCTGCTTCCTTCTCCTCTCCTCTCCTCCCCCCCTCTCCTCTCCTCTCCTCCCCCCCCTCTCCTCTCCTCTACTCCCCTCTCCTCCTCTCCCCTCTCCTCCCCTCTCCTCTCCTCCTCTCCCCTTCCCTCCCCTCTCCCCCCCTCTCGTCTCCTCCCCTGTCCTCTCCTCTCCTCCCCTCCCCTCCCCTCTCCTGTCTCCTCTCCTCCTCTCCCCTCTCCTCCCCTCTCCTCTCCTCCTCTCCCCTTCCCTCCCCTCTCCCCCCCTCTCGTCTCCTCCCCTGTCCTCTCCTCTCCTCCCCTCCCCTCTCCTCTCCTCTCCCTCTCCCCTCTCCTCCTCCCCTCCCCTCTCTTCTCCTCTCCACAGATCAAGCAGAACAAGGCTCTCTATGATCAGCTCCAGCAGCAGCTGGGGAGCTATGGCTTCTTCTCCAGCGTGATGTCCACCATCCTGCAGACGCTGAACCTGTCCTCGCTGCCCAGGGGGGAGGCCCCGCAGCAGGCCCAGATCCGCACCACCTGTGAGGTGGTGACCCGCCTCAGCACCCTGGACACGCACCCCGTCAGCCAGACCATGGGCTTCGGGGCCCGCTACCTCCGCGACTACCTGTCACCCTGGGTCACGCAGCAAGGAGGCTGGGTGAGTTCGCTGGGGGGGGCAAGGAGGCTGGGTGAGTTTGCTGGAGGGGGTGGGGGGGCTGTGTGAGTTCGCTTTGGGAGCCTGCATTCAGCAAGGAGGCTGGGGGGGGGGGGGGTTCCGCTTTGAGGGGGGGGCCTATCACGCAGCAAGGAGGTTCGCTGGGGGGGGGGTGGTGGCTGCTGTCAGGCATCAGGGAGGTTCGCTGGGTGAGGTTCGCTTGGTGGGGGGGGGGGGTTCAGCTGCATTCAGCAAGGAAGAAAAACGTTTCTCGATACATTGTCATTGGCCCTTCCTATTAGCAGCTTAAACTCAGTTAATTTAGCCCAGTTGTTTTTTTTTTTCCTTGTTGACTGTCAAAATACAAACAAACCTCTCTACCACGAATAACAGCTATTTATGTTGTGTTATTGAAATGATTTTCTTTTTTGGTCCCTTACAGAACCAAGCGTTCAACCCAAACTGTGAGGAGGAGGGACAGGAAGAGGAGGAGGTCCAGTGAGCTTTGGGGAGGGACTTTTAAAGACTCTTAAAGGCCACATTCCTATTGGCCAAGGCATTAGAGCGCTACATTTAAACGCTCCTCATTGGCCAATCTCAGGGTTATCTACAGCACATCACTTCCTGAACGCCATTTCGCTGAAGTCTTCCCTCTGACGTCATGTGTACTGTATTTGAGTAGTGTTTAGGGTGACGGTAAACATGACGTCATGTGTACTGTATTTGAGTAGTGTTTAGGGTGATCTGAACCACTTTAAGAGGCCCTCAGCCACCAGCTCATGTGTGTGTGTCCCGTGCCAAAACCAGCAGCAATAATATCAGTCTGGTACCAACCAGACAAAGTGTGCAAAGTGTGAAATGTTTTGCTGTGCCGCTCCTGTGTGATGTTGTAGTTTCGCCTTTGATGTATTATAATGTGCAGATGTAAGTGTAGTATTGCAGAAAGCAGGTGTAGTCCCTCACCTGAGTGTGTTACCCCTGAGCAGGTGGTACAAGAGGACACCTGTAGCTTTGTTTTGATTTCCTCCCTCCGTTTCCCCGGGCTGGCAAGGGTTAACTGTATTTAAATATGAAATATTAACATGCATAAACTTTATATAAATATAAGCATGCAAAAAGTTTGTCAAGCTTCACTATCAACCCTGTCGTGCCTTCTTCCATGAAATAAATATTTTATTTTTTTAAGAAGCCATTGTGTGCGTGTTGTGTGTAATGAGGACACTTTTGGAATGTGTGGACTGCTCTTCCTCGCGACCGAGACGTGACGTGAGTAAGCTGTAAGAAACCTGAGCCGGTCGCGGCACCTGTCTAACTTGCTCGCGGGCTGCAGCCTCCGGTTTGGGGGAGGAGGAGAGAGAGGAACAGGAGGAGATGGCATCGACGTCGTCTGCAGTTCGCCCACGCAAGTGAGACTCCCTATCTCCAAGTCGCGGAATTCCGTGAACGGGACGGCGCTCGTTCCCATGTGCCGCCAGAGAGAGAAAGAGAGAGAGCGCGAGCTGATTAATATTTGCCACCATGCACCAGAGTGGGAAGTACTCTCCCACGCGCTACATCGCGGTAGTCTCGCCGTTAGCGGTGGCGCTGTTTCATACGTCTGCTGTTCAGCGCGCAGCCAAGGACTCTGGCCAAACTCCCGAGAAAGAACTACCGAATATAAAGATGCGAAACTCCAAAGCCAGGGCGGTGAAGGCGGTTAGGAAACACGAGCCGCCGTGTCCAAAGATGGAGAAAGAGGAGAAAGCGCCTGCGCCTCAGCAAGAGGACAAGGCAGGTGCTGCCCACCGACCCAGGAAACGGAGCTTCAGACCCCCAGACGTCAGGACCATCTTCCAACCCGTCAAGAAGGACCCTCGCGTGAGGGAGGAGAGCGGGGAGGGTCACTCGTTCTGTCCTGACAGCCCGCCCGCGTGGTGCGACGTCTGTTGCCAGTCCATCTTCCACGACCGCCTCACGTGCACAGGTGAGTGGGTGAGCGGACCACCGGTGGTCATGAGATACCTGAGCAGTACAAGCGCACACTTGGTCATGACAGTGAGTGGAATCATGTCACACACACAGTCTAAACATATGGCTGACACTCTGTGTGTGTGTGTGTGAGTAGCGAGAGTAGTATTTATATAACAAAATAAAAACACTGTCAGGTCCTGGCATGGTCTTTTCTAATGAGTACAACACAAGAGACAATATAGAGATAACATAATGGCTGTCAGTATGAGTCCACCATTGGTTTGAGCAAGCCCACTGTGGAAGCAGGATAATATGATTTAGTAATCAAAGTCAGGTGGGTCTCCGCATC
>CM059274.1:31335688-31340688 GCA_030347295.1 Setipinna tenuifilis | reverse complement strand
CAGACAATAATTGTACCTGTATAGCACAGCCAATATGTGTTCAGATATCAATAGATGTCATAGTTGTTAAAATGTAAACACTAGCCACCATAGGAGACCCTTTACCACTGATCTGAGATCTGTAGATCCCTCAAGACCCGTCTGACAGTAGCGTGTGAGTGTGTGTGTGTGTGTGTGTGTGTGTGTGTGTGTGTGTGTGTGATCCCTGAAGACCTGTCTGACACTAGTGCTCAATGACAGCAGTGCTTCAGTACTCGACTGGCAGCCTGATCAGTGTGTGTGAGATGGAGAATGTGTGTTTTTCTGCATCTTCAATGGCAGTGTGTGTGAAATAGAGAATGTGTGTTTTTCTAGATCTTGAGTGGTGGTGTGTGTGAAGTGTAGAATGTGTGTTTTTCTGTACCCTGATCAGTGTGTGTGAGATGGAGAATGTGTGTGTTTTTCTGCACCCTGATCAGTGTGTGTGAGATAGAGAATGTGTGTGTTTTTCTGCATCTTGAATGGCAGTGTGTGTGAGATAGAAAATGTGTGTGTTTTTCTGCAGCATGCCTGCTATGGAGGTGGTTGTGGAAGTACAGGGCGACCTCCACTGTGTGTGTGTGTGTGTGTGTGTGTGTGTGTGTGTGTGTGTGTGTGTGTGTGTGTGTGTATGTGTGTGTGTGTGTGTGTGTGTGTGTGTGTGTGAGTTTATCTCTGGTGAGTCGCCTTGCGGCTGACCATAGTTATGGCCCAGCCACACTCACCTGGTCAACACACACACACACACACACACACACTGACCTGGTCTCTCCCTCTTTCTCCCTCTCTCTCCCTCTCTCTCTCTCTCTCTCTGTGATTGAGTAGACTATCTGCCCACCTCTGAGTGCCACTCTGTGTGATATCCGTGTGGTGTCTGTTCTGCCCTATATCTGTGTGTGTGTGTGTGTGTGTGTGTGTGTGTGTGGTGTGTGATATCCGTGTGGTGTCTGTTCTGCCTCATATCTGCATAGTTGTGGAAATGTGTCCAGGCGCAAAAATATTATTGTGTGTCCGCGGGGCATCGGTCAGTCATTGGTCAGTCATTAACCACACCCACCTCAGCACAGGCACACACACACACACACACACCTCAGCACACACACTCTCACACACACACACACACACACACACCTCAGCACAGACACGCGCCACTGCGGGTTGAACTTTAACGCTGGAAACACAACACTGAGGTCTCTACACAAACACAACACACACACACAAACACACACACACACACACACACACACACACACACACACACACACACACACACACACACTGAGGTCTCTACACAAACACACACACACACACACACACACACACACACACACACTCAGGTCTCTACACAAACACACACACTCAGGTCTCTACACAAACACACACACACACACACACACACACACACACACACACACAAACACAACACTGAGGTCTCTACACAAACACACTTGATTTCACCGGCGTCACTGTGGGCTAAATCTGACAATCTGACTGTGATTGAAAGTTGAAAAGAAAGTCAGGGAGAGAGAGGGAGACAAAGAGAGGAAGACAGGGAGACAGGGAGAGAGAGAGGGAGGGAGGGAGGGAGGGATGGAGAGAGGGATGAAAGGTATACACAAAAGCAAAGTGAAAAGGGACAAAGACAGAGAGAGGATAAGGGACAGAGAGGGAGGGAGACAGGGAGAGAGAGAGAGAGGGCGACAGAGAGACAGAGAGAGAGAGAGAGGGAGACAAAGAGAGAGTGTGAGAGAGAGGGAGAGAGGGAGAGAGAGAGACAGAGGATAAGGGACAAAGAGAGAGGGAGACAAAGGGAGAGAGAGAGAGAGGGAGACAAAGGGAGAGAGAAAGAGAGGGAGACAAAGAGAGAGGGAGAGGGAAGATAAGGGGTGTCCACTGTGTGTCCTAACTGTAAATTGACTCCTGTGATGTTCGCTGTGCAGCTGCTGTGCAGGAGCTCTGAAAGGGTTAAAAGGGTTTACCTACTGTAGGTGCCTCATGCTTACATGAGTCTGTGTGTGTGTGTGTCTGTGTGTGTGTGTGTGTGTGTGTACCTGGGTGCCCCGTGCTGTGTGTCTAGGGGTGTGTGTGTGTGTGTGTGTGTGTGTGTGTGTGTGTGTGTGTGTATGTACCTAGGTGCCTCATGCTGTGTGTCTAGGGGTGTGTGTGTGTGTGTGTATGTACCTAGGTGCCTCATGCTTACATGAATCTGTATGTGTAGGGGTGTGTGTGTGTGTCTGTGTGTGTGTATGTTAATACCTAGGTGCCTCGTGCTTGTATGAGTCTGTGTGTGTAGGTGTGTGTGTGTGTGTATGTGTGTGTGTATGTTAATACCTAGGTGCCTCGTGCTTGTATGAGTGTGTGTGTGTGTGTGTGTGTGTGTGTGTGTATGTATTTACCTAGGTGCCTCGTGCTTGTATGAGTCTGTGTGTGTAGGTGTGTGTGTGTGTGTGTGTGTATGTGTGTGTGTATGTTAATACCTAGGTGCCTCATGCTTGTATGAGTCTGCATGTGTAGGTGTGTGTGTATGGATGTACCTAGGTACCTCGTGCTTGCATAAGTCTGCGTGTGTAGGGTGTGTGTGTGTGTCAGAAGTGTCCCTGCTCCGGGAAACTTACTTAAGGCACATGTATCTCCTTGTGTGTATGTGTGTAGTCTGTGTTCCTCTACACCTCTGTCAGCTTATTATGTTCTCCTTTTGTAAGTTGCTTTGGATAAAACCGTCTGCGAAGTGTAATGCAATGTGATGCTAAGTGTAATGTAATGCTAAGTGTAATGTAGTGTAGTTATGTAAGATAATGGAAGGTGGACACCTCAGTAACATCCCGCTGCTGTGCGGGAGTGTTGGGGACGGAATGTGGAATGCAGTGGAGTCCTCGCCAGAGGTCAAAGGGCAGGAAGCAAGACAGTGGTACAGAAAGACAGAACACACACACACACACACACATACACAGGCACAGGCACACACATGCACACACACTATGTTTATGTGTGACACCTCAGTAACATCCCGCTGCTGTGCGGAGGTCCTGACTGCGTTACTGCCTGAGCGCTGATGTGACGTGCTTGCGGCGTCCAGAACATTCAGCATTTTAGATTTTCAGAGCTCTTGTCAGTGCTTTGGTCACCACAGCGCCACAGGAAGACAGGAACTGGAGTTGTGCTCGCTGCCGGTGGAAAAATGGCTTCTCAGCCTCTGCCTTACACACACACACACACACACACACACACACACACACACAAACACATACACACACACACACACACACATGCCTAAACACACATTATCCCACCAGACTAAACCCCGAGAGGTCAGACACAGAGGCCGCAGTGTGTTTAGGGTCCTGACTCCTGAGTTTAGCAGCAGGGCGAGAAGTCGGTGGCACTAACTTGGGAAATACTTCCAGGGCCCCGGGGTCACCCTGCCTGGGCCTCCTAACGATGATCATTACCACGGGGGGGGGGGTGAAGTATGCCTGCCCCCCCACCTTCCCCGGCTCTCTGTGTCCTCTGTCTGAGACCTAGGCTGACCTGAGGTCAGTGTAGTGGTGTTGCTACAGTAGTGTGGCACTGACCTGAGGTCAGTGTAGTGGTGTTGCTACAGTAATACAGTAGCGTGGGGCTTAGAGTGACTGAACTGGGGTCAGTGTAGTGGTGTTGATACAGTAGCGTGGGGCTAGGTGTGTGTGTGTGTGTGTGTGTGTGTTAGGGGGCTTAGGGTGGCTGTCTAACACTGGAGCCGCACTGGTGTGAGATAGAGAGCAGCCGGAAGCGAGCAGGCATGCGGAAGGATTTAGAGTGTTGGGGACGGAATGTGGAATGCAGCGGAGTCCTCGCCAGAGGTCAAAGGTCAGGAAGCAAGACAGTGGTACAGGAAGACAGAACACACACACACACACACACATACACAGGCACAGGCACAGGCACAGGCACACACAGGCACAGGCACACACATGCAATAATGTAATGTAATAATAACTAGAAAAGCACTCAGAGAGCGCAGACCTCCGCCAAGGCAGCTTACGTCTCCACCTTATTGTCATTCTCACGTTAAGACGGTTCGTTCACTCATGCTCACACGAACTTGGTTGGCTCTTCGGTGCAGGAAAGTACTTTATATAATTTCCACTGCCAACATGAACTACTGGGCTGCTCACCACTACCGCTCTAACTCTCCTCTGTCTTTCACTGAACCCTCTAACCAAAAACTCAACAACTCCTTGACCCGCAACAGGAGCCTCATTTCCGTACCAACCTATATTCCCTCCTTTCAAAATAAGTCTCCGTAGATTCCATGCTACACTGGTAACTTGACTGAATAAAACATTCCTGGATCCAGATGGTTATCCGGATCACCACCAAAATTAAATCAGTTCTAAGTTAGGCCACTTCTGACCTATCCTGAAAATTTCATCAAAATCCATCCATAACTTTTCGAGTTATGCTGTTCACAAACGGACAGACGGACAGACAGACAAACGGACAAACCAACGCCGGCGAAAACATAACCTCCTTGGCGGAGGTAATATGTCTGTGTGTGTATATGTGTATGTATGTATATATATGTATGTGTGTATGTATGTATACATATTAAAAGAGGAAGAGAAGTAGGAGGAGGAGGAGGAGGAAGAAGAGGAGAAAGATTGCTTAAAAATGTTTGTAAATGAAGCAGCAGTGTAACTTCATGGTGCTCATACAGGTTATGAGGGTTGCCATAGCAAAGGGGGTTAACTAATTCTATGGAGACTTTGTAGCATCTTTCTGCCTCACTTTCCTGTCTTTGTGTGTGTGCGTGTGTATGTGTGTGTGTGTCTGTGTGTGTGTGTGTGTGTGTGTGTGTGTGCATGTGTGCATGTGTGTGTCTGTCTGTCTGTCTGTGCATGTGTGTGTGTGTGTGTGTGTGTGTGTGTGTGTGTGTGTGTGTGTGTAGGGGGGTCGGTAGTCCCAGAGTGGGAGTGTCTGCTATTGTCAGACGAGGAACAAAT
>CM059274.1:31295688-31305688 GCA_030347295.1 Setipinna tenuifilis | reverse complement strand
GTGGGGGGGGGTGGAGTGGGGAAGGAGAGGTGAGGTGGGAGAGATGGGGAAGGGCAGGTAAGGGGGGTAGGTGAGGTGGAGTGGGGTAAGAAAGGTGTGTTGGGGCAGGAGAGGTGAGGTGGGTGAGGTGAGGTAGCTTGCAGCAGGACCTACTTGGCCTGGACAGAGAGCAGCTTTGCGTACTGTCAACACCACCACAGAGGAAATCACAGCAGGCCTTTATGGGACATTCCACACACACACACACACACACACACACACACACACACCCTGCTGAAAAGAAAGAACATTCCGGTACGTAAAGCAGTGGAATGCCGTATGCCGGGAGCATTCGGAGTCTCAGGAATGTAGCCAATGTGTCATAAAGGGCCAATCAGGCAGCAGTGTGTCATAAAGGGCTTTGGATCCTGGCCAATCAGACAGCCTCTGCTTGGCTTTAAGAAGAGAGGCAAGAGGTGATTGGCTATCTGGCAGCCTGCTATTGTTTCAGAGTGGCCTTCGGAGAGGATTAGAGTGGGTTTCCATGTGTGCATGTCACACACACACACACACACACACAGGCACAGACACAGGCGCACACACAGGTCCTGGAACACCCCACACAGAGAGAGACACACACACACACACACACACAAAGGGGCACACACACACAGGTCCTGGCACAGTCCACACACACCCTGGGTCAGTAGGGAAGTGGTGGGTCACATTGGGACAAAACACATGTGCAGTTGTCGGAACGGTTTCATGTCATGTACGGCAGTGGCTTGGCATGCTGCCAATGCTCCAAAGATGGTGAAGCGAAATGCTCAAGACTGTTCAGCTGTCAGAACATGGCAGCCGATCATGAAGTAGTCATTTTTACAGCTTTGGGCAGTTTCAATTATTTATTAAAGATCAGCTCTGGGCACATACAGTATGAAACACAGAGTCATTATTACATTACATTACATTGCATTTGGCAGACGCTTTTATCCAAAGCGACTTACAAAATGGAGAACATAAGCAACAGAGGTGTAAAAGGACACAGAGTAGGGACACTACAGATATATGTACTTCTGCATAGGGACAGAGAGAGAGAGAGTTGGATTAGTGTTTGTTAGTTTAGTCACATGCAGTATGAAACACAGAGTCACACACAGTATGAAACACAGAGTCTCACAGCTGTTTATGTTCACCCACTGGCCTGGCAGTCACGGTCCCTCTATGCAACATCCCACCACAAACCCACCACACACACGCGCACACACACACACGCACACACACACATGCATGTGCACACATACTCACACACGCACACACGCGCACACACACACACACACACACACACATGCATGTGCACACATACACACACTCACACACACACACATACACACACACACACACACACACACACACACACACACACACATGTACTGACTGATGGAGGTGGGCTGCAGAACTCTTTGGGAAAGGGCCACAGAAGAATATCATGTTTTGAAAATGTCATTTCCTTTTCTCGCGAGAAATAAACAAGGTGTTATTTAGATCCCCTTCTCTGGAGCGTGCACTAAGAACAGACTGGGAGGAAATATTTTTAGAGCCTAAGTTGAGCTCAATGGGCAGGCTGGGACCAGCAGTCCCTCCACACAACATCTTACAACATCTTGTGTGTGCATGTGTGTGCATGCATGTGTGCGTGCATTTGTGTATGTGTGTGTGCATGTGTGTGTGTGTGTGTGTGTTTGTGTGCATATGTGTGTGTGTGTGCATGTGTGTGTGTGTGCATGCGTGTGTGTGTCTGTTTGTGTGCATATATGTGTGTGTGCATGCGTGCATGTGTGTGTGTGTGTGTGTGTGTGTGTGTGTGTGTGTGTGTGTGCATGTGTGTGTGTGGTTACTGGCAGGGGCTATAAATAGTAGGCCTTGGTGGTGCTGCTGGTGGAGCTGAAGGGCTGAGGAGCTGCCCCGCCACAGGCCTGCAGTGTGTGTGTGTGTATGTGTGTGTGTGTGTGTGTGTGTGTGTGTGCGCATGTGTGTGTGTGTGTGCATGTGTGTGTGTGTGTGTGTGGAGCTGAAGAGCTGCCCCGCCACAGGCCAGTGGGCCAGAGCAAGCCTGCAGTGTGTGTGTGTGTGTGTGTGTGTGTGTGTGTGTGTGTGCCTGCAGTTTGTGGGGCGTAGCTGTCGCTGCTGCTGATTGGCTGCAGATGTGGCCCCTTGCCTTCCGCTGACCCCGCGCTGGCCAGGGCCTGTGTGTGTGTGTGTGTGTGTGTGTGTGTGTGTGTGTGTGTGTGTGTGCTGGCCTGGGCCCCATGACCCGGTCAGCCGGCGAGCACAGCGACACTGAATGGAACGCCAGCCATCTCTGGCCATTGGGTGGGCTGGCTGACCTACGTGTGTGTGTGTGTGTGTGTGTGAGTGTGTGTGCGTGTGTGAGTGTGTGTGTGAGTGTTGTGGGTGTGTGTTTGTGTTGTGGGTGTGTGTGTGTGTGTATGTGTGTGTATGTGTGCTTGTGTTGTGGGTGTGTGTGTGTGTGTTTGTGTGTGTGTGTATGTGTGTTTGTGTTGTGGGTGTGTATTTTCTAAACAATCATACAAGACAGAAGATTGCATTTGTGTATGTCTTAAAGTGTGTGTGTGTGTGTGTGGTATGCATATGCAAAGTGTGTGTGTGTATGTGTAAGCATGATGTGTGTGTGTGTACATGTGCATGTGTGTAAGTGTGGTCAAGGGTGAGCCCTAGGGCAGCTAAATCACATTTAAATCAGACATGGTGCCCTTCTCAGTGTGGTCACCTCCAGAGGAGCAGGCCTGTCATTACACAGCCAATCAGAGAAGCCATAACAGCCCTCATTAGTCCAGCCTGCAAACCACCGTGAAACACTCACACACTCACACACTCACACTCACACACTCACACTCTACCAGATACAGAACCCACCCGGTTAAAGTTCACCGAGCCCACAGAATGGGGCAACGCTGGGACTCTGGAGATTATAATCCAACATAAACAGGCTGAGATGTCCTGGCCATGTAGATAAATAAACTACAGCATCATCACCAAGAAGTGTGTTAGGGGATGGTTTATACACTAAGGACTGTGTTAGGAATGGCTTATTATGAACTACGGAGTGTGTTAATGGATGGTTTATAAACTGAAGAGTGTGTTAGGGATGGTTCATTATAAACTAAAGAGTGTGTTAGTGGATGGTTTATTATGAACTAAGGAGTGTGTTGGGGATGGCTTATAAACTACGAGTGTGTTAGCGGATTACTTATTATAAACTAAAGAGTGTGTTAGGGATGGCTTACCATAACTGAGGAGTGTGTTGGGAATGGCTGATTACCGTGAAGTGTTTTGCAGTGTTCTCGTCAGCAGCGATGGAAGGGTCAGGCAGTGGCTGAGCAGCCGGCACACAGACCTGTAATTTGGACATTTGGCCGAGCTGTCGCTGCTTTTCGGGGCAGGCGTGGGGGTGACCTAGTTGCTATGGTGCGTCTGTAGAGAGGTGGGGTTGCTATGGGGCGTTTGTAGAGAGGTGCCGTTGCTATGGTGTGTCTGTAGAGAGGTAGCGTTGCTATGGGGCGTCTGTAGAGGGGTGGTGTTGCTATGGGGCATCTGTAGAGGGGTGGTGTTGCTATGGTGTGTCTGTAGAGGGGCGGCGTTGCTATGGTGCGTCGGTCAACACAGAGTCCAGCGTGTCCAGCATGTTGCCACAGAAATGAGAGAAGGTTGTAAAACTAGCGCCGTTTGCTCGCCTAAGTTCCCCTGCCCGGATACCGTCGCCGTGGTGCGTACAGGAACAGGTTTGGGCCTGCTTGGTGACATTACTGTAGATCAGAGATTAGGGTGACTGCTCAAGCACAACACAAGTGACCAAGAGTGACATTTCACATAATGACATACTTTGTGTGGTTTCCAGTCAGGAAAATGTTAAGATCTCTCTCTCTCTCTTACTCTCTCTTTCTTTCTCTCTCTCTCTCTCTCTCACACACACACACACACACACAGAGGGCAGCATATTATGTGGTTATGAGTCAGTTACACCCTTTGACATGGGCATATTTGAAAAAGTTTTGCTTGCATGTCGCAGGCTACTCTTATTTCAGTCTGCAGGAAAAGTGCAACTTTAGGCTACTGTACCTTACTGAGGCAGAAAATAACAATAGTGGCTTGTGTTTGCTACATTGTTATTTAGGTAGGTGGGTCGCTTTTTATCAATACTTTTTTGGAGAGTTTTACCGTTTATGTTCTACTTAAAGTTTTGGCTTCTTGTATGGCTGCCGAATTGGTCAATATTTATACACCGGTAAATTGGTGTAGATTTTGAAGCTACAATAGCTGTCCTTATGGGCGCATTTTCAGCCATAATCTCCTTTCAAAAGCAGGAAGCTAAAACTCGAATGCGATTGGACGCGAAGGAAGCTACTTTCTTTGTGGAAGCCGGTGGGTGTGTTCTCTAGCGCTCTTCGCCAAAGCGCAACTCTGCAGCAGTCAGTGAGTGGGTCATTAGTTTCAATGCGTGTCGATCGAGAAATGACAGTCGTCAGAAATGTTTGAGAGAAGGGAATTTTCATATCGCATCGCGTCGTGGCAGTGGATGGAGTAACGTCCGACAGCAAAGCGCCCGCGGCCAAGTATTCTCGTCCAAGTAGCCTATTTTTAAACGTTTAACTTGCCATAGAGTGTACAGTCAGTCATTCGGTCGGTTGAGGCGGAGGTCGGTGGACTGACCAACTACTAAACTAACGTTACACACGTGTCGTTAGAAAGAGACGATATTCAGGTCTGATAGTGTGTTTGAGGAAAGCAACTATAGTAACTCGTTAAACACATTGATGTGGCAAAGTTTGAAAATTGGAGTCTCTTCCTCAAATGACGTGGACGAGCACCATGAGTAGTGGATACAGTAGTTTAGAAGAGGACTCCGAAGAATATTTTTTTACAGCAAGAACTTCGTTTTTCAAGAAGCCCCAAGGAAAACTTACCGACCGCAAGGTAAGGTTCATTTGTTCAATTCATTCGGTATCAGTGTATTAATTCACATGTATGTTAGTTTTCTGTGGCTAACATTAAATCACGCTATCGGCTTGTCAACGACATTAGCCCATATGGTATACCACGCTGACATTGTCCAAAATTAGCATAATCATCTCTCTTTACAGTTGATGCATTTCATGACGTCTGACAGTCCGTTACAGTTGATTTTTAAAGTTGTGTATTGGGTGTATCCATTGTATCGTCGAAAAATAATGGGTGGACGTTCATACTGACTTAAGTTGAAAGGGGAATTTGAAAGTTTCGCTTTTGTAATGTTCTTTTTTACATAGTGCTCTGTAACTTTGCGATACCTTGGCTAGTAACGGAAGTTGATATTGCGAAACTTGATCGCTTAATAACGTTACCTCAGGTCAAGGTAGTGTGCATATTCTTTTTTTTTCGTCAACTGATTAGGTCCATTAGGCCTAACTTTGTCATAATTTGTTCGAATTTGTCACATTCCTCTTTGAAGTAAATTTAGACTCATGTAGACGGTGGAGTCTGTTCAGCTCCAACTTCATTGGCAAGGAACACAAACCCTTTGACACTTGTTGATCTAGCTCACTGTAAGTTTCCACAGAACAGTTTATCACACGCTATTATATCGGTCAGCCATTAACATGCATACATGCCAGCATTCTCCTGATAATAAGATAAACCCTCACGTGTGCTAAACACTGCATCCGTAGCTTTGTTTGTAAACATGTGTAGCCGCCCTCGAGACATACAATGCTGGTCTTTACATGCGCCTGGTTGGCACAGTAAGCCATGAAAACACCCTTTACAAAGCCCAGCCTGAGCCTCTGTCACGGGGAAACCCTTGCACTCGCTTGGCCTGGGCCGAAACAGATGCATGTACTGCTACACGGCCTTTAAGCCAGGCGGTCATGAGGAGAGCTTTTTATTGGGTTAAACGGCGTGTCTGCCGTCTGGGCCGAGCGGGGAATGTATGAAGTAGGTCAGACTCACTCGAGTCGGCTCATCAATGCGGCTCTATGTCGCTTCAGTGTCCATGCTGAAGCCTTCACACGTCGGCATGAGAACGGTTCCCTTTAGTGTGTGTATGTGTGTGTGTGTGTGTGTGTTTTCTCCTCCGTGCTGACCTCAGCTTTTCCCGAGTAAAGAGTGGCTGCATTCATAGCTGTGTTTTCTGCGTCCACTTCCCTCACTGCCAGCACTGACCTCTGGTCATATGAATGTGGCCTTGGCTCTCACTTCTCTCTGTGCGAGTGTGTGAAGTGCACAGGGCCAAGTGGTGTGTATATCGTGTTGTGTGTGTGTCATGTTGTGGGTGTGTATCGTGGTGTGTGTTGTCCTGTTGTGTTGTGCTGCGCTGTTGCCTTGGCACCGAGGAGGGAGGCATGGGCTTAGAGATTCTTAGAGAAGAATACATAATCATGCCCCCCCCCCACGCTTGTACAGTCAATGACTCCGCTGTCTCAGAAATGTCACCATAGAGGGGAATGCCCCCTGCCCCCCCCCCGGCAGTCCAGTGTATGCTGGGAGGTCCCTCGGAAAGCCCTCACGTGTGTGTGTGTGTGTGTGTGTGTGTGTGTGTCACTCTGTGTCCCTGTCAAATAGACATTCACTTGTAGCCAGAGCGGACAGAAATGAACTCAGTCACAGTCATTGCTTGCAAAAGTCTCATGTACACACACACACACACACACACACACACACACACACACACACACACGCATGCAAGCAAGCAAGCACAGACAGACATTTACACACAATAACATACCTTGCTCACACACTCATAATCACAACTTTCTGTCAAATTCCATCATGCAAACACACACCCACAATTCACACAACACACAGTTACACCACACTCGCACAGTAGAGTTACAACACTGCAGAACTGCACTGAAATTGCCTTTTGCACAGTCAGATGTTGCCAGGCGCTGTGAGCTAGAGTAGACTACTGTGTGTTCCTCAGCGAGGCATGTTATCGTTTCCTCCTGCGTCACCTCTACCCACCATCCAAAGGTCTTAGCCCACAGGATTTACACACACACACACACACACACACACAGGATTTGCCTAATGCTGTTTGTCATGCTGCCATGCTAGACTATCAGTGCTGGGCTGTCTGTCGCCTCAGGTAGAGCAGCTAACATACTGCACTGCACTGTAGACTACACTTACAGCTAAGATACTGCACTGCACTGTACTGACCTCCTGTAGACTACACTTACAGCTAACATACTGTACTGCACTGCACTGACCTCCTGTAGACTACACTTATAGCTAACATACTGCACTATCCTACTCTACACTTATAGCTAATGTACTGCACTATATGCTACTGCTGTACAGTCACAGCTAATGCACTGCACTGACCTACTGTAGACTACACTTACAGCTAATGTACTGCACTACTACTATACCTCATTCACCTCCTCATTCATCAGCAGATGAAGCCTGTTGCTCCATGCCAGCTTCCTGTGAGGGTTGCTTCACTCTTGCTTTAGGGTTAACACACACACACACACACACACACACACACACACATCGACACACTTTCTGTCTGTCTCTCTTTCTGTCTCTCTCTCTCTCTCTCTCTCTCTCTCTCTCTCTCTCTTACACACACATATTTCATAACACCCCTCGTCTCATATCAAAAGATAATGGCAGGGGATGATAGGTTATCGGTGCGTGTAAGCTCAAGGGTGGAAAGTTACTGATAGTGCCGTCACTGTTTTGATCTGTAGAGTATAGTCAGAGCACAGTCTACCTCAGGCCCTCTGTACTGTTTGCTTACTCCTCGCCTCACTGTGTTGATGTGTAGAGCCAGTCTACCTGAGGCCATTTTTACTGCTGCCTCGCTGTCACGGTTTTCATGTGTAGACTCCAGTCAGGTTCTGGTCTACCTGCGGCCATTTTTACTGCTCGTTCGCTGTCAATGTTTAGTCAGATCGTAGTCTACCTGAGGCTCTTCTAACTGCTTGCTTACTGCTCGCGTCCCTGTTTTGATGTGTAGTCAGGTTCCGGTCTACCTGCGGCCATTTTTACTGCTGGCTCGCTGTCAATGTTTAGTCAGATTGCAGGCTACCTGAGGCTCTTCTACCTGCTCCCTGTGTTGATGTGTAGAGTATAGTCTGAGTCTGAGCCTAATCTACCTCAGGCCCTCTGTACTGCTCTCCGTCCCTGTGTTGATGTGTAGTGTGAGTGTGTGTGTGTGTGTATGTGCGGCTGGCCTGCAGTAACCTGTGAGTGTGTGTGTGTGTGTGTGTGTGTGTATGTGCGGCTAGCCTGCGGTAACCTTTATGTTGGTTGGAGGTGTGTTTGCATGTTGTTACTGGCCCAGAAGTGTGCTAAGCAAACCTGTGTGTCTGTGTGTGTGTGTGTGAGTGTGTGCGCAAGAGTGTGAGTGTGTGTGTGAGTGTGTGTGTGAGTGTGTGTGTGAGTGTGTGTCTGTGTGTGTGTCTGTGTGTGTGAGTGAGTGCGCGCAACAGTGAGTGAGTGCGCGCGAGAGTGTGTGTGTGAGTGAGTGTGTGTGTGCATAAGGAGGCACGTTGGCTTTGTTAATGTGTGAGGGCGCACATGGATATTGATTTATGTCTGTCTGTCAGTGTGTGTGTGTGTGTGCACGCATACATACCAGTGTGTGTGCGTTCGGTGTGTCTAGTGTTTATGTGCATGCACGTGTACATGCATACATTCCTCTGTGTGCCTATGCCTATGTGTGTATGTGAATGACTGATACTGTGTGTGTGTGTCTGTGTGTGTGTGTATTTTAGTCATGGTGGTGTAGTTGATACACCCCGAGTGCTTACTTCAGCTGACACCTCTGTGTGGCTATGTATGTGAATGGGTGATACTCCGTGCGTGCGTGTGTGTGTGTGTGTGTGTGTGTGTGTGTGTGTGTGTGTGTGTTTGTGTAGTGAATGGGTGATACTGTGTGTGTGTGTTTGAGCTGACACCTCTGTGTGGTGAGTGTGGCGATGATGGCATTGGGGTTTTTTTCAGCGCTGCGGGGCGCAGGGGTGAGAGTGAGGAAACAGCTGCAACAGTGTGTGTGTGTGTGTGTGTGTGTGTGTGTGTGTGTGTGTGTGTGTGTGTGTGTGTGTGTGTGTGTGTGAGAGAGTGTGTGTGTTTACATGTACTGACTTTACCCTGGCTGGTGTGGCCAAGGCCATCCCACACACAGGCCAGTGAACACACATGGGAACACGCTGGAGCAGGCAGCCATAGCAGGGTCCTCACCAGGGCCTGTGGGGGGGTGAGTGGGCTTCACCTGGGTCTGTCGGGGGGGTGAGGGGTCTTCACCTGGTCTGTTGGGGGGGTGAGGGGTCTTCACCTGGGTCTGTCGGGGGGGTGAGGGGTCTTCACCAGGTCTGTGGGGGGGCTTCACCTGCTGTCTGTGCTGACCAGGGCTACACTGTAGGAAGGCTGCATTGGCTGCATCTCAGGCTTAGCGTGCACACACTGACTAGCTAGCCTGTAGGCTATTGTACAGATTAGCCTGTACACTATTGTGCTGACTGGCTAGCCTGTATGCTATTGTGTTGGCTAGCTAGTCTGTACGCTATTGTGTTGACTAGCTAACCTGTAAGCTATTGTGTTGCAACCTGTTTTGTAATAATTAAATGGCGTCACCGTGTTGAGAAACTTCAGACATTCAGTTGTGACATCGGTGTGATCTCAGAGATGTGACATGGGTGTGATCTGTGAGATGTGAAGCGGTGATCTGAGGATTAGGCTGCTGATGAAGAATGACCTCTATCTTATTCTGTTCTTCTCCTCAGACAGCCGAGTCAAAGTCAAGGCGTCAGATACTGACTGATGTTTTTAGATGCTTTGTGCAGCATTGTCCTGACAACAGGTTGCATAGCAGTGTGGCTAGACCTGCTGGTGTTCTAGAACTCTGGATCTGAGTGCTAGTGGTGATTCTAGAACTCTGGGTCTGAGTGCTAGGGGTGGTTCTAGAAGGAGTTCTGGTTCTGAGTGCTAGTGGTGCTTCTAGGGGCACAGTGTG
>CM059274.1:31288133-31290588 GCA_030347295.1 Setipinna tenuifilis | reverse complement strand
GAGAAAGAGAGACAGAGAGGTAGACTCCCCTACCAGCAGTTATGATTCCTCGTCACTACCCCAGGCTGCAGGTAACAGGCACACAACTCTCCGATCTCACATCTCTCTCATGACACACACACACCCAGCAGGAGATAACGTGTGTGTGTGTCAGGAGTTTTGTCTAGTGTTAAAGCCCCGTACTTTCAGGAGTAATTTGGTGCTGGCTGCAGGGGAATCCCAGCTCTGCTGCTCTAGGCCTTCACCAGCTCTGCTGCTCACGCACTGGCTGTAGTGTTGTAGTGTCTGAGGGCCACACACTGACTGAGTCCTGGCTGTAGTGTTTTAGAGGCACGTTGGGTCTTGGATCTCTGCTGGCTGGACTCTGGGCTTGTAAGGCAAGCTGTGTGTGTGTGTGTGTGTGTGTGTGTGTGTGTGTGTGTGTGTGTGTGTGTGTGTGTTGTGCAGTAGTTGGCACCCAGGTCCAGGGATCAGAGTGTTGCCTTATAAGGGCTGTGCGTGCACGCTGGCTGGCCTTGTTTTAGGTCAGCTGCCGTGTGTGTGTGTGTGTGTGTGTGTGTGTGTGTGTGTGTGCGTGTGTGTGTGTGAGAGAGAGAGAGAGTGAATGCGTGTGTGAGTGTCTGTGTATGAGTGTGTGTGTGTGTGTGTGTGTGTGTGTGTGTGAGAGAGTGAATGCGTGTGTGTGTGTCTGTGAGTGTCTGTGAGTGTGTGTGAGTGTGTGTGTGTGTGTGTGACGGCAGACATACTTCTCTCCCTGCTGCATGACCATGTAAGAGCAGAGAGAGGAAGAGAGAAGAACTGCAGAATGAGAGAGAGAGAGAGAGAGAGAAAGAGAAATGGAGCAGAGATGAGTAGAGGGGAGGAGAGGAGTAGAGGACAGGAGGGAGGAGAGGAGTAGAGCGGAGGGAGGGAGGAGAGGAGTAAAAGAAAGGGGGAAGAGAGGAGAGGGTTAGAAAGAAAGGTGGGAGGTGAATGTCCCCAGAGCTATGAGCACAGAAGAGAGAGACTAGAGAGAGAGAGAGAGAGGGAGAGGGAGAGAGAGAGAGAATTTACAAAATTCTTTATTTACAAAGATACATATTATGTTACATGATTAAAAACACACACCAACCAAAGGAAGGGTGTTTAAAAGTAATTAATTAATTAATTGTCCCCAGAGCACATGAAGAGAAAGACGAGAAAGAGAGATGAGGGGAAGAGGGAGAGAGAGATGAGGGAGAGAGAGAGAGAGAGAGATGAGGGATGGGCAGAGAGGGAGAGAGAAATAAGGGATGGGCAGAGAGAGAGAGAGATGAGGGACAATAAAGAGCAGCAGAGGAGAGGAGGGGAGGAGAGGGGAGATGGAGATGGAGAGGTGGAGAGGGGAAGAGAAGAGAGGAGAGAGGTGGAGAGGGGAGAGGTGACTGAGTTCTAAGGGTGTGGGAGTGGCCATCAGTTCTGAGGGCGTGGCTATCATCGTTGGGGACATAGTGCATCTCTGACAGCTGACAGGCCGACTGCTCTGGTCTCTCTCTGTCTGTCTGACTGACTGTCTCACCCTCTCAAGGGATGCACCAGTCAGTGTGTGTGTGTGTCTGTGTGTGTGTGTGTTCGTGTGTGTGCGTGTGTGTCTGATTGTAAAGGGTGTGTTTGGTGACCTCACTGATGGCGGTCAGCACTGATTCCATGCAAGCTATGTGTCCTCTTCCCAACCATGACCCACTCTGTGTGTGTGTGTGTGTGTGTGTGTGTGTGTGTGTGTGTGTGTGTGTGTGTGTGTGTGTGTGTGTGTATCTCTGTCTCTGTGTCTGTCTCTGTGTCTGTCTCTGTGTCTGTCTCTGTCTGTGTGTATGTCTGTGTGTTTGTCTGTGTGTGTGTTTGTGCTTCTACACACACAGACGCACACACAAACAACTGTATGAGTGTGTGTATAAGTGTGTATAAGCAAAAACCAGAGTGTGTTAGTGCGCATGTGTAATTCTAATCTAGTGTGTGTATAAGCAAATGAGTGTGTGTATGTGTGTAAATACACTGGCACACCAGTTACACACACACACACACACACACACACACACACACACATTGCGCATACCATGACACAAGATGACGTGGTCAGGGTCACAACCTTTGCTGGTGCTCGTCCCGGGGTTCTGATGGTGGAATGTTGGGATTAGTGGAATGCTTGTGCTGTGAGCTCACCACTCTCTCGGCCTGGGGTGGAGTGTGTGTGTGTGTGTGTGTGTGTGTGTGTGTGTGTGTGTGTGTGTGTGTGTGTGTGTTTGGGTGGAGGTCTGTTCCAATGGTAACTAGTACACAGTGTGTGTGTTTGTGTGTGTGTGTGTGTGTGTATGTGTGGGTGGAGGTCTGTTCCAATGGTCACTAGTACGCAGCATGTGTGTGTGTGTGTGTGTGTGTGTGTGTGTGAGGGACATTGTAGATTGGGCACATGTGTTCCCATGTAGAACATGTGTAAGCT
>CM059274.1:31283133-31285633 GCA_030347295.1 Setipinna tenuifilis | reverse complement strand
AGTCACGGCTGTCAGCTCAGCATAGAGTTTCAGCTTCTGCTGTCTGATCTATAATTATACACACACACGCTTACACACACACACACACACTCACGCTTACACACACACACACACACACACACACACACACACACTCACGCTTGCACACACACACACACACACACACACACACACACACACACACAGACATACAATCCAACAAGTTGTAAAAGCCACAGATGGTGAGCGCACGCACACACGCACACACACACACACACACACACACACACACACACACACACACACACACACACACACACACACACACACACACCATGTGCTCTAATATGCTTAGAGGGAAAAGGAAGATCTGAGGATCTGAGGCCCATCTGCCCCTCCCTCTGCCCTCTGCCCTTTCTCTCTCTCCCTCTCTCTCTCTCTCTCTCTCTCCCTCTGTCCCTCTGTCCTTTCTCTCTCTACCTCTCTCTCTCTCTCCCTCTCTCCTTCTCCCTCTCTCTCTCTCTGCCTCTCTCTCTCTCTCTCTCCCCCCCTCTGCCCTTTCTCTCTCTCTCTGCCTCTCTCTCTCTCTCTCCCTCTCTCTCTCCCTCTCTCTCTCCCTCTCCCTCTCCCTCTGCCCTCTGCCCTTTCTCTCTCTCCCTCAGTCTCCCTCTCCCTCTCTCCCTCTCTCTCACTCTCTCCCTCCCTTCTCTTCCCCTCTCTTCCCCCTTTCCCTCTCTCTCTCTTTCTCTGTCTTTTCTCATTGCCTCCCCCCTCTTCCCCCCCCCCTCCTCTTTTCCTCCCTCTCTTTCCTTCAGACACTGCAGGTGTGTAGAAATGATGCAAAACAGTATTTAGTGTGTATGCATTCTGTATACAGGATTATATATGCACATTCATTCTATACATACTAAAGATTTGTGTATTGTGTGTGTGTTTGTGTGTGTGCGTGTATTTGTATGTGTGTGTGTGTGTGTGTGTCTGTGTGTGTGTGTGTGTCCCCTGTCTCAGCACCCCAGTGGTATGTACACGGGCTTCATCAAGGTGCAGCTGGAGCTGAGGAGGCCCATCACAGTCCGTGGAGCAGGAGGAGCAGGAGGAGGAGCAGGAGAGAGAGGAGGAGAGAAAGGAGGAGAGAGAGGAGGAGAGAAGGGAGCAGGAGGAGGAGGGGAGGCGTTCTACCTGCCCAGAGGTGCGGTCAACACGCTGCACGTGAGCAGCAGCAACACGGTGCGTCAGGTGATCGAGGCGCTGCTCAACAAGTTCACCGTCGCAGACAACCCCGCCAAATACGCCCTCTACAAACGCTGCCGCAGAGAGGACCAGGGTAAGAGTGTGTGTGTGTGTGTGTGTGTGTGTGTGTGTGTGTGTGTGTGGCAGACAACCCCGCCAAATACGCCCTCTACAAACGCTGCCGCAGAGAGGACCAGGGTAAGAGTGTGTGTGTGTGTGTGTGTGTGTGGCAGACAACCCCGCCAAATACGCCCTCTACAAACGCTGCCACAGAGTGGAGCAGGGTAAGAGTGTGTGTGTGTGTGTGTGTGTGTGTGTGTGTGTGTGTGTGTGTGCGCTAGTATGAGAGAGAGAGATAGGGGCAAGAAAGAGAGAGAGAGGGAGGGGCATGGATGTCAGTAGTGCTGTGCAGTAGAGGTGGTAGTGGCATGAGAGAAAGAGAGGGAGAGAGAGAGGTGGATGAGTGTCAGTAGTGCTGTGCTGTGCTGTAGAGGTGGTAGTGGCATGAGAGAAAGAGAGGGAAGAGAAAAGAAAGAAAGAGAGGGAGAGAGAGAGAGGGGGGCATGAGTATCAGTAGTGTTGTGCAGTAGAGGTGGTAGTGGCATGCCAGAGACACCAGCGTGACTTTCCCCAGTGCCATAACAGGACAGGAATGGCCTGAGTGCGTGTGTGTGCGTGTGTGTGCGTGTGTGTGTGCGTGTGGGCCTTGGGACATTCTTGGCACAGGAGCTGCAAGACGTGTGCGTGTGTGTGTGTGTGTGTGTGTGTGTGTGTGTGTGTGTGTGTGTGTGTGCATGCATTCTGAGGTATGGGGTGTGTCCTTAGTGTTGGTTGCCAACAGAGCAGAGTGTCCAGAGATGCACTTATAATATGGCCCCTCCTACACACACATATACACACACACACACACACACACATATGCACAGATATATGCACACACATACACACACACACACACACACACACACACACACACACACACACACTCAGTGTTTTAAACAGGCTCTTCCCAGTTGATTTCTTGCAAACGGAGCTGGTGCACACATCACTTAGCAGGAGCACAAGCTACAGCTGGACTCTGACATGACTGTCAGCGTGTGTGTGTGTGTGTGTGTGTGTGTGAGTGTGTGAGTCAGTGTAAGCCTGTGTGTGTGTGAGTGTAAGCGTGCGTGTGTCTGTGTGTGAGTGTAAGGGTGTGTAAGTGTGTGTGTGTGTGACTGTCAGCGTGTGTGTGTGTGTGTGTGTGAGTGTAAGCGTGCGTGTGTGTGACTGTCAGTGTGTGTGTGTGAGT
>CM059274.1:31238133-31278133 GCA_030347295.1 Setipinna tenuifilis | reverse complement strand
AACCCCCCCCCCCCCCACACACACACACACACACACACATTAATGAGCTACTCCACACAAGTGTTTTCTAAGTGTCGCTCTTGACGCCAGCAAGACGCCTTGATGTCAACTGGCACTGGTGTGTGTGTGTCACTTTATATTTGCACTGTAATTGAGCTGATGTGATGGTAAATCTGTGTGTGTGTGTGTGTGTGTGTGTGTGTGTGTGTGTGTGTGTTAATTGGGCTGATGGAGTCTTCAGGCTCCTATTGCAGGTTCCAGCTCTAGTGCTGGTGTATTGAGGCCTGTGTGTGTGTGTGTGTGTGTGTGTGTGAGTGTGTGGTGGAGCTCTTTGAAGTGTTCTCTCACTGGGTCTGTCCTCATCAGCCCTCCGGTTCTGCTGTTAGCTTGGGCTTGTGCTTTTATGTGCCAATTATGTGTGTTTATGGGGGCGTGTGTGTGTGTGCATGCTCCAGTGCCGTGTTTATGGGGGTGTGTTTGAGTGCTGTATTTGTTTGTGTGTGTGTGTGTGTGTGTTTGCCCCAGTGGTGTGTGTGTGTGTTTGCCCCAGTGGTGTGTGTGTGTGTGTGTGTGTGTCTGGGTGGTAATCACACTGGGTGGAGAGACTGGAATGATTATTTTGACTGGCAACATGCAGATTAAGAGCTGTATATGAGTGTGTGTGTGTGTGTGTGTGAATGACACTGCAGACATTATTCCAGTGTGTGATTATTTGGGCTGTTCCTAATAACAGTCTCTGTGGAGATTGTTTCTGTGGTCGTGCTGAAGCCTTATTTAACCTCTTTTTGCTGAAATGAGACCCTCTCCCCTAAAACTGTGTGTGTGTGTGTTTTTGTAATCTATTCCATGTTCCACGAGGCGTATCCAGGTGTTGAGTTGTCAAGTGTGTGTTGACACTGACGAGGTGTGTGTGTGTGTGTCAAGAGTTGTTGAGTGTGAGTTTTGGTTGTTAAATGTGTCCTGCTCATTATTGTTAATAATCATACGTCATACTGTTGGGGGTGTGTGTGTGTGTGTGTGTGTGTGTGTGTGTGTGTGTGTGTGTGTGTGTGTGTGTGTATGGCGAAACCCTTAATTGTAGTGTGTGTTGTGGTGTGAATATGGCATTAAGTGTGAGCAGGTGATTGACTAGGTGTTAATGTCTTCATGTGTCTGCTAACACTGTGTGTGTGTGTGTGTGTGTGTGTGTGTGTGTGTAGTGTAAATCTGTAAGCTGTCAAAGCAGTGTACCTCAGTCTGCTATGTGTGTGTATATTTGTTTACATGTTTTGTGTGTGTGCATGTGTGTGTTTTGCGTGAGTGTGTGTTGTGTTGTGATCTGTGAGCTGTCTGAAGAGTACTATACTTATGTCTGTGTGTATTTATTCACGTGTGTGTGTGTGTGTGTGTGTGTGTGTGTGTATAGAGTACATGTGTAAGCTGTCGGAGGAGGAGCAGCCGTTGTTCCTGCGGTTGCTGGCGGGACCCAACACACACACACTCGGCTTTGTGCTCCGCGAGAAACAGACTGGAGAAGTCATGGTGAGACACACACACACACACACACACACACATGCCTGATCTACATCACTCCAAATACACACTACATAGAAACATGATGCGCATATCCTATATGCTACAGACACACACACACAACACACACACAACACACACACAACACACACACAACACACACACAACACACACACAACACACACACAACACACACAACACAGACGCTACGGACGCTACAGACACACACATGCATCACAACAGTGCCAACATGCATGGCAATGGCATCACATTCTATGTCACCATGGCAACATTACATTCCACAACACAAACATGGCCACGTCACATGACGCATCACATGACACAACACAAACATGGCCACGTCACATGACGCAGTGTCAGTAACCCCGTAATACTAGTCATGGTACAGGCTTGTGTCTAACTATTTGTTTCTCTCTCTCTCTCTCTCTCTCACTTTACCCCTCTCTCTCTCTCTCTCTCTCTCACACTTCCTCTCTACCCTCCCTTGCTCTCTGCATTTTCCTTCTCCATCTGTCTGTCTCTCCTCTTGCTCATTTCTCTGCCCTCCTCCATCTTCTGTTCTCCATCCACCTTGCTCTTTCTTCTCCCTTGTTCTCCTCCTCCTCCCTTACTCTCCTCTCTCCTACTCTCTTCCTCTCCTTCCCTTCCTCTACTCTCCTCTCTTCTCTCCTCCTCCTACTCCTCTCCTCCCCTACTCTCATCTCCTCCTCTTCTCTCCTCCTCTCCTTCCCTCCTGCTCTCCCCTCCTCCCCTCCTCTCCTCTCCTCCTCCTCCTCTCCTCCTCCTCCCCTCCTCTCCTCTCCTCCTCTTCTCTCCTCCCCTCCTCTCCTCTTCTCCTCCTCTCCTCTCCTATCTCCTCCTCCTCTCCTCTACTCTCCTCCTCCTCCCCCCCAGTGGGATGCCTTCTCCATCCCTGAGCTGCAGAACTTCCTGCGTATCCTGGAGAAGGAGGAGTCAGAACACCTGCAGGCCATCACGGAGCGTTACCACGGCTACCGCCTCCGACTGGAGCAGGCCCTGCAGGCCGTGGGGGGGCCCGGCTAGACACACACACACACCATACACACACACCCCATACACCATACACACACACACACACACACAGCCGTGACTGAGAGAGAGGGAGAAGGAGACTGATGGACACACACACGGATGAAGGGCGAGAGCGTGATGCTGGGAGAGCAGCTTTAGGAGAGACACTCCGGCGTGGAGTGGGACATCACACACACACACACACACACACACACACACAGAAGTGGTTCTCTCTCGCGGATCTGACTGGGACATTACTGATGGAGAGGAGAGAGGAGTCGCCGTGGAAATGCCATGGGCGCCCGACTCCATCACGCAGAGATGCACCATGGGAACTCAAAACGGTCTCCTAGGAGACGGGGCATACTTTCCCAGAATGCACCATTGCTGCCATATTCACTTTTTCTGTCATTCTCACTCCTCTCCCCTCTCTCTCTTCCTTTTCTCTATCTCCCTCTCTGTCTCTCTCCCTCCCTCCAGTATTCTATTGTATCTTTTTCATTTTGAATTTTTTTTGTTACCTCTTAAAACTTCTGAGAAACAAGACAGAGACTTTATTTCTTTTTTATTTAATTGGTGGATGCTATCAGATTGTAAATAATTTGTTCCTTATTTTAATTTATGTGGGTGAAGCTTATATTCTTTATTTTTTATTTGATTTCCTGCGTCGAAAGTCTTATTGTGATCCAAAAACAGGCCTAGCCACACCCCCACAGGCCTACACACACACACACACACACACACCCCACTAGACTAGAGTACTGCTCACACACACACACCCCACTAGAGTTCTGTTCTTCGTCACACAGACTAGATTACGCAACCCCTCAGTGATCTCACACACACACACACACACACCCTTAGATTAAGTGGAGTCATCAGTCCTTTTACCACCACCCCTAATTAAACACACACACACACACACACACACACACACACACACACACACACACACGCGGATGTGGGGGAGACCCTTGGTGAGCGTGTGACTCAGAGCAGGACCTATGGGAGGGGAGCAGAGTGAAGACAGAGAGCATGATGGGAAACAGGGTGAAGCCAGAGCATGATGGGAAACAGGGTGAAGCCAGAGAGCATGATGGGAAACAGAGAGCATGATGGGAAGTGAGGGGGTGGCGGTGAGAGGAACAGAGGAAGGCGGAGCAAAAGCGAGAGCTACAGGCCCTCAGTGCATCATGTGTCTGACCGCCAGAGAGCAACAGCATGTCTGTGTGTGTGGTCAGTAGTCAGAGAGAAGCAGCATGTCTGTGCGTCTGGTCAGTAGTCAGGAGAGGAAGCGAAGGCTGTGTGTCTGAGAGCCATGTTAGTGTGTTGTGAATCTGCACGTTAGCACGTCAGCGTGTTGTGAATCTGCACGAAGGTTGTGGTGATAATATGAAGGGTGTGTGTGTGTGTGTGCTGAACAGGCATGCACAGATGGATGGTTAGCCCAAGGTCTCGTTAGTGGTGTGTGTGTGTGTGTGTGTGTGTGCATGCGTGCGCATGTGTCTGAGCTTGAACCGTGTGTGTAGGGATCGATTCTGTGCTGTCATGTTGTTGTCAGAGTGAACAGTAGGTGTGTGTGTGTGTGTGACAGAGAGAGAGAGAGAGAGAGAATGTTACTGTGTGTGTGTGTGTGTGTGTGTGTGCATATGAGACAGAGGGCAGGTTGTGTGACGGAGCAGAGGGAATAACAGGAAGTTGAGAGAGGAGGGCTTCAGGAAGTGAAAAAGCAGAAGGCTGTAAGGGGTTAAAAGCAGAAGGGTGTAAGCGGTCTGTGTGGAGTGTGTGTCCAGGTGTAAGGGGTGTGTGTGGAGTGTGTGTGCAGGTCTAAGGGGTGTGTGTGGAGTGTCCAGGTCTAAGGGGTCTGTGTGGAGTGTGTGTGCAGGTCTAAGGGGTGTGTGTGGAGTGTGTGTCCAGGTCTAAGGGGTGTGTGTGGAGTGAGTGGCAGGTTGTGTGTACTCCCACTAGAGGGAGCCCTTGTGCTGGACCAGGCTAGTCCATGAGATGGTCCATGACCAGCCCGGCTCTACTGGCTCCACTGCTGGTCTCCGGGGGGTCTCTGCTGGTCTGTGCTGGTCTCCGGGGGGGTCTCTGCTGCCCTCTACTGGTCTCCGGGGGGGTCTCTGCTGGTCTCCGGGGTGGTCTCTGCTGCCCTCTACTGGTCTCTGCTGGTCTGTGGAGGTGGGGGTGTGGTTTTGTTTGAGTGACAGGGGTGTAGCGGTGACATGTGGCCTGGTTAGACGGTGGCAGTGGCAGACAGCTACTGCTCCTGCTGAGGCGTAGAGTCACTGTGGACATGTTAGGTGTGTGTGTGTGCGTGTGTGTGTGTGTGTGTGTGTGCGTGTGCGTGCGTGCGTGCTGGGGTCGGTGTCTGAGGTTCAAAACAGAAGAGAATAGAACATCACACACTGTGGACATGTTAGGTGTGTGTGCGTGTGCGTGTGTGTGTGTGTCACACATCACACACTGTGGAGGGTAGCGGCAGATAAGAGGGCTTGTGTGGGGGGTTGGGCCTGTTTGTTTTTCTTTCTTATTTAATTTTATGTTTTGTTTTGATTTTGTGTCTTTAGTTGTGTCTCACTCTCGCTCCAAAGTGCCGTAGGAGCTCAGCTCATGTGCTATGCAGAACCCTGTAGCTTAAAGTGCACTTTGGAACCACACACAAGCAGACAATCTCTAAGGGCAGTCTTAGTCGATGCGTTTGAAGAGGCCAACTGTTTTAGACACCTACTGTACTGTGGTGTGTGGCTGGAAGTCATATACATGTATATTTTTTATTATTTTGTTAATTTAGTTTGTTTGTGCTTGTACTGCATGAGGAAGTCCGGACTGGTACAGCATTGTGAACTCTAACGTCTTGGAACACCTGCTTTGGTGATTTATTTTTATTTTATTTTTTAGTGTCGTTTTCTTTGAGTCGTTGGTCAGAACAGGGCTGTGGGGACCTCTGGTGGACGAACGCTGCAAGAGCGTCTTGTGTCCTTGATCACAATCAGTCTTTTTGGCAACATTAGGTGGTGAATCATATTATTTTTTTGTTATACTGTTTATTTTATTTTAATATATTATTATAACCAAAGATACTATTGAAAGATTATATGCATAGCTAGATTTAAGTTAATTTTTGACAGAAATTGTTTTGCCTGGTGCAAGCAGTCAGGAGGTCCTCCATAGGAGGCAGAGGCAGGCGTGGGTGACTGTGTGGGGGCGTGTCATTAATGTGCGGGGGCGTGTCCTTCAGATGTAGGCATGTCCTTCACGTGTGGGTGTGTCCATATATGGGCGTGCCCTTCGTGTGGGGGCATGTCCATGTGTGGGTGTGTCCTTCATGTGGGGGTGTGTCCCTTGTGTGTGGGCGTGTCCTCTACACACTGGCGCTGGTCCCCTCCATCACGTCTGCAGCGCTGCCACAGCGAGTCGCCAGAGAGGCGGAGTGTGTTGCGAAGCCATCACTGACCATCATCGCTAACTCACACATTACTGAGAGCAGCGGCTCAGATGAGCCTTAGGTTAGCCTAGCAGACCATCATCGCTAACTCCCACATTAGCAGTGGCTCAGATGAGCCTTAGGTTAGCCTAGCAGACCGTCATCGCTAACTCCACATTAGCAGTGGTCCTTAAAAGCTTTTTTAAACGGGCACTTTATGTTTTCTTTTTTTTGTTTTTAATTCAGGGATTTATACCATTTGGGTTCTTGTTCTAATTTAGGCTCCATTTTATGAAAGGCCTATCTTGGATTGTTATGTTTATTATAATTATCCTAGATAGAATATTTTAGTTTAAGTTTTTGTCTTTTTTTTTTTCATAAAACTTGACTTTTGTATGGCGACACAAGATTCTGCTTGATTTGTCATTTAAAGTGAGACTGTGAAATGTTTCTTTGTTTTTTTTTTTTTTTTTAATCATACAATGACGTGGTTCCTTTCTAGATTATAAAGTTATTGATGTGGGTATACTACTAAGATAATCTCATACGTAGAGCTGCATGCATTATGTTAAGTAATGCATCATATCAGTGGCTGTTTAGGAGGGCCAGTAGGTCAGTGGACCAGTGTACGGTCCCCATCGCCACGGCAACCGTATGGACATGAAGAGGATGCTGATGGGTCATAATCTTTTTGCCAAAAATAAAGACGCGACGACGTCTGGAGATCGTACCCCTACCGCTTTCTCTTTGCCACGCAGAGCGACCGCTACTTGCGTGCTCAGTGTGGCGGACTCTGTCACACTGTGTCACTGTCACTCTGTCACCGTGTCACATGGTCACCCTGTCACCCTGTGCGTCCATCACGGTGGCACGCTCGGGGACGACTGGTCACAGCATTGCTGTCGATGGGACATCAGCGGGAGCCGTCTGCGTCAGGAGTGAAAACGCTCGCGGCGTGTGTATGGCGGTGTTATTCTGACGTCTGTGTGTATGGCGGTGTTATTCTGACGTCGGTGCAGGTGGATGCAGGTTTATTTTTGTAGGTAGCTCACGTTAAGGACGTTACCAAACATGAGGCCTTTTTGTGTCAAAGACGGCCAGAGTTCATTAAATAAAGTTGACATTGTGCTAAAATGTTCATGAGTGTTTGTGCCTTTTGTGTGCTTTGCATTGTGCTTTACATTTTACATTTTTAGTCCTTTAAATATGATGATTTACTGTTTTTAAGGCATTATATAAAACACAGATCGCTAAAAATAATTTACTGAAATGTATAATTAAATGTTACAAACAATAGTTAGAATAAGCTGGACTGAATAAGCATTACTATTGTTTGACTGATGTTTGTAGTGTCAGAGGTTGAAGTCTCTATTCCAGTTAGTAACTTAGCGGTGTACGTTAACATTAGCCAAGCTAGTATTCTCCTTATAGCAGAGCGCTATGGCTCCGTAGGAAGAAAACAAAGCCGTGAGGCTCCTGAGCGAACATTTGTGGGTCAGTCACTGACCCCCCCTACTGACCCCCTACACCCAGGACAAACCCCTGTATGTACATGAAGGGCTCCAGTGCTGTCATGTCTGACGAGCGTTTTGTTTCAGGTCTGGGGGTCAGGAGTCTAGAGATGAAGATTAATGTGACACATACATACACACACACACAGGTCTGATGGTCAGGTGATGTCACTTCCCTTTTGACTGTAACTTCCTGTGTAGTCACAGCTGGTGGCTGGCCACGTTTCTCCTCTGTTGATGGGCAACATCATACACACACACACACATACACACACAACCCTCAAATTACAGCGCCCTAAACCTAACACAGCTCTACAGGTAGGTTTGTTTGTTTTTTGCAATAAAATCAGCAAAGAATGCCAGCGGGCAGTGTTGCTGCTTGAGGAGTCTAGAGATGAAGATTAATGTGGCTAATGACACACACACACACACACACACACACACGCCTGTTCAAAAATACTGCCTGATGTGCAATCGATAAGAGGATCTTCTCTTGTTATTCTCTACCTTTCTTCAGCCCTGATTTATGCTAACGACTGTGAACAAAAAAATAAAGGTGTAACCCTTAAGCCATTTTGTCCTAAGGCTTAAAGTTAGAGTTACAGTTTGCCCTGAAGGTTAGAGTTAGGCTTAGGGTTTACCCTGAGGGTTAGTGTTAGGGTTCGGGTTTGCCCTGAGGGTTAGAGTTAGGGTTTGCCCTGAGGGTTAGAGTTAGTTAGTGTTTGCCCTGAAGGTTAGAGTTAGGGTTTGCCCTGAGGGTTAGGGTTAGGGTTAGGGTTTGTCCTGAGGGTTAGGGCTAGGATTAGGGTTTGTCCTGAGGGTTAGGGTTAGGGTTAGGGTTTGCCCTGAGGGTTAGGGCTAGGGTTAGGGTTTGGCCTGAGGGTTAGGGTTAGGGTTTGTCCTGAGGGTTAGGGTTAGGGTTTGTTCTGAGGGTTAGGGTTAGGGTTAGGGTTTGTCCTGAGGGTTAGGGTTAGGGTTTGTCCTGAGGGTTAGGGTGTTCACTAAGGGTGGTCTCAAGAGAAGTGGATGGATCCCACTGTGTTGTTGTGGTAGCACAGAAGCAATCATCTGCTTGCTGAGCTATAGTCAGAGTTTTAAATTAATTTAGTGTTTAATAATTTATCATTTAACACCCATTTCATACCCAGTGTAATTAAGATTGATTTAGGTATTAAGCATGAAATGACACTGTTTGCCTATAGACTGTATGTGATGCCAAAACATGCATGTATAATAATACTATAATATGTCATGATGTATAGCAGAAAAAAACATTCAATCTTCAGCGTAGTTAACTTATGAGTGAAGCTGCTACTGGTTAGATCATGCTGGCAGTGTTTGTATCTATAGGACATGTGTAAGGTTAGGGTTAGGGCTCGTCATGATCTTCATAAGTAACTAAGACACGTGTAACCTAAGGTAAGGGTTAAGGGGCGTCATGACTATTATGATGAAACCTGCTACTAGCTACATCATGCTGGTGCGGTTTGTAACTAAAGATATGTAACGTAATTGTTAGGGTTAGTCATGTGTTAGGGTTCATCATGGGTTAGGGTTAATCATGGGTTAGGGTTATCATCAACACACACACACACCTCACCAGCTCAATATCATTAGAACAGCATGTGTGTGTGTGTGTGTGTGTGTGTTGGAGGAGTGGGGCTGGAGGAACACAGCCATGGTGGGTATGTCTGTGCTGGAGCAGTGGCGCTAAGTGTGTGTGTGTGTGTGTGTGTGTGTGTGTTACCTCTGATTCATACAGCACATGACTGAAGTCCTGGACTGGCCTTGGAGGAATTAGAACTGTAACCAGCACGAGGCCAAACATGGTTTCTGCCCAGAATTCCTCTGTTTTTGACCTCTTTATGAGCGCGTCTCTGCCAGGCGTCTTCAGTGCAATGATCGTTTCATTTTTATCAGAGCCGTATATAGAGAGAGTTCGGCCAACTCGGTTTCAACGGTTCTACCCTCTGATTGGCCCAGGGGTCGTCACGTGTGTCATGGGCGCCATGTTGTCACCCCTCAGCTGTCAAAATTCTCTATCACTTATATTGACGTTGGCAGATGATGAATGTTTAAGAGAGAGATTCAAGAAATTCAAGAACGTTTTATAACACTTACAATTCTTTAAACGAGGGCGATGCCCTGCTGTGTTGCTTATGGCTGTGGTACGAAACCACAAAAGGGGAAACGGTTACATCGTTTCCCCCGCGACCCAAAGAGAAGAAAACTGTGGGAGTCGAAAGTTCAAAGAAAGCACTGGAAGTCAAATATCAATTCGTTCTTGTGTGAGGTAAGTTACATCTCTTTTTTCCATAACTAAACCCTATCAACACTTCTTGTTAGTGTAAGATAACAATTATGTTACTATTGTAGGTTATATAAAGCGATTTAAGATAAATACTGGGTCAAGGATAGACTTAGCATATGTAGCCTAGGTTGTAATAACGTAGAGCTCAGATAATAAATGTCGCCTGGTTAATTTTCAAGTAATCATCTTTAACCACGAAGCCCTTTCCGAGATAAAATGTATGCTTACATAGAGGTGATGTTTTTCACCAAAAAACGAGTACATGTTAACATTGATGATATATAAAATGGGCTATGAGCGCCTGTTGTTAGTTTGAGTTAGCTGAGTTAGCTTGCTAATATACAAACGAGAGGACATTCTAAAATGCTTAACGTGAAAAAGCTTAACGTAGCGTAATGTTCGAAAACACTCTACGACCTCACCAAATATCAAAACCGAAATCATGAATAATGAATAATGCTAGTTTAGATTGAATAATATTTTACACAAAGGAGAACTTGATCCGTTAAGTTAATGTTGGTCCTTTTTGTTGTCTTCATTGTTTCCCCTGTGTAGGATCACTTTGATGAAGGACAGTATGAGATTCACAGAGCTGATGGTATGAGGAGGCTCAAGCCCAATGCTGTCCCGACACGGTTTATCTTTACACCACTGAAGCACCCTGACAAACCAACACAGCGAAGGCGAAAAGTTGAAGTTGAAGATGAGAAAAAGTTGGAGTTGAGAGATCAGGAAAATGTGGATGGATGGGCTACCGTCAGAAAGGATCACAGCTATAGTTCTCCCTCTCCATTTCGTGTAGTTCAACCAGGTAAAATATATTAATGAACCCAGTAAGGGAACAACTAAAATATTTGGTTAAGGATAAAGCATAGACTTTATTAAAAAAGAAAACCCCACAGTTCTGTTTCTGTAAATCTCTACACATGTCAAAACTCAGGGTGAAGTTTGCTTATGTTTATCATGCCATAGCCCTGAATACAATATATTTCTAGTTCTAAAATCTAATTCACTGTACTTTCAGAGAGCCCTTTTTCTTTCAATAATATTTTTAGGTGGTCACATGGGGTATACGTTTGCAATTTAAAACAACAGTAGAAGTACTAGTTTTGATGATCCCATGGTCAAAATATTTAATGCACCTTTGACACTGACGAATAAGAAATATTTGCCAATTTTGTGTTAGAGAGACTTTATGGGAAATTGGCTCAATCTTGTGACTAATAAAAAACAGCTACTCGTGGCAAAGAAAATAGTTGCCTAAGAAAGTCCTCTGCTGTAGCCACATACTTAGACCGATTTTAAAAATTAAAACTGTTCTGTGCAGCTTGTACAGTGCTATAAAGGAATATTAAAATTCCTATGGTCCTTAGATTAAATTACTGTTAAATTAAGTATTTTGTGTACCTTTAAATGGCAAAGGAAACATAATGGTTACCACATAACATAGTGAACTATCCAATGCAAAATGAATTACTGATATACAATTTATATATTTCTGTCATGATGTGCTGGCACGCATTTCTGTATATAGGTGTAAGATATCATTTTTTCTTTTTTATTATAACAGATGATGGACAAGAGGATAATCTGGTGGGACATGAGGAAGTTTGGAGGTTGTGTCTAAGGAGCCGGGAATTCTGTATGAAGTTTTTGATTTTCTCCGTCTGAAGGTTGAGGCATTAAGGTCTGAAGAGAGGGAATGCTGCCTCACCCTCGACGAAATGTCCATCAAAACAGGAGTCCAGTATGATGTGAGTTCCAGTTGCATGCGAGGTGATGTCACACTGCCCGATCATCAAGGCGAGGCTACACATGCCCTAGTCATCATGCTTCGTGGCATAACAACACGTCTTCAATGCCTGTCTAAACTCGAGCGCAGTAGGAGTAGGATTCTTCATCCGGATGCATCCAAATAAGTTCTCCAGACAATCTTGGGAAAAACGAGATGTCAAAACATAACTGTGGCCTTTTGCAAGAAGCTCTGCCTGGAGGTCAAGAATGGATGATGTTGAGAGGACAACACATGTCTGCACAGGCTTCCAGTGTCCTTTTTTGCCAATAGACATGATTTTCATAATCCATATGGCTGAACGTAGATGTGTCAAGGCAGAATCATAGGATTCGGGTTTGGCCTTACTCAGTGCCATTACAGGATGCCTACTTGACATTAGATCAAACCATTTGTTAATGAAATCCAAGAACCAAGCAGTTGTCAAAAGTTCTTTGCCATGCCCTTCACATTCCACTAAGTATCGAAGTGCAGAACTGACAGAGTGGCTAAAAAAGTTAAGGGCATTAGATACCTTCATCTTGTCGAAGTGTGATGGAGCCAGAGTGCTTTGAGTGAGTTTTGGGGCAAGCTTCAAATCTTTATCTTTTTGGAAATCATGTAGCATCTCCACATGTTTGACTGTGACTGTATTTGTTGGCAAATTAAAATGCTCAACAATTTCCTGATGCAATGTAATGTCGTTTCCATTGACAAGGGCTGCCTTCATATTTTTGATGATGTGGGGTACATCTGCAAGAAAATGGAGGTATCTGCCTGCTTCAGTGGGATGTGGAATTTTGTTGACAGTTCTGCTGAACTTTGAAGACACAATGCCAAAACTGACCCAGAGGGCACGATTAACAGCGCCCATGTCAGAGGTAACAGCAGAAACATGCAGACCAATATCTGAAGTCTTCTGAAGAACTTCCAGGATCAGTGGTTTTAATTTGGTGCCATCAGTGGTGTTTCCCGTAAAGTGATAAGCGACCGTCTGTTTCCATCGTGTTGTTATGCTACATAGGCCTAATTATTTATTTATACCCTGTACATAATTATTATTCTGACTGAGCACTAGCAGCAAATAAATAATTTAAGATATTGAAAATGTGTGAATTCTCGTGGATTCATTTAAATGTTATTCATATAATAATTTATATTAAATACCGATAAGCAATATTAACAACATGTTACCACAATTTGTAGGCTAAGTCCAATCAGCATGTTAGAGGAAATAGGACCTAGCGTTTTTTTTTTTCTGCGGAGTTGACATTACTATGATCATAAGCTATTGGATATAAGCTATTGGAGGACGTGTAGACAACATAAATGGCATATTATGCATTATCGTATTCGTAGCCTACTTTAGCCTTAAGAAATCTTTAAAAGTAGGCCTGTCGCCTGCCTAATAATGTCAGAGACGGACGACGTGATTGTTCCTGCGGTGACGGTGACCCAGAGAAAGGGTGAAGAGAAAGGTAAACGTTACGGTAATTTTACTGCTTAGGTAGCCTAGGCTTATTGGGTGCTGCTGTAACAATGTTTTCCATGTTACTGGGGGTTAATAGTGCCATTTGCGATAATAAAGGTGGCGAAAATAAACTTTTGATCCAAACGCTGCCTTTTTGTCACATTGAATTACATTGTAGAATTCTCGGGTGGTGGGGTACAACATGGCGCCCATTGTTCGAGTTGGCCGAACTCTCTCTATATACGGCTCTGATTTTTATCTAAGTGCAAATGTCCAAATTGTGCCCAAAGTGTGTTTTGTGTGGCCACTATTATTTTCCAGCACTGCTTTAACTCTCTTGGGCATGGAGTTCACTAGAGCTTCACAGGTTGTCACTGGAATCTTCTTCCACTCCTACATGACATCACGGAGCTGACCTTGAGCTTGAGACCTTGAGCTCCTCCACCTTCCATTTCAGGATGCCCCACAGATGCTGAATAGGGTTTAGGTCTGGGGACATGCTAGGCCAGTCCATCACCTTCATCCTCACCCAAGGCGTGGTCATCTTGGAGGTGTGCTTGTGGTCATTACCATGTTGAAATACCACCCTGTGGTCCAGTTTCATCATGCATCATGCTCTGCTTCAGTATGTCACAGTACATATTGGCATTCATGGTTCCGTTAATGAAATGTAGGTCCCCAGTGCCGGCAGCACTCATACAGCGCCAAACCATGACACTTCCTCCACCATGCTTGACTGTTAGCAGGACACAGTTTTTGGCCCCCACTGCCAGTAAAATATTCTTGAAAGAAAAAGGCTCTCTGAAAGTACAGGGAATTAGATTTTAGAACTAGAAATATATTGTATTCAGGGCTATGGCATGATAAACATAAGCAAACTTCACCCTGAGTTTTGACATGTGTAGAGATTTACAGAAACAGAACTGTGGGGTTTTCTTTTTTTAATAAAGTCTATGCTTTATCCTTAACCAAATATTTTAGTTGTTGTCCTTACTGGGTTCATTAATATATTTTACCTGGTTGAACTACACGAAATGGAGAGGGAGAACTATAGCTGTGATCCTTTCTGACGGTAGCCCATCCATCCACATTTTCCTGATCTTCATCTTCAACTTCAACTTTTCGCCTTCGCTGTGTTGGTTTGTCAGGGTGCTTTAGTGGTGTAAAGATAAACCGTGTCGGGACAGCATTGGGCTTGAGCCTCCTCATACCATCAGCTCTGTGACTCTCATACTGTCCTTCATCAAAGTGATCCTACACAGGGGAAACAATGAAGACAGTTAAAGGACCAACATTAACTTAACGGATCAAGTTCTCCTTTGTGTAAAATATTATTCAATCTAAACTAGCATTATTCATTATTCATGATTTCGGTTTTGATATTTGGTGAGGTCGTAGAGTGTTTTCGAACATTACGCTACGTTAAGCTTTTTCACGTTAAGAATTTTAGAATGTCCTCTCGTTTGTATATTAGCAAGCTAACTCAGCTAACTCGAACTAACAACAGGCGCTCATAGCCCATTTTATATATCATCAATGTTAACATGTACTCGTTTTTTGGTGAAAAACATCACCTCTATGTAAGCATACATTTTATCTCGGAAAGGGCTTCGTGGTTAAAGATGATTACTTGAAAATTAACCAGGCGACATTTATTACCTGAGCTCTAGGCTACGTTATTACAACCTAGGCTACATATGCTAGTCTATCCTTGACCCAGTATTTATCTTAAATCGCTTTATATAACCTACAATATAGTAACATAATTGTTATCTTACACTAACAAGAAGTGTTGATAGGGTTTAGTTATGGAAAAAAGAGATGTAACTTACCTCACACAAGAACGAATTGATATTTGACTTCCAGTGCTTTCTTTGAACTTTCGACTCCCCCAGTTTTCTTCTCTTTGGGTCGCGGGGGAAACGATGTAACCGTTTCCCCTTTTGTGGTTTCGTACCACAGCCATAAGCAACACAGCAGGGCATCGCCCTCGTTGTAAGTGAATTGTAAGTGTTTTATAAAACTTTCTTGAATTTCTTGAATCTCTCTCTTAAACCTTCATCATCTGCCAACGTCAATATAAGTGATAGAGAATTTTGACAGCTGAGGGGTGACAACATGGCGCCCATGACACACGTGACGATCCCTGGGCCAATCAGAGGGTAGAACCGTTGAAACCGAGTTGGCCGAACTCTCTCTATATACGGCTCTGATTTTTATGGACTTGCACTGCCCTCGTGTGGTCAGTGTGTGCCACTACAATTTTTTTTTTTTTTTTTTTTTTTTTTTACATTTCATTAGTAACACCATGGCCTGTGTTTAAAGGTGTTTTGTCATTGTAGTGTTTTGTGTTGTCCAAGAGCAATTCACTGATATTAAATGCTAAAAGTTATTTTATGGAAGTTGAGAGACTGGAAGCCTGAGGAGAGCTACACTGGTTGTTATGGTAACGGAGGAGTGGCCGCACAGACCTCTTAGTCAATGGCACAGACCTAGCAACAACACCTCCCTCTGTGGGGAATTATTCATATTTTACTCCTGAATGAAGGACTGGGTGCATATGGACCTCACCAGCGGCTGCTTAAACAAGACCCCCAGCTTACAGATTGTGACTTTTTAAGACCTTAAATCTTTCTTTGAGGATTCACTTATCCTAAAATGACTATTCAGGTATCCTGAAATGAGGGTATTTTAAAAGAAGAGTTGAACTGGATGCTACACAAGACATTTCTGTGTGTACTTTATTAATGTTTGTGCTTGGGGATCATTCCACTGATGTCACACACACTGATGATTTTGTAAAAGAGCTGAATGTTTTAAGCAGCTGAGTGTCTGATGACCTGTAGCAGCATGTGGCTAGGGCTAATGGCTAAGCGCTGTTACTGCGGGTTGCCAATGGCTACGGGCTGTAGCCATAGACATATAAACATAGGCGGAAGGCGTCGTGTGGCTAGCGGGGCTAATGGCTAAGGGTGGCTAAAGCGCTGTTACTGAGGGTTGCTGTTTGCAGGACAAACAATATTTCGCAACTGGAAGCAACATGACATCCTGTGGTGGGAAACTGGAACACCATCGCTTAGTTAGCGAAGGCATTTATACTTAAAATGCATACCATCATTCACATCATAGATAACAAATAAGTAGCTACCTTGGTGCATTATTATTATTATTATTATTATTCACTGCCTCTGTACATAGCCCCTCTGTACATTTACCTTTTACTATTCATGATTATAATATTACTCCCTTTATTCCTTTTGTTTCTATGATGCTTCCTCACTTGACACCTTTGTGGCCCTGCTGTCCAATATCGCTGTGCAGGCAACTGTACGAGAGAGGTCTTGAAGTCCACACACACTAGATGATGCCCACACACAAACTAGGAGATGAAGTCCACACACACACACTAGGGCATGAAGTCCACACACACACTAGAGGGCATGAAGTCCACACACACACTAGGGCATGAAGTCCACACACACACTAGAGTGCATGAAGTCCACACACACACTAGGCGATGAAGTCCACACGCACACTAGGGGATGATGGCCACCTGACATGACCCATATAAGCGCCACACACAAGATGGCCATTTACACACAGTTGTTGAACAGACTGAACCACACAACAGGAAAGAGCTGCAGAATAACCACTTAGCTGTTCATTTTCACACTGCTTTTATTGGTCAACACACACACACACACACACAGCAGGAAAAAGCTGCAGAATAACCACTTAGCTGTTCATTTTCACACTGCTTTTATTGATCAGTCACACAAGCTTGAAATGTTTTCATGTACACAACTCTAACAAAAACACATTGCCAATATGGGGGGCGGGGAGAAAGAAAAGTCTACCGTGCAAAATAACATCTGAAAGACCCTTAATGGACTCGAGAAAAGTGCCGTAAAAAGTGACTTGAACCAGGTCACCTGTGTGTTTGTGGACCACTCTTGGCTTTGCGGTAATCCCTAAAATAACTCCCCCCTAAATGCATGTGTGATAATGGTGTGTAAAATGAACTCCACAAATAACGTCAATGTGATCCAAGTAGCTGATCTAATAAAGGCACCAATGCCACCATCTCCTGCATATGCTGAACGTACAGAGGGGGCAGTGGGGAGCCCCTTAGTGGGGTGACCCTGGGGTTTGCTTGACTATTGGGGTGCCCCTCTCTAGCTTGCCTGACTATTGGGGCACCCTCTCCCTTGCCTGACTATTGTGTAGTGGATGATGAGGCGCAGTTAAAAATCAGCTGAGAACCTCACGTCTAGTGTAAAAGCTGTCCTTAGTGCACGATAACTTCCCTTCTTTGTACAAACTTGGGGCACTTGTTTTTCGTATGTGCAAGTGTGTGTGAGCGCAAGAAAGGGTAAGAGAGAGACAGAGAGCTTCTTGTTTTTGACCATGACGTTCTTAGAGCTCAAAAACAACCCGTGTCTCCCACCCAAGTCCCTTGTGACTAAAAACATCAATAATAATTATAACAAAATAAAAGCTTGTTTCATGTTTAGGCAGGCACGCCTTTTAGCCCTGTACTTCCATTCACATTAAATAATGTCACTGTTGATGTGGCTAAACCCAAGTCCACACTATGACCCTTGACCCCTGACCCCTGTGACCTGGAGGTCACGTTACGTGTGGCGTCTAGTCTTCTGCTTTGGCTCACACTGGTCAGCGTGGTGCCTGTAACCCCACACTGTTACACACACATATACACACATATACACACGCACATATATACACGCACACACAGCGTGACAGAGAAGTTAGTGGACCAAAAAGCAAAACCAAATCTATGTCTGTACAGGAAGTGTTGTGTGTGTGGCGTGTTGTGTGTGTGTGTGTAAATGTGTGTGTGTGTGTGTATAAAATACAACAGACATTCTAGGAATCTAACCATCTCTATTCCTCCTGCTATTGTCTGACGCTACTGGTACCTTTGGCCTCAGTCCAATACAAATGTTACTCTGAATAACTCTGTGGTAATGAACAGCTATAATCTGTGGTAATAAACAGCTATAAAATATAAAATCAGCGCGTCAGCCCGACAGATGAGTGTGAGGCTGAGGAGCAGGTCGCACTTAGATGTGAGAGGATGTGGCGAGAGAGAGGTGACCACACACACAACCCCCCCCCCACACACACACACACACACACACACACACACACACACACCATGACATCATATCCGGTAGCACTGGACCCTAGCTAGACACGAGCTTCCACTGGGACAGAAACACTACAAATTAACACACACACACACACACACACACACACACACACACACACACACACACACACACACACACACACACACACACAGAAATCAAGCATTGAAACAGAAAAATCAATACCAGTTTGTTAGTGGAAATGTACGACTGCAGAACCAGAGTTACAGCCCCAAACACACACACTGAAAACAGGAAGTGGAGTCTGAAGCAGGTACCTGTGACAGATGGCAGTGCCCCTCGCTGGGATGACACACACACACACACACACAGACACACACACACACACACACACACACACACACACACACAGAAGGCAACGCTGTTATCATTCAAAAGTGGCTCCAGTGATACAGGCCCAGTCCTTAGACACATTCTCACCCCGGATGGGTTTCACCTCTGACCCCCATCTCACAGGGAAAGAGAGGGGGAGAGAGGAGGGGGGAGAGAGAGAGAGAGAGAGGGAGAGAGAGGGAGAGCGAGAGCGAGAGATGGAACATTGATATGGTGGGGAATGAGAGATGGGGGGGGGGGAGGGGGGGATGGAGACACAAGGCAGCCGCAGAAGGAGGAGAAATGGAGCCTCGACTGCCATCCTTCTCTTCTCCTCCTCCTCTTCATTCTCCTCCTCTTCTCCTCCTCCTCCTCCTTCATCCCCCTCTCTTCCCTTGGCTCCTCTGTGGCTCATTTGAGTGTCTGCCGCAGCCGTCTGAGGTGGGGGCTGTGGTTGCTGAACATGAGGCGGGGGTCGAACTTGTACCTGCAAAGGATTATGGGAGAACACAGACGGCACACGTCAGATGAACGGCACACTGGGAGAGGGGGCGGGGGCAGGGGCAGGAGGAGGGGAGTGTGTGTGTGTGTGTGTGTGTGTGTGTGTGTGTGTGTGCGACCAACCCAGCACACTGGGAGAGGGGGCAGGGGCAGGAGGAGGGGAGTGTGAGTGTGTGTGTGTGTGTGTGTGTGTGTGTGTGTGTGTGTGTGTGTGTGTGTGTGTGAGGGAGTCTAGAGAGGCACATGTGTAATCTAGTGTGTGTGTGAGAGTCTAGAGGCACATGTGTAATCTAGTGTGTGTGTGTGTGTGTGTGTGTGTGTGTGTGTGTGTGTGTGTGTGAGTCTAGAGAGGCACATGTGTAATCTAGTGTGTGTGTGAGAGTGTAGAGGCACATGTGTAATCTAGTGTGTGTGTGTGTGTGTGTGTGTGTGTGTGTGTGTGTGTGTGTGTGTGTGTGGGAGTGTAGAGAGGCACATGTGTAATCTAGTGTGTGTGTGTGTGTGTGTGAGAGAGAGTCTAGAGGCACATGTGTAATCTTGTGTGTGTGTGTGTGTGTGTGTGAGAGAGAGTCTAGAGGCACATGTGTAATCTAGGGTGTGTGTGTGTGTGTGTGTGTGTGTGTGTGTGTGTGAGAGAGAGAGAGAGAGAGAGTCTAGAGGCACATGTGTAATCTAGGGTGTGTGTGTGTGTGTGTGTGTGTGTGTGTGTGTGTGTGTGTGTGTGTGAGAGAGTCTAGAGAGGCCGCACCTTCTCTTTTGGCTGCAGTTTACATGCCACCAGCACACAGAACCGACAAAACGACTTATTTTTACATTTCTATAATGAATCATTGTCTAGAGTCAGTAACATTGTCATTGATTTATTTTTGACTACTGGTTAGTAATATATCTTTCTGTGGAATAAGGAGCTCACACCCCATTGTGTTATTCTGCGCTTCACAGTGACTTTGATGATGAGGGCTGCCATCTCACTGCTGGTGCTGCTGTTCTCCATGTGTGGAGCTCAGACTCGGAGCACCCAGACTGAAGTTCAGACAGAGAGCCAGAGCACTGAGGAGGCTGCTGCTGCTGCTGAAGTCTCTACCCAGCTGGACGTCAATGCTGAGCTCAAGGAACTCAGAGACATGGTGGTGGAGCTGAGGGTGACACTCAGCCATACTCAAGAGGACCTAAAGGTAATGGATGCTGAATACTCTGTTGTAAAAGAAAGACTGGTGGCCAGTGAGACTAAGGTGGAGGCTCTGGAAAAGGTGACTGCAGCACAAGAGGCAGAGCTGACAGCAGTAAAGATCAGACTGGCTGTTAGTGAAGCTGAAGTGATGAATCTGACCAAGGAAAACACAGCAGTGAAGACCAGGCTGGCTGCTAGCGAGACTGGGATAGACGACCTGAAGGTGGAAAATGCAGCACAAGAGGCAGAGCTGACAGCAGTGAAGAGCGGACTGGCAGCCACTGAGACTGAAGTAGAGAATCTGGAGAAGATAACAGAGAAGTCCAAGGTGGCATTCTCAGCAGGTCTGACTAACTCAGTAGATGCTGGAAGTAATAACTTGAACTTGGTCTTCAGTAGAGTCATCACCAATGTTGGACAGGCCTACAGCAACATAACAGGCTTCTTCACAGCTCCAGTCAGGGGGGTCTACTACTTCAGGTTCACTGTTGCGGATGTTCTATCCTCACGCTGGCTTGATATCTATATGCATAAGAACGGACAGCTGCTCACGATGCTGTCGGAGTTTGACTCGGACGGATTTCGCTCCAATCTCTCCAGTGGATTGCCTGTGCAGCTGGAGGTGGGAGATGTAGTTAACATGGTACTCGCAGCAGGCCGCAGGCTCTATGAGGCTTCTGATAGTAACAACACCTTTAGTGGCTTCCTGGTCTTCCCTCTCTGAATGGAAGAAAATGATCCACCATGATCACTCGCCATTCATTATGGTGGGCAATTTGCTGTGAAATAATGGATGATGTAAATAAATCCTTTTTTTGCTGCAATGTTGTTGCGCTGTTAATCAACACACACACACACACACACTAATTAATGATCATAATAACAATAATAATAACTAGAGAATGTAATTCCAGGGAATGACCAGGGCATGAAAATGCCAACTTTTATTTTGAAACAGTTGTGGGCGGAGCAAACAGTTGGCTGGAGACATAGTTGATGACAACTGACAGTTTGAATGGCTCAAGAGTTCAATATCTCTGTCAATTATAATATTTATAATGTTTATAAATATATAATTTATAAGGGCACCTGGTAGTCCAGCAGTATTTTCCCTAGACACACTCACTCACACACACACAAACACACGCAAGCGCACACACACACGCGCACGCACACACGCACGCACGCACGCACGCACGCACGCATGCACGCACGCGCACGCACGCGCACGCACGCGCACACACACACGCGCACACGCATGCACGCATGCAGAAGGCAATGCCGTTTTCATTTAAAAGGGGCTCCAGCTAAAACACCACTGCATGACAGTATAGCGATGGGAAAGCTAGAAGTACAGTCACCCCCCCCCCCCCCCATATCATAGTTAACCCTTCGCAGTCCTGCTATATGGCAGATGGTTGTTCATTATTTTATGCATGCTATATCACTCTGCATGATAAAGAAAGGTTGTCAATATTATAATTTATTTTAACTATACTGCTACATATAAATACTTTTAATTGATTATATTATTTACACTTAATCACTAATGCTGTAATAATTCAATAACACATACAGTAAATGTATTAAAACAGCTTGTGGGAGGGGTATTGAAGGCTTAAACTATGAAATAAAATGTTTTCTATATCGGATTTTCTGCCATCACAGAGGGTTCTGGAACGTAACTACCACGATAGACGGGGGATCAGTATACAAAGCACATGTGTAATCTAGTGTGTGTGTGTGTGTGTGTGTGTGTGTGTGTGTGTGTGTAAGAGTAGAGAGGCACATGTGTAATCTAGTGTGTGTGAGCGTCTACCTGCCCTTTTGTAATATCTCTTTCTGTGGAATAAGGAACTCACACCCCATTGTGTTATTCTGTGTTTCACAGTGACTTTGACGATGAGGGCTGCCATCTCACTGCTGGTGCTGCTGTTCTCCATGTGTGGAGCTCAGACTCGGAGCACCCAGACTGAAGTCCAGACAGAGAGCCAGAGCACTGGGCCTGCTGCTGCTGCTGCTGAAGTCTCTACCCAGCTGGACGTCAATGCTGAACTCAAGGAATTCAGAGACATGGTGGTGGAGCTGAGGGTGACACTCAGCCATACTCAAGATGACCTAAAGGCAATGGATGCTGAATACTCTGTTGTAAAAGAAAGACTGGTGGCCAGTGAGACTAAGGTGGAGGCTCTGGAAAAAGTGACTGCAGCACTAGAGACCAGACTGGCTGCTAGCGAGACTGAAGTAGAGCACCTGAAGATGAACAGTGCAGCACAAGAGGCAGAGCTGACAGCAGTGAAGACCAGACTGGCAGCCACTGAGACTGAAGTAGAGAATCTGGAGAAGATAACAGAGAAGTCCAAGGTGGCATTCTCAGCAGGTCTGACTAACTCGGGAGTCATACAGTCTGGAAGTAATCACTTGAACTTGGTCTTCAGTAGGATCATCACCAATGTTGGACAGGCCTACAGCAGCACAACAGGCTTCTTCACAGCTCCAGTCAGGGGCGTCTACTACTTCAGGTTCACTGTTGCGGATCATCTAGACAGACGCTGGATGGATATCGTCATGTATAAGAACAGACAGCGGATCATGATGCTGGGGGAGCATGACACGGATGGATATCGCACCTATCTCTCCAGTGGATTGCCTGTGCAGCTGGAGGTGGGAGATGTAGTTAACATGGTACTCCCATCAGGCCGCAGGCTCTTTGAGAATGGTGATTGTCACAACACCTTTAGTGGCTTCCTGGTCTTCCCTCTCTGAATGGAAGAAAATGATCCACCATGATCACTCAACCATTCATTATGGTGGGCAATTTGCTGTGAAATAATGGATGATGTAAATAAATCCTTTTTATGCTGCAATGTTGTTGCGCTGTTAATCAACACACACAGACATTAAAAAAGGCTTACTATTATTATTACAATTATTATTTACTTTGTTATTAATTATGATTATGATTGTTATTATTATTATATTACTAATATTATATTACTAATTAATGATAATAATAACAACAATAATAATAACTAGAGAATGTAATTCCAGGGAATGACCAGGGCATGAAAATGCCAACTTTTATTTTGAAATAGTTGTGGGCGGAGCAAACAGTTGGCTGGAGACATAGTTGATGACAACTGACAGTTTGAATGACTCAACAGTTAAATAGCTCATTAAATAGTTAACTCATTTAATAAAGAATTATTGTAGTGATGACTTTTATTTAAACAAATTACAATCAGTATTTTGATGAATATTACAATCCGAACATGAATATTCATTCATCGCACATTCATTTAGCTCTAAAAATGTTAAGGTTTAAAGCGAAGACTCTTGGATTTTGACCGATTGTTATTGTTTGTTAGATGTTTGGGTTATTGCATGGCCCTAATTGACTGTTAGATGTTTGGGTTATTGCATGGCCCTAATTGACTGTTAGATGTTTGGGTTATTGCATGGCCCTAATTGACTGTTAGATGTTTGGGTTATTGCATGGCCATAATTGACTGGGTTATTGTATGGCCCTAATTGACTGTTAGATGTTTGGGTTATTGCATGGCCCTAATTGACTGTTAGATGTTTGGGTTATTGCATGGCCCTAATTGACTGGGTTATTGCATGGCCCTAATTGACTGTTAGATGTTTGGGTTATTGCATGGCCCTAATTGACTGTTAGATGTTTGGGTTATTGCATGGCCCTAATTGACTGGGTTATTGCATGGCCCTAATTGACTGGGTTATTGCATGGCCCTAATTGACTGGGTTATTGCATGGCCCTAATTGACTGGGTTATTGCATGGCCCTAATTGACTGGGTTATTGCATGGCCCTAATTGACTGGGATTATATTTGAGTGCAGCTAGTGGCAGCATGCTGCTGGAGCCCCAGAGCTTTACACCATATACACACACTCTACACCGTATACACACACTGGTCACACTTAACACCGTATTCACACACTGGTCACACTCTACACCATATACACACACTGGTCACACTCTACACCATATACACACACTGGTCACACTTTACACTGGTCACACTCTACACCGTATACACACACTGGTCACACTCTACACCGTATACACACACTGGTCACACTCTACACCGTATACACACACACTTTACACCATATACACACACTGGTCACACTCTACACCGTATACACACACTGGTCACACTTCACACCGTATACACACACTGGTCACACTCTACACTGGTCACACTCTACACCGTATACACACACTGGTCACACACTACACCGTATACACACACTGGTCACACTCTACACCGTAGACATGATGGCCACACTCTACACCGTATACACACTGGTCACACTTTACACTGCATGATGGTCACACTGTTTCTAATGTTTCACTAGCTTCCCACAGCCCTTGCCAACACGCCAACCACATACACACTCCACCAACCAGACACAAGCTTCACCAATCAGAAACAAGTTCCACCAACCAGACACAAGTTCCACCAGCCACATACCCGTTCCACCAACCAGACACACATTCCGCCAACCACATACACATTCCACCAACCACACACAAGCTCCACCAATCAGAAACAAGTTCCACCAACCAGACACAAGTTCCACCAACCCGACACAAGTTCCACCAATCAAAGACAAGTTCCACCAACCAGACACAAGTTCCACCAATCAGAAACAAGCTCCATGGCAAAACACCTGGCAGCTGGCAGTGAGTGAAAAGGGTGCCACATGTGAGGATGCTAGACAGGTTATTTCACCCATGCTGGACAAGTGCAATAAGAAAGAGATTAAAGACAGAAATCACAGACAGACAGACAGACAGACAGGCAGACAGGCAGACACAGACAAACAGGCAGGCAGACAGACAAACAGACAGACAAACAGGCAGGCAGACAGACAGGCAGGCAGGCAGGCAGGCAGGCAGACAAACAGGCAGACAGGCAGGCAGGCAGGCAGGCAGGCAGGCAGGCAGGCAGGCAGACAAACAGACAAGCAGGCAGGCAGGCAGGCAGGCAGGCAGGCAGGCAGGCAGGCAGGCAGGTGTAGGCAGAGGAAAACACTGGCTGCAGACATAGTTGATTCAATAGCATAAAAGTCAGTATGGCTGCAGGCTGAGGTTGTCTATTGTTTAATGTTTACATTTGACAACTGTAGTATGTAGACAGTTAAATAATTCGTTGTTTAATTATTTAAACACTGAAAGATTAAGTGGCGGCTAGTGACTTTCTGTCGCACAGGAGGAAATTTACCGTACTGTTTGAATAACAAGCTCTAGCCATACTCATGTGTGTTTACTTTTCTGTTCTCGTCAGGGGGAACATTTCCAGCAACATTTCCCACTGAAATGAAATGAGGACATGAAGCCCCACCTGCATGTGTGTGTGTGTGTGTGTGTGTGTGTGTGTGTCCATGAGGGGGTCAATAACCTGATGGGTAACAGGTTTGTGCTCTCCCACAACACTGATAGCTGAACACACAGACGTGTTCCGGAAAGAAACATATCAAGGAAAGTATTTCCAATCAGCGTCCCTGGACTGGAGGTCACCCCAAAACTCCTTACATAATTCCTAAGGTATAAAAACAGGGTTATCATTATCGCAGACTCAAAGTCACAGACACTACTGCTGCACCTACTTCTACTATTACTGCTACAGCCACTACTACTGCGAGCAAGACGAGGCAGTTTTAAAGGTAAGATCATTGTAAAGGTTAAAGGTTTTCCTGTTTGGGTGTCTGAGTTTGGTGTATAGATTATAAAACATGTTAGATTATATCACATGTTGGAAAAGTGTGTAGCAGCTCGCTACTGTTCTGCACTACAGTGTTGTGGAGATTGACAGGTGCATCACTTCATCTCTTGTGAGTGAAGGACGAGCTGATGTGACATGAGCTGGTATTAGTCTTTGGTGACGACTGGATCCTCACTAGCACTCACTGAAGGACACCTGGTAGAGAGGCACACGTGTAATCTAGTGTGTGTGTGTGTGTGTGTGTGTGTGTGTGTGTGTGTGTGTGTGAGAGAGTGTAGAGGTACATGTGTAATCTAGTGTGTGTGTGTGTGTGTGTGAGAGTCTAGAGGCACATGTGTAATCTAGTGTGTGTGTGTGTGTGAGAGTGTGTGTGTGTGTGTGTGTGTGTGTGTGTGTGAGTGTAGAGGTACATGTGTAATCTAGTGTGTGTGTGTGTGTGTGCGTGTGTGTGTGTGTGTGTGTGTGTGTGGGAGTGTAGAGAGGCACATGTGTAATCTAGTGTGTGTGTGTGTGTGTGTGTGTGTGTGTGTGTGTCTAAGGCTAGAGAGGCACATGTGTAATCTAGTGTGTGTGTGTGTGTGTGTGTGTGTGTGTGTGTGTGTGTCTAAGTCCAGAGAGGCACATGTGTAATCTAGTGTGTGAGAGAGTCTAGAGAGGACGCACCTTCTCTTTTGGCTGCAGTTTACATGCCACCAGCACACAGAACCGACAAAACGACTTATTTTTACATTTCTATAATGAATCATTGTCTAGAGTCAGTAACATTGTCATTGATTTATTTTTGACTACTGGTTAGTAATATCTCTTTCTGTGGAATAAGGAACTCACACCCCATTGTGTTATTCTGCGCTTCACAGTGACTTTGAAGATGAGGGCTGCCATCTCACTGCTGGTGCTGCTGTTCTCCATGTGTGGAGAAAGCCAGAGCACTGCTGCTGCTGCTGCTGCTGCTAAAGTCTCTCCCCAGCTGGACGTCTCTGCTGAGCTCAAGGAACTCAGGGACATGGTGGTGGAGCTGAGGGTGACACTCAGCCATACTCAAGAGCACCTGAAGATAACCAGTGCAGCACAAGAGGCAGAGCTGACAGCAGTGAAGACCAGACTGGCTGCTAGTGAAGCTGAAGTGATGACCCTGACCAAGGAAAATGCAGCACAAGAGGCAGAGCTGACAGCAGTGAAGACCAGACTGGCAGCCACTGAGACTGAAGTAGAGAATCTGAAGAAGATAACAGAGAAGTCCAAGGTGGCATTCTCAGCAGGTCTGGGTAACTACGGACACATAGAATCTGGAAGTAATAACTTGAACTTGGTCTTCAGTAGAATCATCAACAATGTTGGACAGGCCTACAGCAGCACAACAGGCTTCTTCACAGCTCCAGTCAGGGGGGTCTACTACTTCAGGTTCACTGTTATGGATAATCTATCCTCACGCTGGCTTGATATCTCTATGTATAAGAACGGGGAGCGGATCACGGTGCTGTCGAAGTATGATACGGACGGACATCGCACCCTTCTCTCCAGTGGATTGCCTCTGCAGCTGGAGGTGGGAGATGTAGTTAACATGGTACTCGCAGCAAACCGCAGGCTCTATGAGGCTTCTGATTGTCACAACACCTTTAGTGGCTTCCTGGTCTTCCCTCTCTGAATGGAAGAAAATGATCCACCATGATCACTCAACCATTCATTATGGTGGCCAATTTGCTGTGAAATAATGGATGATGTAAATCATTATCATGATTAAATAAATCCTTTTTATGCTGCAATGTCGTTGTGCTGGCAGTTAACACACACAGACATTAAAAAAGGCTTACTATTATTATTACAATTATTATTTACTTTATTATTAATTATGATTATGATTGTTATTGTTATTATTATTATTATATTACTAATATTATATGACTAATTAATGATAATAATAACAATAATAATAACTAGAGAATGTAATTCCAGGGAATGACCAGGGCATGAAAATGCCAACTTTTATTTTGAAACAGTTGTGGGCGGAGCAAACAGTTGGCTGGAGACATAGTTGATGACAACTGACAGTTTGAATGGCTCAAGAGTTAAATAGCTCATTAAATAGTTAAATCATTTAATAAAGAATTATTGTAGTGATGACTTTTATTTAAACAAATTACAATCAGTATTTTGATGAATATTACAATCCGAACATGAATATTCATTCATCGCACATTCATTTAGCTCTAAAAATGTTAAGGTTTAAAGCGAAGACTCTTTGATTTTGACCGATTGTTATTGTTTGTTAGATGTTTGGGTTATTGCATGGCCCTAATTGACTGTTAGATGTTTGTGTTATTGCATGGCCCTAATTGACTGGGTTATTGCATGGCCCTAATTGACTGTTAGATGTTTGGGTTATTGCATGGCCCTAATTGACTGGGTTATTGCATGGCCCTAATTGTCTGGGATTGTATTTGAGTGCAGCTAGTGGCAGCATGCTGCTGGAGCCCCAGAGCTTTACACCATATACACACACTCTACACCGTATACACACACTGGTCACACTTTACACCGTATTCACACACTGGTCACACTCTACACCATATACACACACTGGTCACACTCTACACTGGTCACACTCTACACCATATACACACACTGGTCACACTCTACACTGGTCACACTCTACACCATATACACACACTGGTCACACTCTACACCGTATACACACACTGGTCACACTCTACACCATATACACACACTGGTCACACTCTACACCGTATACACACACTGGTCACACTCTACACCGTATACACACACTGGTCACACTCTACACCGTATACACACACTGGTCACACTCTACACCGTATACACACACTGGTCACACTCTACACTGTATACACACACTGGTCACACTCTACACTGGTCACACTCTACACCGTATACACACACTGGTCACACTCTACACTGGTCACACTCTACACCGTATGCATGATGGTCACACTCTACACCGTATACACACTGGTCACACTTTACACTGCATGATGGTCACACTGTTTCTAATGTTTCACTAGCTTCCCACAGCCCTTGCCAACACGCCAACCACATACACATTCCACCATCCAGACACAAGCTTCACCAATCAGAAACAAGTTCCACCAACCAGACACAAGTTCCACCAACCACACACACACTCCACCAATCACACACACACTCCTCCAACCACATACACGTTCCACCAACCAGACACACATTCCGCCAACCACATACACATTCCACCAACCACACACAAGCTCCACCAATCAGAAACAAGTTCCACCAACCAGACACAAGTTCCACCAACCCGACACAAGTTCCACCAATCAAAGACAAGTTCCACCAACCAGACACAAGTTCCACCAATCAGAAACAAGCTCCATGGCAAAACACCTGGCAGCTGGCAGTGAGTGAAAAGGGTGCCACATGTGAGGATGCTAGACAGGTTATTTCACCCCTGCTGGACAAGTGCAATAAGAAAGAGATTAAAGACAGAAATCACAGACAGACAAACAGGCAGACAGGCAGACACAGACAAACAGGCAGGCAGACAGACAAACAGACAGACAAACAGGCAGGCAGACAGACAGGCAGGCAGGCAGACAAACAGGCAGACAGGCAGGCAGACAGACAAACAGGCAGGCAGACAGACAAACAGGCAGGCAGACAGGCAGGCAGGCAGACAGGCAGGCAGGCAGGCAGGCAGGCAGGCAAGCAGGCAGGCAGGCAGGCGTAGGCAGAGAAAAACACTGGCTGCAGACATAGTTGATTCAATAGCATAAAAGTCAGTATGGCTGCAGGCTGAGGTATATTGTTTAATGTTTACATTTGACAACTGTACTATGTAGACAGTTAAATAATTAGTTGTTTAATTATTTAAACACTGAAAGATTAAGTGGCGGCTAGTGACTTTCTGTCGCACAGGAGGAAATTTACCGTACTGTTTGAATAACAAGCTCTAGCCATACTCATGTGTGTTTACTTTTCTGTTCTCGTCAGGGGAAACATTTCCCACTGAAATGAAATGAGGACATGAAGCCCCACCTGCGTGTGTGTGTGTGTGTGTGTGTGTGTGTGTGTCCATGAGGGAGTCAATAACCTGATGGGTAACAGGTTTGTGCTCTCCCACAACACTGACAGCTGAACACACAGACACGTTCTGGTAAAAACATATCAAAGAAAGTATATTTGATCAGTGTCCCTGGATTGGAGGTCACGCCAAAACTCCTTACATAATTTCTAAGGTATAAAAAGGCATTATCATTATCGCCGACTCAAAGTCACAGACACTACTGCTGCACCTACTTCTACTATTAGTATTACTGCTACAGCCGCTACTACTGCAAGCAAGACGAGGCGTTCGTAAAGGTAAGATCAGTCTTAAGGTTAAAAGTTTTCCTGTTTGAGTGTCTGAGTTGAGTGAGTTGAGTGTATAAATTACATGACATGTTAGATTATTTTACATGTTGGAAAAGTGTGTAGCAGCTCGCTACTGTTCTGCACTACAGTGTTGTGGAGATTGACAGGTGCATCACTTCATCTCTTGTGAGTGAAGGACGAGCTGATGTGACATGAGCTGGTATTAGTCTTTGGTGACGACTGGATCCTCACTAGCACTCACTGAAGGACACCTGGTAGTCCAGCAGTATTTTCTTTAGACAGACAGACAGACAGACAGACAGACACACACACAGACGCACAGAGGCACGCGCACACACTCACACACGGCAATGCTGTTGTCATTCATTCAAGTGGCTCCAGCTAAAACAAAACTGCATGACAGTATAGCGATGGGAAAGCTAGAAGTACAGTCATCTCTCCAGCCCCCCCCAATATCATAGTTAACCCTTCACAGTCCTGCTATATGGCAGAGGGTTTTTCATTATTATATGCATGTGTGAGAGGGTGAACTTTTACCATCGCCCCCTCTCACCGTTTGTACTATTTAAAAATGAACTTGTGTGCTACGCTGGCCACCACCTGATCTGCAGTACGCTGATGGCGTCGTTGGGTGGTGGTAACGGCCAATTATCTCGTGATTGGCTCAGATTGGACGCTCTATTTAAAAGAGGCTCATTTCTGACGGAGAGAACGACAAACGAACGGTAAGAAAGAGACACGTGCGAACGAAAGAACGAACTGAGAAAGAGCGTGACAAGAAACTTTGAATTGCAGTGTTGCCTGTGTCAGCGTGAGTTTTCTTTGTTTTTGTACACGTTTATTTTCGGTTCAAGTCGGCTCAAGTTGTAAAGAACAAAATGTCATGGCCCTCTTGAGTTTCCAGTTATTTCTACAACTCTGATTTTTCTCTGATAGAGTGGTTGGAACAGATACTTCCTTGTCACAAAAAACATTCCTGAAGTTTGGTTCGCTTATGACTTTATTATGGGTTAACAGAAAAAGTGCCACAATCTGCTGGGTCTGCTGTGGAATAAGGAGCTCACAGCCCATTGTGTTATTTTGTGCTTCACAGCGACTTTGAAGATGAGGGCTGCCATCTCACTGCTGGTGCTGCTGTTCTCCATGTGTGGAGAGAGCCAGAGCACTGCTGCTGCTGCTGCTGCTGCTGCTAAAGTCTCTCCCCAGCTGGACGTCTCTGCTGAGCTCAAGGAACTCAGGGACATGGTGGTGGAGCTGAGGGTGATGCTCAAATACACCCAGGATGAGCTAAAGGTAATGAATGCTGAAAACTCTCTTGTGAAAGGAAGACTGGCGGCCAGTGAGACTAAGGTGGAGGCTCTGGAAAAGGTGACTGCAGCACAAGAGGCAGAGCTGACAGCAGTGAAGACCAGACTGGCTGCTAGTGAGACTGAAGTAGAGAATCTGGAGAAGATAACAGAGAAGTCCAAGGTGGCATTCTCAGCGGGTATGACTAACTTTGGATACATAGAGGCTGGGAGTAATAACTTAAACGTGGTGTTCACAAGAACCACCACCAATGTTGGACAGGCCTACAGCAACATAACAGGCTTCTTCACAGCTCCAGTCAGGGGGGTCTACTACTTCAGGTTCACTGTTGCGGATTCTCTACACACACGCGTGATGAGTATCTGGATGTATAAGAACAGACAGCGGCTCATGTGGCTGACTGAGCATGACACGGACGGATATCGCACCTATCTCTCCAGTGGATTGCCTGTGCAGCTGGCTCCCATCAGGCCGCAGACTCTATGAGACTGATGATTGTAACAACATCTTTAGTGGCTTCCTGGTCTTCCCTCTCTGAATGGAAGAAAATGATCCACCATGATCACTCACCATTCATTATGGTGGGCAATTTGCTGTGAAATAATGGATGATGTAAATCATTATCATGATTAAATAAATCCTTTTTTACTGCAATGTTGTTGTGCCGTCAGTTAACACACACAGACATTCAAAAAGGGTTACTATTATTATTAATATTATTTGCTTCATTATTAATAATAATAATAATAATTATTATTATTATTATTATTATTATTATTATTATTACTATTATACTAATATTATATGACTAATTAATGATAATAATAACAATAATAATAACCAGAGAATGTAATTCCAGGGAATGACCAGGGCATGAAAATGCCAACTTTTATTTTGAAACAGTTGTGGGCGGAGCAAACAGTTGGCTGGAGACATAGTTGATGACAACTGACAGTTTGAATGACTCAACAGTTAAATAGCTCATTAAATAGTTAAATCATTTAATAAAGAATTATTGTAGTGATGACTTTTATTTAAACAAATTACAATCAGTATTTTGATGAATATTACAATCCGAACATGAATATTCATTCATCGCACATTCATTTAGCTCTAAAAATGTTAAAGTTTAAAGCGAAGACTCTTTGATTTTGACCGATTGTTATTGTTTGTTAGATGTTTGGGTTATTGCATGGCCCTAATTGACTGTTAGATGTTTGGGTTATTGCATGGCCCTAATTGACTGGGATTGTATTTGAGTGCAGCTAGAGGCAGCATGCTGCTGGAGCCCCAGAGCTTTACACCGTATACACACACACACACTGGTCACACTCTACACTGGTCACACTCTACACCGTATACACACACTGGTCACACTCTACACTGGTCACACTCTACACCGTATACACACACTCTACACCGTATACACACACTGGTCACACTCTACACCATATACACACACTGGTCACACTTTACACCATATTCACACACTGGTCACACTCTACACCATATACACACACTGGTCACACTCTACACTGGTCACACTCTACACCATATACACACACTGGTCACACTCTACACTGGTCACACTCTACACCGTATACACACACTGGTCACACTCTACACTGGTCACACTCTACACCATATACACACACTGGTCACACTCTACACTGGTCACACTCTACACCGTATACACACACTGGTCACACTTTACACCGTATACACACACTGGTCACACTTTACACCGTATACACACACTGGTCACACACACACTGGTCACACTCTACACCGTATACACACACTGGTCACACTCTACACTGGTCACACTCTACACCATATACACACACTGGTCACACTTTACACCGTATACACACACTGGTCACACTCTACACTGGTCACACACTCTACACCGTATACACTGGTCACACTCTACACCGTATACATGATGGCCACGCTCTACACTGGTCACACTCTACACTGTAGACATGATGGTCACACTCTACACTGGTCACACTCTACACCGTAGACATGATGGTCACACTTTACACTGCATGATGGTCACACTGTTTCTAATGTTTCACTAGCTTCCCACAGCCCTTGCCAACACGCCAACCACATACACACTCCACCAACCACATACACATTCCACCATCCAGACACAAGCTTCACCAATCAGAAACAAGTTCCACCAACCACATACACGTTCCACCAACCACACACACACTCCACCAACCACACACACACTCCACCAACCACACACACATTCCACCAACCACACACACATTCCACCAACCACACACACATTCCACCAACCACATACACATTCCACCAACCACACACAAGCTCCACCAATCAGAAACAAGTTCCACCAACCACATACAAGCTCCACCAATCAGAAACAAGCTCCATGGCAAAACACCTGGCAGCTGGCAGTGAGTGAAAAGGGTGCCACATGTAAGGATGCTAGACAGGTTATTTCACCCCTGCTGGACAAGTGCAATAAGAAAGAGATTAAAGACAGAAATCACAGACAGACAAACAGGCAGACAGGCAGACACAGACAAACAGGCAGGCAGACAGGCAGACAGGCAGACAAACAGACAGACAGACAGGCAGACAGGCAGACACAGACAAACAGGCAGGCAGGCAGGCGGACAAACAGACAAACAGGCAGGCAGGCAGGCAGGCAGGCAGGCAGGCAGACAGGCAGACAGGTAGACAGGTAGACAGGCAGAGGAAAACACTGGCTGTAGACATAGTTGATTCAATAGCATAAAAGTCAGTATAGCTGCAGGCTGAGGTTGTATATTGTTTAATGTTTACATTTGACAACTGTAGTATGTAGACAGTTAAATAATTACTTGTTTAATTATTTAAACACTGAGAGATTAAGTGACGGCTAGTGACTCTGTCGCACAGGAGGAAATTTACCGTACTGTTTGAATATCAAGCTCCAGCCATACTCATGCCTGTTTACTTTTCTGTTCCCGTCGGGGGAAACATTTCCAGCAACATTTCCCCCAAAGGCAGCATTGAGTCTGTGTGTTTGTAAGAGGGATGGTTATCTATTGATCTATCTAAGTTTGTAAGAGGGGTGGTTATCTATGGATCTATCTATGTTTGTAAGAGGGATGGTCATCTATGGATCTTTACTATTCGGTGCAGGTCAAGCCCAAAGAAAGATGGCTAAGCTAGCCTGGTGACCAAGCCGAATAATGGAAAATCTGGCAGAGCAGGACTGCAGCATCATTAGTCTGTGTGTGTGTGTGTGTGTGTGTGTGTTAGGCAGAGGCAGGGATCTGCCCCTCGTTTGAGCACATGCAGGTGCTGGTGAGCAGAGAGAATTTGTCTGGACTCTCCTCCAGTGATATTAATGTAACTCTTTATTAAATGATTCCTGTTAAATGTGCCTCTTGTGCTGCATGACCTGACATTAGTCTTTGGTGATGACTAGATCCCCACTAGCACTCACTGAAGGACTAACTGCAGTATTAAAGCAGCAGCTACAACTACACATGGGGGGGTGAAATGACTAAATGAAGCCCCACCTGCGTGTGTGTGTGTGTGTGTGCTTGTGCATGAGGGGGTCAAATGAGGACATGAAGCCAAGGACGTGTGTGTGTGTGTGTGTTTGCGTGTGTGTGTTTGTTGTAAGGATCTGGCCATAGATCCTCACGGCTTCCCCCAGAAAGTTCCACACAACTCAGCCGGACACGAAGGAAAAATGCTGTTCTACAAGCGGTATCAGAAGCATAACAACCTAGGTAACAAACCGTGACGTCATCAGGGGGCGATCATTACAGTGTGTGTGTGTGTGTGTGTGTGTGTGTGTGTGTGTGTGTGTGTGTGTGTGTGTGTGTGTGTGTGTGTGTGCGCGTGTGCGTGTGCGTGTGCGTGTGTGCGTGCGTGCGTGTGCGTGCGTGTGCGTGAGGGGGTGAAATGAGGACATGAAGCCCAACCAGCGTATGTGTGTGTGTGCGTGCGTGCGTGCGTGCGCAGGTTTGTGCTCTCCGACAACACTGATAGCTGAACACACACACGTGTTCTGGAAAAAAACATATCAAGGAACGTATATTTAATCAGCGTCCTTGGACTGGAGGTCACCCCAAAACTCCTTACATAATTCCTAAGGTATAAAAAGAGGGTTATCATTATCGCAGACTCAAAGTCACAGACACTACTGCTGCACCTACTTCTACTATTACTGCTACAGCCACTACTACTGCGAGCAAGACGAGGCGTTCTTAAAGGTAAGATCATTGTAAAGTTAAAGGTTTTTCTGTTTGAGTGTCCGAGTTTGGTGTATAGATTATAAGACATGTTAGATTATATCACATGTTGGAAAAGTGTGTAGCAGCTCGCTACTGTTCTGCACTACAGTGTTGTGGAGACTGACAGGTGCATCACTTCATCTCTTGTGAGTGAAGGACGAGCTGATGTGACATGAGCTGGTATTAGTCTTTGGTGACGACTGGATCCTCACTAGCACTCACTGAAGGACACCTGATAGAGAGGCACACGTGTAATCTAGTGTGTGTGTGTGTGTGTGTGTGTGTGTGAGAGAGTCTAGAGGCACATGTGTAATCTAGTGTGTGTGTGTGTGTGTGTGTGTGTGTGTGTGTGTGTGTGTGTGTGAGAGAGTCTAGAGGCACATGTGTAATCTAGTGTGTGTGTGTGTGTGTGTGTGTGTGTGTGTGTGTGAGAGAGTCTAGAGGCACATGTGTAATCTACTGTGTGTGTGTGTGTGTGTGTGTGTGTGTGTGTGTGTGTGTGAGAGTCTAGAGGCACATGTGTAATCTAGTGTGTGTGGAGTCTAGAGAGGACGCACCTTCTCTTTTGGCTGCAGTTTACATGCCACCAGCACACAGAACCGACAAAACGAATTATTTTTACATTTCTATAATGAATCATTGTCTAGAGTCAGTAACATTGTCATTGATTTATTTTTGACTACTGGTTAGTAATATCTCTTTCTGTGGAATAAGGAGCTAACACCCCATTGTGTTATTCTGTGTTTCACAGTGACTTTGAAGATGAGGGCTGCCATCTCACTGCTGGTGCTGCTGTTCTCCATGTGTGGAGCTCAGACTCGGAGCACCCAGACTGAAGTCCAGACAGAGAGCCAGAGCACTGAGGCGGCGGCTGCTGCGGCTGCTGCGGCTGCTGCTGCTGCTGCTGCTGCTGCTGCTGCTGCTGCTGAAGTCTCTACCCAGCTGGACGTCTCTGCTGAACTCAAGGAACTCAGAGACATGGTGGGGGAGCTGAGGGTGACACTCAACCATACTCAAGATGACCTAAAGGTAATGCATGCTGAAAACTCTCTTGTGAAAGAAAGACTCGCAGCTACTGAGACTGAAGTAGAGCACCTGAAGATGAACAGTGCAGCACAAGAGGCAGAGCTGACAGCAGTGAAGACCAGACTGGCTGCTAGTGAAGCTGAAGTGATGACCCTGACCAAGCAAAATGCAGCACAAGAGGCAGAGCTGACAGCAGTGAAGAGCGGACTGGCAGCCACTGAGACTGAAGTAGAGAATCTGGAGAAGATAACAGAGAAGTCCAAGGTGGCATTCGCAGCAGGTCTGACTAAGTCAGTAGGCTCAGATAATAACTTCATTAACTTGAACGTGGTCTTCAGTAGAATCATCACCAATGTTGGACAGGCCTACAGCAACACAACAGGCTTCTTCACAGCTCCAGTCAGGGGGGTCTACTACTTCAGGTTCACTGTTATGAATGAACTACACTCTACACGCTGGATGAATATCTACATGTATAAGAACGGACAGCAGCTCATGTGGATGCAAGAGTATGAGCCGGGCGCATATCGCACCTTTCTCTCCAGTGGACTGACTCTGCAGCTGGAGGTGGGAGATGTAGTTAACTTGGGAATCCCACCAGAAAACATGCTCTATCAGGCTTCTGAGGCTAACAACATCTTCAGTGGCTTCCTGGTCTTCCCTCTCTGAATGGAAGAAAATGATCCACCATGATCACTCACCATTCATTATGGTGGGCAATTTGCTGTGAAATAATGGATGATGTAAATCATTATCATGATTAAATAAATCCTTTTTTACTGCAATGTTGTTGTGCCGTCAGCTAACACACACAGACATTCAAAAAGGGTTACTATTATTATTAATATTATTTGCTTCATTATTAATTATTATTATTATTATTACTAATATTATATTACTAATTTATGATAATAATAATAGCAATAATAATAACTAGAGAATGTAATTCCAGGGAATGACCAGGGCATGAAAATGCCAACTTTTATTTTGAAACAGTTGTGGGCGGAGCAAACAGTTGGCTGTAGACATAGAGTGGGTTCACATGGACAAGTCAAAACCGATTGGAACTGGTTTGGGATCGTACCGGCTTCATGTGAACGGGGATTGGTTTGGTTTGGAATTGGTTTTCGGAAACCACTTGCGACGCCAGGCCTGGGCTTGTTCCAAACCACTTGGACTGCCATGTGTACGGGGATCGGATTGGTTTCGGGTATTGCGCATGTATCAACGAAATAAAAGACGCAGTTTGATCCTTCATACGGACTTTCTAACACAGCAGAATGCACAACATGTACGCGAATGCGTCAAACTCCTGGAACACCGTCTTTGTATGCCGCCAGAAAGTTAGTTTATTGTCTTTATTTAGTAGGAACAGTGTAGAGCCCATAGAAGATGTGCCAGAGTATTACATTTTTGTTTAGACCACCTTATTGTTTAAGTGGGTAATAATATCAGGTGAAAAGAGGAGGCTATGTAAATACATTTGCACTGACTGACTTGTAAGATTTTCTTTACTGTTTTGCGATGTGGAATAACCGGAATGAGAGGTGAAAAGTTCAGTCTCCTCTACGTGTCGTCTGTATGCACTGTAGGCATATGTGTGCAGTGCTGTAGTTTGCTGTTGCGTATCTTACCTATGTAACAGCTTTGTTGTGGGCAAATGTTTACTCGTGTTATGTCCATTATTGTAGTTATGTGTCGTTAGTCGCGTTATGTCCAATTATAGCAGCTAGCGTTGTAAATCTTATCAGCCTGGGTCGTCATGGCTGGGTCGGCACGGTTTGACCGATATCTTTGGCAAACAACACGAAACTTGGCACTGCACACACTGGTAACATTATGATGACGCCCTCCAAATTTAAGATCAAGTGGATGAGTGGTTCAAGAGTTATGCGTGGAACAGACGTTCCCTGCATTAAAAGATAATAATAGAAAGATAGAAGTTGATTACAGCGCCCCCCGCCTAGCGTAGCGGAAAGGGCCCGAATCCGCTTAGACGAACTGCATGTGAACAAGGATTTGGGGACAGACCACCCGTTGGGAAGCAACACGCAAACTAATCCCAAACCAAACCAATCTGACCATGTGAACGCAGTCATAGTTAATGACAACTGACAGTAAATAGTTAAATCATTTAATAGAATTATTGTAGTGAGGACTTTTATTTAAACAAATTATAATCAGTATTTTGATCAATATTAAAATCCGAACATGAATATTCATTCACGTCACATTTAGCTCTTAGTGGCAGAGTGCTGCTGGAGCCCCAGAGCTTTGCACTGCATGATGGTCACACTTCACACTGCATGATGGTCACACTGCACACTGCATGATGGCCACACTTCACACTGCATGATGGTCACACTCTACACCGTACACATGATGGTCACACTGTTTCTAGCAGCCCTTGCCAACACACCAACCACATACACACTCCACCAATCACACACACACTCCACCAACCACACACACACTCCACCAACCACACACACACTCCACCAATCCCACACACACTCCACCAATCACACACACACTCCACCAACCACACACACACTCCACCAACCACACACAAGTTCCAAGTTCCACCAACCAGACACAAGTTTCACCAATCAGACACAAGTTCCACCAACCACATACACGTTCTAAGTTCCACCAACCACATACAAGTTCCACCAATCAGAAACAAGCTCCATGGCAAAACACCTGACAGCTGGCAGTGAGTGAAAAGGGTGCCACATGTGAGGATGCATTTCCCCCAAAGGCAGCATTGAGTCTGTGTGTTTGTAAGAGGGATGGTTATCTATGGATCTATCTAAGTTTGTAAGAGGGGTGGTTATCTATGGATCTATCTATGTTTGTAAGAGGGATGGTTATCTATGGATCTTTACTATTCGGTGCAGGTCAAGCCCAAAGAAAGATGGCTAAGCTAGCCTGGTGACCAAACCAAATAATGGAAAATCTGGCAGAGCAGGACTGCAGCATCATTAGTCTGTGTGTGTGTGTATGTGTGTGTGTGTGTCTGTGTGTGTG
>CM059274.1:31230633-31233133 GCA_030347295.1 Setipinna tenuifilis | reverse complement strand
ACCAGCATCTGGAGTTGGGAAGAAGAGCAGACACAACACACACACATCACACAACATCACACACATCACACCACACACACATCACACCATCACACACATCATCAGACAACATCAGACAACATCACACAACATCACACAACATCACACACCATCACACAACATCACACAACATCACACACATCACACAACATCACACCATCACACACATCATCAGACAACATCACACACCATCACACAACATCACACACATCACACACATCACACAACATCACACAACATCACACAACATCACACAACATCACACAACATCACACAACATCACACAACATCACACACACATCAGACAACATCAGACACCACACACAACATCAGACACATCACACACATCCCACAACATCACACACACATCATACACATCATCAGACAACATCAGACACATCACACAACATCACACACATCAGACAACAGACGTGTGTGTGTGTGTGTGTGTGTGTGTGTGTGTGTGTGTGTGTGCGCGCGTGTGTGTGTTCCTCACCGCAGTGGTCTGGTTGGGCTTGATGTGTGTGTGTGTGCGGTGTGTGATGTGTGTGTGTGTGTGTGTGTGTGTGTGTGTGTGTGTGTGTGTGGTCCTCACCGCAGTGCTCTGGTTGGGCTTGATGTTTGGCCCCCGCACCAGCAGGGGCACTCTGATGTCAAACTCATAGAGCTGCCGCTTATCCATGGGCAGAGAGAACTGGCCTGGGGAGGAGGAGGAGAGGAGGAGGAGGGGGAGGAGGAGAAGAAGAGGAGGGGGAGGAGGAGGAGAGGAGGAGAGGAGGAGGATGAAGAGTAGGAGGAGGAGGGGGAGGAGGAGGAAGAGGAGGTGGAGTAGGAGGAGAGGAGGAGCAGGAAGGAGAGGGAGGAGGAGGAAGAAGAGGGGGAGGAAGAGGAGGAGGAGGAAGAGGAGCAGGAAGAAGAGGAGGTGGAGGAGGAGGAGGAAGAGGAGGAGGGGAAAGATGAAGAAGAGGGGAAGGAGGAGGAAAAGATGAGGATAAAGATAAAGACCGGAGGAGGGAAGAAGAAAAACACAATGACAACAGAATGAGGCGATACTGCAGTAAAAAGCTTTGAATGTAGACCTCTAAAGTGTAGTTAATTAAATAAAGTTTGTCTATACACTTCACTCTCGCATTCTAGCGTGAGACTTGAACTATGAGTGATGTCATGACCACTGCCCCAGCCCCCAGTGGTACCTTATCAGAGGAGAGGGCAGGGGAGGGGGTTTACCTGTGTGGTATCAGAGGGGAGGGGGCTCACCTGTGTGGTACCCTATCACAGGTGAGGGGAGGGGGCTCACCTGTGTGGTACCCTATCACAGGTGAGGGGAGGGGGCTCACCTGTGTGGTAGCCGTTGTCGGAGGTGAAGAGGATGTAGGTGTTGTCCTATCAGAGGAGAGGGAAGGGGCTTACCTGTGTGGTAGCCTATCAGAGGAGAGGGGAGGGGCCTTACCTGTGTGGTAGCCGTTGTCGGAGGTGAAGAGGATGTAGGTGTTGTCCAGCTCCCCCCGCGCCTCCAGCCGCCGCACCAGCTGCTCCACCAGGTCGTCCACCGACAGCAGAGTGCGCCACCTAGGGGACACCAGCAGCACTGCACATCAACACCCATGAAGGCCCATAACACACACCTACACACACACCTAGACACACACCTAGACACACACCTAGACACACACCTAGACACACACCTAGACACACCTACACAGCACAGCAGGCCCATCAAACACACACCTATACACACCTACACACACACCTACACACACCTACACACACCTATACACACCTACACAGCACAGCAGGCCCATCAAACACACACCTACACAGCACAGCAGGCCCATCAAACACACACCTACACACACATACACACACCTACACTCAAATGAAACACACTCCTACACAGCACAGCACACTCAAATGAGGGGTAGCTTTAATGGCACATGCTAGTAAACAAACATACTTAAGCAGGTCCCACGCTGACTGATTACAGATTTAAAGACAAACAGACTGACACCATTTCACAAGTGGACAAAATGAGGGAATGAGAATTTTTTTAAAGGGTATCTGACTTTGAAAGTGGCTGTGTGTGTGTGTGTGTGTGTGTGTGTGTGTGTGTGTGTACTGCACCTTTTCCGGAAGGCAGCATCCAGGAATTCCACGGAGGAGTTGGACATGGGGGTTTTGGCCTGCCGGATGAGCCAGTGCTTGTCCTGAGAGGAGGAGAACACACTAGCAGTGATACTGTATGCACACAACACACACACACACACACACACACACACACACACACACACACTAGCAGTGATACTGTATGCACACAACACACACAACACAACACAACACACACACACACACACTAGCAGTGAATACTGTATGCACACAACACACACACACTAGCAGTCAATACTGTATGCACACAACACACACACACACACTAGCAGTGAGTACTGTATGCACACAACACACA
>CM059274.1:31185633-31225633 GCA_030347295.1 Setipinna tenuifilis | reverse complement strand
AACAGGTCAAAATATACTGAAGAAAAAAGTTGTTTGAGAAAGGATGATGACACAGGCCAGTTCTGATTCACCCAGGAGACAGCGATCACCAGAAGGGCTTACCTGTGCACAACTGGTTTCCAAATCCACATACAAGTCCAGCTGCCTACAACTCAGTATGACTACAGACCCAATCTGTGCATGGCTACCACTGGATGAGTCTGTGTGTGTTGTATTAGTCTGTGTGTGTAGGGTGTGTGTGTGTGTGTGTGTGTGTCTGAAGAGTCCCTTCTCCGGGAAACTTACTTAAGGCAAATGTATCTCCTTGTGTGTATGTGTGCAGCCTGTTTACTCTGTTGGCTTATTATGTCCTCCTTTTGTTGGTCACTTTGGATAAAAGCTTCTGCTAAGTGTAGTGTAATGTAATGTAATGTAATGTAATGTAATGTAGTGTAGTGTAGTATAATGTATGTGCAACAACAGTACTGCACTGTCCGCACTTGTGTTTAAAAGAGTTTCTTGTAGGTGCAGACACATTAGTCAATCACATAAGCTGCCCATACGATGAGTACCTTTTCCCCTCTTCCCCTCTTCTTTTCTTCCTCCTCCCAACCTCCTCCTCCTCCTCTTCCCCTCTTCCTCCTCCTCCCCCTGCCCACCTCCTCTTAACCCTTCTCTCCTCCTCCTCCTCTCCTCCTCCTCCTCCCCTTCTCTCCTCCTCCTCCTCCTCCCCTCCTCCTCCTCCTCCCCTCCTCCTCCCCTTCTCTCCTCCTCCTCCTCCTCCTCCCAACCCCCCCTGCTGACTCTGCATGCTTCTGAAGGGCAGCTAAAGAGCCACTTGTTTAGACAAGCAGTTGGTGGCCAAAGGCCCCGTTTCTAGGCCCTAGCCTCACACACACACACACACACACACTCACACACACACACACACACACACTCTTATGCTCACATGATGGCACCCTGGCCTAGCCTGGGACAAGACCAGGCCTCCTGCAGCTAAGAGGAGGAGTGTTAGAGAGATCAGGAGTGCTAGAGAGAGGAGGAGTGTTAGAGAGGAGGAGGAGAGTTAGAGTGAGGAGGAGTGTTGGAGAGAAGGGGAGTGTTGGAGAGAGGAGGAGGAGAGGAGGAGAGGAAGAGCAGCACTGCTGCTTGACTCACCAGAGCAAACCAGTAGTCCCAGCCCTGGGGCACATGCTCAACACCTCCTGCTTTAGGGTTCCCATACTGAGAGAGAGAGAGAGAGAGAGAGACAGACAGAGAGAAAGAGAGAGAGAGGCGGAGAGAGGGACAGCGAGAGAGAGAGAGGCAGAGAGAGGGAGAGAGAGACAGACAGAGAGACAGACAGAGAGAGGGAGAGGGGGGCAAAAGCAGACACATAAAATGTAAACAACAGAAAAAAAATAAAACTATGCAGACAGAAAGTAACAAGGAGAAATGGAGTATCTCCTGAAATTCTTGAGTAACACAATCTGATCGCCATGACAACACAGCTGTGCTCTATAGGGGCGGCCAGTAAATAGAATTCCGGCGGCCGAAAGACAAACAGCCGTGGTCATTCACTCAAATACCTCCGGCCATTAAAACGAGCCAGAGCTCCGGATTCATACAATGTTTCTGGTCCAGACAGACACACGTCTCAACAGGCTGATGCACAGCCCGGACACGGGCAGCTCAGACAGGGGACAAAGGAGCAAGGGCCAGCTCAGAAATAAAACACAAGTTTACATCCAAATACGGCTGTAAAAAAACATAACATATAATAATAATTATAATCATAATCATGTTTACGTATGAAGTGCTTTAGATAGAGAGAATGTAGCTCCATGTAATTAACATCAAATGAAAATAAAAACACAATACAAAATTTTGGGAATTTAAATAAAGAAATTTAAGAATCTTGAATTAAAAAAAGTAAATTTGGGGCTTTGGGAGCTCAGCCCTGTGTCTCCTCATAGCCTACTATAACCTCCTACGAGGGTCAGGAATAACTGCACAGCCATCGGTCATCAGTCATAGCCGACCATAACCCTGCTCTTCCATAACCCCCTACGAGGGGGCGCTCAGGAATAGGCCTAACTGGACAGCCAGTGGTCAGTGGCCATCGGTCATAGCCTACGAGAGTCAGGAATAACTGTACAGCCAGCGGCCAGTGGTCATAGCCTACCATAACCCCACTCTTCCATAACCCCTATGAGCGCTCATGAATAACTGGTCATCGGTCATAGCCTACCATAACCCTGCTCTACCATAATCCCCTACGAGCACTCAGGGAATAACTGCACAACCATCGGTCATCGCCTAGGAGGGTCAGGTGACGGGCGGCGTACCTCGTTGAGATATTTGCCGGCGAAGAAGGTCTGGTAGTAGTTCTTCTGCAGCAGCACGGGGAAGGTGAGGGGCTCCTGGCTCTTCTGCCAGGCCTGGCTGCTGCAGTTGCCCTCCAGCGTGTTGTTGATGACGTGGTGGTTGTGGGGGTACTTGCCCGTCAGGATGCTGGCTCTGCTGGGGCAGCACAGGGGGCTGGCCACAAACTACCCCGGGGGCAGAGAGAGAGTTATTATATATATATTATAGCTTACTGGATGGGGCTGGCCACAAACTACCCGGGGGGCAGAGAGAGAGAGTGGCGCTTAGCACACAACATAATGTCCACATTCACTTATTATTATTATTATTACTATTATTACACATTCACTTCACAAATTAAAAACACAGATGAGTGCATATTATAGCTTACTGGATGGGGCTGGCCACAAACTACCCAGGGGGGCAGAGAGAGAGAGAGGCGCTTAGCACACAACATAATGTGCACATTCACTTATTATTATTATTACTATTATTACATTGCATTTGGCAGACACCTTTATTCAAAGCGACTTACAAAAAAGGAGGACATAAGCAAACAGAGGTGTAAGGGGACACTTCACAAATTAAAAACAAAGTTGAGTGCATATTATAGCTTACTGGATGTTCTACAGTAGAAGACACAAGTGGGGAAACTAAGTGAACTGACTTCAGACACCACTACTAATAATAAGTGTCCAGCTTGAGACATTGCGACACAGTGTTTTATCAGCTTTACAAAAGAACACATTCGGCCTTTGAAAACACCAAGTCGACATATCGAAATCGATGGTCTACGTGCTGAGCTTTAACTTCACACAGTCCAAGAAGGCAGCCTACGGGACGGTCTGATCATTTCAAACCAATTAAAAGCGGCAGTGACTAAGTGTGTAAACGCTTGAACTCACCGCATTTGTAAACGTGATCCCAGCATCACCTATTAACTTTCTTGTCTTATTAAGCGGCACCTGGAAGGGAAAGATGCAAACGTTTTGGGTGACGTCTTGCATTCGCAGATCAATCACAGCACAAATTACTGCAACGCCATCAGAATAAGCTTGAATTTCAACCAAAACAACGTACCATGCCACCCATTGAAACGTCTAAATCGTCGGTCAAGATCAAAACAATGTTTGGTCTTCTGTACTTTGTGGCCCCGACAGACATGTTATTTAGGAACAAAGTGACGCAGATTAAACTAAAATTCAGCAACGTCCGCAGATCTAATCGAATCGAGGCCATTTCTTGGGTCCAAACTAAAAACAGAAGCGAGGTGTTGATATAAGGCCTTTATAGGCCAATAAACGCGTGAAATGTTGCCAAAAATCCCTCCTCACGAAAGATCCAGCGATAACAAAGTCCGTTTGCTTCTTGCAGGGCAAAACACTTCCCTGTTTCCTAGTCATGTGCTAGCTACAGACGGAAATCCCGGTCAGGTGACAAGACAGCCTGCTCGCTCAAAAAAACAGCCAACCCTCTCCTGAGTTTGGAATGATGTCACTATTCCAGAGTTGTGTTATTCCAAGTTATTTGTCTGGTTAAAACAGCTTAACATTGTATTTAAACGTGCGTTGATGGACCAGTCATTTAATTTTATCATAATGTTTTATTGCCATAATTAAGAATAAAGAATAAGATAAGAACAAGATAAAATTATGATCGCTCTTTCTCCTGTTATATAAATGAGAGAAAATTATAGACATAATAAAAATAATTATAGTCAAATCTAGTTACTGTTACAAAATTATTTCGTGGTGTTAAGGAAGTAAATGGCCTTTTCAGAGAGGCAGTCTAGCTCGACTGTTGTCAGCAAGCTCTGTGTTACACCTGTCAGCGCCTTGAAAAACTTTTTTTGTTTAACAAACTTGTGAAAGAGTTCGGGTACTATCCTCCTCTGCAGAGGCGTGCAGGCAATATTATTTTCAAGAGATGAGGAAGGAAATGTGCCGGCCACTGAGCCAACGTCAACCTAGCCCAAAGTATGGAATGCACCCGGAACTTGGGTTCCTTTTTGGCCACTTTGAAAGGCGCGTCGCAAGACAAGGCTGTCGCCTACCTGCCAGCGCTATATCTACGTATGCATGAGCTGGCGGTGTGAGACTGGCGCGGCAGAGGTAACCTGACGTGTGAGTCTCCGCTGATCATGTCGGAGGTGCAGGTGGGTGATAACGAACTCAGAGAAATCGACATTTGTGGCGGGGACGTCTGTTCTGAGGGCGAAAGTGGCATTTTCCTAAATTCAGGTGTATCCAACACGGATGGCTTCTCCGCGTTTCATCAGTGGACGCCAACAGGCCAAACTGATGGCAACTTTCCCAGAAGGACTTCTGAGTGTGCCATCTGGGCCAAAGCAACTTTCCAGGAGGCGGCCCATGTCGCTCAGGTTCCGACTGGCGAAGGAAACGCCGATGTCGAAAACTGTTTTTGTCGTGATGAAGACCTGGAACACCACAGACCAAGAGCAATGTCCCGAACCTCTATAGTGGACTGCTTGCTGGTGGAACTCTACGATACTTACACCAGTGGGAACAGAATAAGTGTGGACAGTCTGGATAGTTCCACGGAGGCGTCAGGCTCGGATGCGTTTTTTGGACGAAGTAACTCGGGCTCCAGTTTCCTGCAGGAACTTCAGGAAAAGCACACGAGGCGACATCAAGTGAAATACCTTTCACAAAAAGGTACGAGAATCTACCTGCGTATTGCACAAATCAGGCAAAAACTAAAGACTAAACTAAACTAAACTATTTTATTTATTTCGCACACCCAGCGGTGGCAGTGCACAGCATCAGTCTCAGATCCCAGCTCAGTGTGATAGGCAGACAGACATACTGGTGCCGTTACACTAAAGTGCATTCCTTTAACAAACAGGTGCGTTTGGGCATCTGTATGTAGCAGCAAGCTCTCTGTGAGGCGATGGTTTATGGTTATTCATGATTACGCCTTTACGTGTTTCTGTGTGCAGCTGGTGTACCCGGTTAGTAAAGGCAGCAAACTCCTGGATGTGAACTTTAAAAGTGAACATCACCCTGTCCAACTATGAACTGGGTGTCATTAAGACATCTCGGACACACAGCCAGTGAATGCCTTAGGTCAGTTCTTTACATTCTCAGACGGAGCAGACTAAAGCATGTTGGCATTTGTTTGTTTAGCTGATCCAATATTTGTTCCTTCTCTGCTGATCCCTTGGGGCTGTGAGGCCCCCCCCCCCAGCAGGGGACGTGTTAACACCATGCCCCATTAGCATCATCCCACCCTACACACACACACACACACACACACACATGCCCCATTAAGTAGCCAGGCATGTCTTATTCATTCCTTAGTCATTCCTCCATACCCCTCACCCCACCCTACACACACACACACACACACTTACCCCCCATCACACACACACACACACACACACACACACAAACATGTATCCTTCCATCACACACACACACGCACACACACACAAACATGTACCCCCCATCTCACACACACACACACACACACACACACACACACACACACACACACACACACACAGAAACACACACACTTACCCCCCAACACACACACACACACAAACATGTATCCTTCCATCACACACACACACGCACACACACACAAACATGTACCCCCCATCTCACACACACACACACACACTTACCCCCCATCTCACACACACACACACACAGAAACACATGCACATGACCTCTCACTAAACACCAACTGTGCTCCACCACTTTTAAGGAAGACAGAAAGTGGCACATGCTGCACCTCTGGCCATGTCTCTGGGGGTCAAAGGGCATGACCTCAACCTGCTGCTCTGCTGCCCTGATGGCATTTATTCAGTGATGAATGCCAGGATCACACAGAGTCAAAGTGTATGACTGTAGCCCACTCCCTTGCTGCCATCAGTCAATGTCCCATAGTCAATCTGTATGACCGTAACCCACTCCCCTGATGCCATTTATTCAGTAAAGAGTCCAGACTCAGAGCCATACTCAGTCAATGTGCATGACCGTAACCCACTCCCTGCTGCCCTGATGCCATTTCTTCAGTGATGAGTGCCAGGCCCATACAGAGTCTAATGGGGTGCTTGAAATTTGAGCATAATGCATTACAGCATTACAGCATTACATTTTACTCAGTTCATCTCGGTTAGAGTTAGAGTACACAAACTCACTCTTCAAATTAGCCATGCTAGTTACAGCTCTAGTTACATGTTGGCTTGCTTCATTTTGCCCTTCATATTCATACATTTTCAATATAAAAATATTTAGTATAGTTAGTATAGTTACCTTTCATAAGTCTAAATGTAAACATGTATTGTTTGTTGCTAATTGTATTATACATTGGCACAAAATGACTGTGTGTCAGTGCTTGTAAATGTACCTACACACATATGGTGCTTCTCTACATTTACTCTTCCAGTGTTTAAATCTGCTTCTCTGATGAACGTGGGTCATTGGCGGGTTGAGTTGGCTGGTTGATGATGGCCATGTCTAAACTGTTCACTCGGTCCTGACGTAGTACACTATCTAGGGTGTACTAGAGTACTATACAGGGTGTACTAGAGTACTATCTAGGGTGTACTAGAGTACTATCTAGGGTGTACTAGAGTACTATACAGGGTGTACTAGAGTACTGTAGTGCATTGTTTTGTTCCCTACGCAGTGCACTAGATAGTGAACGAGTGAGCACTTGGGATTCAGCACATGATTAACTTTACTGTCCTATGAAACCTCTCTAGGGTTTCTTTTAGGTATCTTTTGTTTTTCTTTTTATCCTGGGTCTTTTAGGAACCATTTTTTATCTTTTTTATTATCTTAGCTATTTTATCTCTATTATTGCTGCACTCTATTGAGATATATCTTGAGAGTATTTCTGTTAAGTCTGTATTGTGGTGTGCCTACTGTCTACCCTGTCATTTTAGGGTAGGGTTTTAACACAATATGTTTTTATGAGACGGCCAATGTTTGGGCCACCTGAATTTCCTCTGGTGGGATAATAAAGCTGACCCTGACCCTGACCCTGACCTTGACCCTTGACCTTGGGCTGGTTCTGGTTCTGCCGCAGACCCAGAGGAGCTGAAGTGGATCGTCCAGGAGCTGAACTACCGGATCAGCGTCCAGAACGCCAAGCTGGTGCGGCTGCTGAAGAGGAAGGACCGGCTGCACACCAAGGCCCAGAAGAACTATGACGTCATTACCGCCTGCCTGCAGGCCCTCTCTCAGAAGAGAAGTATGTGTGTGTGTGTGTGTGGTGATTGTGGTGAGTGTGTGTGTGTGTGTGTGTGTGTGTGTGTGGTGACTGTGTGTGTGTGGTGAATGTGTGTGTGTGTGTGTGTGTGTGCAAGGCCCAGAAGAACTATGATGTCATCACCGCCTGCCTGCAGGCCCTCTCTCAGAAGAGAAGTATGTGTGTGTGTGTGTGTGTGTGTGGTGAGTGTGTGTGTGTGTGTGTGTGTGTGTGGTGAATGTGTGTGTGTGTGGGGACTGTGTGTGTGTGTGGTGAATGTGTGTGTGTGTGTGTGTGTGTGTGCTAGGCCCAGAAGAACTATGACGTCATCACCGCCTGCCTGCAGGCCCTCTCTCAGAAGAGAAGTATGTGTGTGTGTGTGTGTGTGTGGTGAGTGTGTGTGTGTGGTGAGTGTGTGTGTGTGGTGACTGTGGTGTGTGTGGTGACTGTGGTGTGTGTGGTGAGTGTGTGTGTGTGTGTGTGTGTGGTGAGTGTGTGATGAGTGAGTGTGTCCGCCCAACAAAAGCCTGTGTGCCAGCTATTGTGCCCAGTGTGCCAGGCCAGTAGCGGAGGGAGGGGGGAGGGGGGGTGGTGTGTGTGTGTGTGTGTGTGTGTGTGTGTGTGTGTGTGTGTTGTGAGTGTGGTGAGTGTGTGTGTGGTGAGTGTGTGTGTGTGTGTGTGTGGTAAGTGTATCTCCCAACAAAAGCCTTTCTGCCAGCTATTGTGCCCAGTGTGCCAGGCCAGTAGTGGAGGGAGGGGTGTGTGTGTGTGTGTGTGGTGAGTGTGAGTACACTCGGTGCCCAGTGTGCTGTAGGTCCTGCAGGGGTGTAACTGGGGGAGGAGAGGGGGCAGGGGAGGAGTGGGGGGCCTGTGTGTGTGTGTGTGTGTGTGTGTTTAGTGAGTGTGTGTGTTTGGTGAGTGTGTGTGGGGTGAGTGTGTGTGGTGAGTGAATGTGTGTGTGCGGTGAGTGTGTGTGGTAATCAGGGGGAGGAGAGGGGTGCGGGGGAGGAAAGGGGTGCGGGGGGAGGAGAGGGGGGAGGAAAGGGGTGCGGGGGGAGGAGAGGGGGCCTGAGAGGAGAGGGGGCCAGGGGAGGAGAGGGGGGCAGGAGAGGAGAGGGGGGCAGGAGAGGGGTGTAGCCGGGGGGGGCCTGAGAGCCCATATTGTGTTGCACTTGTTCCAGGCAAAGATCTTTTCCACCGGTACTCCTCCTCTTTTGTGTGTGTGTTTTTTACAGGAGCTTAATTTAAAGTGGAGTAGTATATCTGCTGTGAATGGGGAGAAAATGTGTTAAGCTGTTGTTAAAAGCTTTCTGGTGTGTGTGTGTGTATGTGCATGTGTGCGTGCATGTGTGCGTGCGTGCGTGTGTGTGCGTGTCTGTGTGGACATGTGTGTGTGTGTGAGAGACAGACTGAGAGAGGGACAGACTGAGAGAGGGACAGACACAGAGAGAGTGGACATCCATAGAACAGCTCAGCCACTAATAAAAATATACGATGTGATTTCACTGCAGCAGATGTTTGTCCCATCCCACCTCCCTTTAGTGTTGTACAGCTCGCTGCAGGGCCATCCTATACAAACACAGAACAGGCATCAAGAAGAAGCTCCTACATCCCCTATAGTTTCACCTGTTTCCGCAGTTGTTGCATGGAAGAGTCTGATAAATGTAATGTACGTAATGCAGTTCGTCGATCACAAATCTCACCTTTCCCTGTTACATGAAAATTAACAGCCAATTTGTAGATGCTGGGAAGCTGTAACATCAGACATTGATGCCAAATATTGACACGGAAGTACACACACACACACACACACACACACACACACACACACACACAGCCGGAGTTGGCGGTGTCTTATTACCACTCGGAGGCTGTGCCATAGCTCAGGACTGAGGGGTGCCAGTGTCCATGCCAGCCCAGATGGCACCCAGTGCTGATGGGTGTCTGTGTGTGTGTGTATGTGTGTGTGTGTGTGTGTGTGTGTGTGTATATACACCCAGTGCTGATGGGCATCCGGGCTAGCATAGCGCCAGAACTGGGCCCAATGTGGCCCGGATCTCAGTCTCCAGGTCTTCAGTTTTGTATCATGTACTGTAGTCTTATGTCTTGACTGATTTGTTGTCCTTCATTGTAACCCAGTTAGAGTAGGAGCTGATTCACACCAGCCCTGACCCAAGGCTAGTCACCAGTCCAGACAGCCCAAATGCCAGCCCTGACCCAAGGCTAGTCACCAGTCCAGACAGCCCAAATGCCAGCCCTGACCCAAGGCTAGTCACCAGTCCATGCGCCCCCAATGCCCACTCTGACCCAAGGCTAGTCACCAGTCCATGCGCCCCCAGTGCCCACTCTGACCCAAGGCTAGTCGCCAGTCCAGGGCCAGGCCTGTCCTCCGCTATGGTTCCTATTCTCATCTCTCACTAAACTCTTCTGTGTTATTCTCATCTGTGACTAAACTCTTCTCTATTATTCGTATCTCTCACTAAAGTCTTGTTAAACTCTTCTGTGTGATTCTCATCTCTCACTAAACTCTTCTGTGTTATTCTCTCTGCCTACATTCAGCCTGATGAGTGCTAAAGCCAGGTACAGTACTGTAAATTACCTTTAACCTCCAGAAGCCCCTCCCTCCTCCCTGCATCCCCTGTCTGTCCTGCATGGCTCCCATCATCTGTGGTCTTTGGCCTGACTAGAGAGCCACTGAGTTTGCCACACTAGTGATCTTTCCCTTAGGGGCCGTACCATGACACCCCTGTGACAGCAATGGTGGGAGGTTGATGAATAATGCCTGTGAGGGTGTGTTGAATATATATTATGGGATGTTGCATTGTTGTAGTGCGTGTTCTTTTACGGAAGGTTCCGAATCTCCCCTGCCTAAAGTTGAAACGAGATATTGGACAATGTTCCGATTCTAGCGTTCATCCTTAGAGTACATGGCTGAGGGCTGTGTGTGCAGACGCAAGACCACTTGGTTTAATCCTTGATCTGTGAGGGGGGTGGGATGGGGTGCACTATGAGAGTGTGTGTGTGTGTGTGTGTGTGTGTGTGTGTGTGTGTGTGTGTGTGTGTGAAGGGGGGGGGCACACACAGATGCACTATGAGAGATGCACCACAGGCCCTCTAAAAGCCACAATATATTATTCATCCCTCCCAGCCACAGTTATAAATAGACCAGTGTGTGTGTGTGTGTGTGTGTGTTTGTTCCAGGGTTATCTTGAGATGCAACCTCACCCTCGTTTGCCTGCGTGACTTTGCACTTTTTCTTTTTCCTTTTTCCTTATCATCGTTTGTGTGCTATTGTTCCTCCTCCCGCCCGGGAAGGCTGGTCAGGCGCGTCTCTGCATCCTGACATGAACAGTCACATGGTCACATGGTCACATGATCACATGGTCACGCGGTCACACGGTCTGCATTCTGCCATGTGTGCTCCCTCTGGTTTGTTTTTGTCTTGTGTGTAATGCACACATACACACACACACACACACACACACACACACGTATGTAAATGAAGTGCATTGCCAGATGGAATAACTGTATTCCACAGTGGCCCTTCCTCTTACTTGCCTGGTGATGGCTTTGACAATATCATCTATTTTTCTCTACAGTTACTCCAGTGCAAAATGGTATCACCTTGTCCTACTGACCTCCAACAGCAAAGCTTTTTTGCCACTAAAGCAACAACACAAAAGAGTTATTGTTGGTTAAAGCAAAGCTGTTATCATTGTAATGGAGCTCTACCTTTTAAACTCCTAGCAGAAAGGCACTTGTGTTTTCATGGCCAGTCGAACGCAGTTAGCAAGTTGACCTTCGCTAAAGTGTCTCTGACTGAGGTGGGGTTGACCCTCAGTGGTGTGTCTGACTGAGGAGGGGTTGACCTGTGGTAATGTGTCTGACTGAGGCTCAATGGAGTTGACCCCTAATGTGTTTGTGTGTGCGGTGGGAGGATGGTGTGGTGTGGATGGTGTAAGCTTGTTCATGTCTTTTAGTACACACCCAAAACCAGCAAAAAATAGCTTCTGATGTCTGAATGTTAAGGTCATTCTTAAGGAGATTTTGTGTGCTTGTCATCGTCATTTTTTTTCAGTTTTATTTACTTATTTACCTTGCATGGGTGCTTTAGTGTTCATAGATGCGGTTTTCCTCATTAGTGTTTCACTGTTAATTGTGTTGTTTATTAAGTAGTGCCAATATTTATTTTCCCCCTAAAGACATTACTTCCACCCTATTATGGTTCACCTCCAATAACCCAACCTGCCTTCCTTCCTCTCAATAACCCATCCTCACACACACACACACACACACACACACACACACACACGGTGTGACGCTGCATATGTGGGTGTACACCACAGACATCATTCTGCTAGCGCGCGATGCAGCAGCCGTCTCCCAGACTGCAGATGCTCACTTGGTATCGTTAATTAGCTATTTTGTTTTTGTATGTATGGCGTTACATTAAATTAAACGGTATTTATTTTTATTTTTGAACAATTATCGTGTATGTAGGATTTGGATTTTGACCGTGCACGGAGGCACACCTCGCTCGCTGCCTTTCATCAATTAGATCGATTACCTCACCGTCCTCCCAGGGCGCGTGGATTCCTTTTTGCCTTTTCTACACGGATGCCGATGGTGTACATCTATGACGCCGCGTTTATTAAGCCGTATTAGCTTTAATAAGGAGAACCAAAGATTTATGGACGCTGAGCGCATCAGACACGAAGAAGAAGGGAATAAAACGGACCTTGTCTGTCTGTACCCAGCCATCGCCAGATGAAGCAAGACAAGTTCGTCCTGTCCAGGAGATCCAGACTTTCTTTGAATTACAGAAACAAGCAAAATGCTGCTGGAGGCGTCGGCAATATCATCAGCAACGTCCTCAAGAAACGCAACAGCATCTCTCGGAGTGCGCCGAGGCTGCTCTGCACCTTGGAACCAGGTGACTGACGGCGGGATGCGCTATACACTCCACGATGCAAAACCAAACCTATACACTCCACACGATGCAAAACCAGTTTACAGGCGTTTACATTCAGCTGTCTGCCGGACTGCCAAAACGTGTATCTTTAATTTGATTAAAATGTGTGTGTTTTCCCCTCCTTTAAACTTCAATAGCTGGCACCAGTGTGCAGTGTAGCTACGTGTTTTAAAGACAATCTAAAAAACAGAGAATTGTATGCTTTTATTTTATGGACAGATGAATTACCTGATGTTTGTTCTCTGATAACATGTCAATGGAATACGAACTGCCCCCCCACTGTATCTGCATGTATCTAAGGTCCTTACACATGGTAATTGTGTACCTTAGTTATGGCTATTTGCAAGTGCTTTCCTCTTTTCAGAGAGGGAGGGCTTCGGCGGTAGTGCTCATGTAATCCCTGTGTGCGGGGGCAGAGGACAGTAGCTTACAGAAAACTATTCAAACATGCTACCGCGGCTACACCGAGCAGATTAAACCTGCAATGATGGGGGACACTGACGACACAGGTCGTGTTTTATCTTCTGAATTTGTTCATTAGGAATTGTAACATAGGGAGACAGACGATTATATGTGTCCGTATTGCGAGGCGACAGCAATCTCTCTGCCTATAGCTAAGCGGTAAGGACGCAAGCAATGGCCGCTGCTGTGGTTGCTGGTATGGTAGATAGCGACGAAGTTTTGAGTGACAGACTATGTCACGTCGTGAGCTGTATGTATTCGCATGTTCCCGGATGTACTAGAATCGACTTGTGATCTAAATAGAGAACAAGTTGATATTTTGTGGCTTTGCGATGCTTCCGTGTGCGGTATCAGAAGCGGAAGTGGAAAATCAGCACCACCGCGAATGGGACAGCGACATTGATCAATAAATCCCGTCCAAGGGCTATCTGATCTTATCGTGTTTACTTTCAGAGCGTTTATGGGGTCGTGACCGGGCGATAAAACAAACGTTGAGGGAGAGAGCGACCTAACTTCAGTGAATCTGATAAAACAGTAAATATAGCAGCAGTCTATAGGGTGTGACGTCGTTAACAGTAACTTATTAAACCCGCCCCCTGTAGCCTACTGGCATAGCGAGCTGACCGAGTGGTTCTAGTAAGCGGCTGCAATTTAAATTCATTTATAATTGATCGCCTTTTACTACCTAAGATCCTTGATCTCTGAACACGGAAAGATCAAGTTCACTAATGGACCAAAAAGCAGCACCCCAATCAAAGGAAATCTGATTTGAGAAGGCTTTGTGCCGGTCGATACAATGATGGGCATTCGCATTGGTTAAGTGAAGGGATCGGATTCCCAGAGGTGCTGAAGTTGTTCAAAAGAACACAAAGATCACTGTCGTCACCTTGACAAGATGGCAGTGACGTGTTTAACAGGGACACTGTTACAGTCACCTCTTGGTCACGGCCATACTGATGCCTGTTTACCTCTGCAGGAGTGGACACCAGGCTCAAGTTTACCATCGAACCCTCCCTGGGCAAGAATGGCTTCCAACAGGTAAGCGACTATCTCTCTCAGGGGCTAAATGTTGTCATGCTGTGGCCGTGGTGGTTGTGAGAGTCTTTGGTAGGTTATTTGGTACAGTATGTCACAAAAGTGAGAACACCCCTCACATTTTTGTACATTTTTTTATTATATCTTTCCATGTGAGAGGTTTGATACAATGTAAAGTAAGTGTAAGCTGTACACTGCCTACTTTACATTGTAAAAGTGTTATATCTTTAGACTTCTCCCATGGAAAGATGTAATAAAAAAAGTACAAAAAAGTTAGGTGTGTACTCACTTTTGTGACATACTGTATGTAAGTGTAGAAGTCACCTTAATAAGCAATGTGGACACTTCTGATGCATAATAAAAATGCACACTATGATATTACACTTCTAATGCATAATAGAAATGCACACAATGATATTACACTTCTAATGCATAATAGAAATGCACACTGTGATATTACACTTCTAATGCATAATAGAAATGCACACTGTGATATTACACTTCTAATGTGTAATACAAATGCACACTATGATATTACACTTCTAATGCACAATAGAAATGCACACTGTGATATTACACATCTAATGCGTAATACAAATGCACACTGTGATATTTCCCCCCAGTGGTTTGATGCTTTGAAGGCCGTGGCCAGACTCCCCACTGGGATCCCCAAGGAATGGAGGAAGAGGGTAGGTGCCCATAATTTAAGGGCAAACAACATATTTATAGTCACCCATAGTTGGTTCTGGATAAAATAATAATAAAAGAATAAAAAGAGCATGCCCACCTTAGAGCATATACATACTGTCTCACTGACACATTCTCACGCACGCACACACACACACTCACTCATACATACACTCATACACACACTCACTCATACATACACTCATACACACACTCACTCATACATACACTCTCACACACACACACCGTATTAGTAGACTAACAATGGCCAGAGCACCACATTGCATAGCTTAAAAAGTTATTGATTGTAGATTCACAGTTACAGATGAGTTCCTGCAGTTGTTTTTCCCTTTAATAAATGTGTGTGTGTGCGTGGTGTATGCGTGGTGTATGCTTGGTGTATGCACGTGTGTGTGTGTGTGTGTGTGTGTGTTTGTGTATGTAAGGTGTGGCTGACGCTGGCGGATCAGTACCTCCACAGCATCTCTATAGACTGGGACAAGACGCTTCGCTTCGCCTTCAACGACCGCAGCAACCCCGACGATGACACACTCGGCATTCAGATCGTCAAGGTGAGTAGATAAACACACACACACACACACACTCACACACACACACACACACACGACACACACTCACGACCACAGCAACCCCGACGATCACACACTGGGCATTCAGATCGTCAAGGTGAGTAAATGAATAAGCCTCACTCTCACAGCTCTTCCCCAGGTGAACATGCCGCTGCCTGGACATGTTGTGTCTTTAATGAGAAACACAGTGAAGTTGGCTTTTAATGTTTCTATCTGGTTGCGTGGTTAGCATTAGTGGTGTGTGTGTGTGTGTGTGTGCATGTGTGTTCTCAGATGAATCTGCTTTTAATCAAGACTGCGGTCTGAGCTGATGCCATTTACTGATTGCAAAGGCTGCAGTTATTCCTCCTGTCTGTGCCAGTGGTTAACCCTCCCCATAGGTGGCTTTTATGGCCAGGCCATCCTCCTCCTGTGATGGACAGCGACGCTGGCCAATCAGGAGTGCTGTGCTTATGAGGCAATAGGCATGCTCACCAATCAGAAGAGGCTAATCTTAAAGCAAAATTCACAATATTGACTATAATTACTTACTTATTTTCAGAGGTGGACAAACTGGCTTGATAAAGTCCTGCCGTGTAATCCCTCTGCCTGTGGTCCTAACAAGGGTGTCTGTGCTAACTAGCTCACCTCCGTGGCTAACGAGTTGTGCTAACTAGCATCCGCTGGTTCAGTGCATTGGCTAGAACAAAAACCTGGCATGACTTTCACTCTGTGAATCGGGGATGTCCGTCTCTGTCTGTCTGTTTCACTGCAAACATGATAAAGTTGGCATTTGGACTCTGTGTTCATGCTAGTGTGGTGGTGGTGGTGTGGTGTAGCGGGGTGGTGGTGTGTTGTGGTGTGGTGGCGTGGTGTGGGGGCATGGTATAGCATGGTGTGTTGGTGTGTTGTTGTGGTGGTGGTGGTGTAGCATGGGGGTGGTGTGGATGGTGTGTTGTGGTGGTGGCGTGGTGTAGTGGGGTGGATGCTGTGTGGTGTGGAGTGGATGCTGTGGTGTTGCGGGGTGGATGCGGTGTGTGGTGGTGGTGTGTGGTGGTGGTGGTGTAGTGTGGTGGTGGTGTGGCGTGCGTGCAGGATGTTTGCACTGGGTCTGTGCGTCAGTCAGAGACACTAATGCGTCAGTCAGGAGACACTAATGGAGCCTGGCCAGTGTTTGTCTTTCAGTGTGTCCCTCTCGCTCCTGTTACCTGCCGGCCAGTGCGTCTGGCACGCTAGGACACTGTGATTCATCAGCTGTGGCTCAAGTGTGTGTGTGTGTGTGTGTGTGTGTGTGTGTGTGTGTGTGTGTGTGTGTCCGGCTTGTTAGCCTACCAGCTGTGCTTGGTGTGTGTGTGTGTGTGTGTGTGTGTGTGTGTGTGTGTGTGTGTGTGTGTGTGTGTGTGTGTGTCCAGCTTGTTAGACTACCAGCTGTGCTCTGTGTGTGTCTGTGGCATGTAAGGTAATCAGCTGTGCCATAGATTCAATCTATTGTATCTTCTGTCTTCCTTGAAAGTGGGGGCTGAAATTGTGTGTGTGTGTGTGTGTGTGTGTGTGTGTCCATGTAATGTCATCAGCTGTGGCCCATGTGTGGTCACTGAGGGACACAGTTCACGTCACCTCATTTCTAAATCACTAATACACACACACACACACACGCACACACACACACAAAACAAAAGATTTGGTTATATTCAGACAGATTAAAAAATGCTTCTTATTTGTGCTGTGGACAGGCTACGGATCCTATTTGTGGCCATTCTGTCTCTCTCTCTCTCTCTCTGTCCCCCTCTCTCTCTCTCTCGCGCGCACACACACACACACACACACACTCCCTGTCCGTATTCCTCTGACTGCCTGTCACCGTCCCCATGTGTGTCTGGTAGGACCTGCACCGTACGGGCTACAGTTCCTACTGCGGCCAGGAGGGGGCGCAGGACCGTGTGGTGCTGAAGAGGGTGCTGCTGGCCTTCGCACGCTGGAACAAGGCCGTGGGCTACTGCCAGGGCTTCAACGTGCTGGCTGCCCTCATACTGGACGTGACCGAAGGCAACGAGGGAGACGCGCTTAAGGTGGGGACCACACACACACACACATGCGCACACACACACACACACACACACACACACACACACACACACAAGGCCGTGGGCTACTGCCAGGGACTCAGCGTACTGGCCGCCCTCATACTGGACGTCACAGAGGGCAACGAGGGAGACGCGCTTAAGGTGAGACACACACACACACACACACACACACACACACACGCACACACACACGCACACACACACACAAGGCCGTGGGCTACTGTCAGGGCTTTAACGTGCTGGCCGCCCTCATGCTGTGTGTGGTCGTGTGACTGTGTCTCTTTGTTTTGCTGTAAGTGTGTGTGTGTGTGTGTGTGAAATTATAACTCCATACGAAAAAAGGGAAGAGATGTATTTCCATAACGTACTTGCATGTCCCTTGCATAACATGGAAACTGTATATGTGGAGTCTGAACCTATGCCTCATTTATACTCCATACATTATGTGTGTGTGTGGCGTGCTGGTCACAGGTGATAATCTACCTGATCGATAAGGTGCTACACACACACACACACACACACACACACACTATGCATCATTTATACTCAATACATGTGTCTGTGTGTGTGTGTGGCGTGCTGTTCGCAGGTGATGATCTACCTGATCGATAAGGTGCTACCTGACAGCTACATTCTGTGTGTGTGTGTGTGTGTGTGTGTGTGTGGCCGTGTCACCTGGTCGCAGGTGATGATCTACCTGATCGATAAGGTGTTATCTGAGAGCTACTTCGCCAATAACCTGCGGCCACACGCACACACACACACACGCACACACACACACACACACACTATGCATCATTTATACTCGATACATTCTGTGTGTGTTTGGCGTGCTGGTCGCAGGTGATGATCTACCTGATCGATAAGGTGCTACCTGACGACTACATTCTGTGTGTGTGTGTGTGTGTGTGTGTGTGTGGCGTGCTGGTCACAGGTGATGATCTACCTGATCGATAAGGTGTTACCTGACGGCTACATTCTGTGTGTGTGTGTGTGTGTGTGTGGCGTGCTGGTTGCAGGTGATGATCTACCTGATCGATAAGGTGCTACCTGAGAGCTACTTTGCCAACAACCTGCGGGCGCTGTCGGTGGACATGGCCGTGTTCCGAGACCTGCTGAGGCTCAAGCTTCCGGAACTCTCCCAGCACCTGCACCACCTGCAGAAGGCAGCCAATCGGGAGGGAGGAGGTGGGTCGGAACACTGGCACAGACCAATCACAGCACTAGAAGACTAGCACAGACCAATCACATCACAGCACTAGCTAGTCAGGCTACTTGGCACACAGCAGCCATTTAAAGCCTTTAAAGACAACACAAGATGCCTGTGCACCTAGTAGACTACCTTTGGGAGAACAAACTATTGTTTGGGAGAACACTTAGCACTTTAGGTTTATTATTATTAAGTGTGCTTGCAAAAAGCACACTTATTGTTATCTCCCCGTTTATTATTATTCACCGCAACACAAATTTTTTCACCCAGATCTTGAAGACGTTACTATTCCTCAGGCTTTCGAGATAGAGACACCGTTCCAACTCTAAAACGACCGGCCCGGTTTGGACTAGACCGCCTACAATTCTGTATACCGTACCTCTTGTCGTTCGTCCGTTATTGTCGTTTTGTCTGCAACTTTTTGGCCCATTGAAAATGAATGGCGGAATGTTCAGGCTGATGATGTCATAGTAAACTGGTCCACTGTAGCAGCCAGAGTGAGCTCTGCCCTCACTCTAACCTCCACTTCGTTTTTTAATGATTAAAACTCAACCACTTAACCTATAAACTTGATTTAAAGTTTGTAAGAGAGGTCTGGGATCTGACTGTGACCTGTGTAAAATTCATGTGGCAACTACTTAAACTGTTTGAGGCAGGACAGTTTAAAAATGGTGTCAGACAGTCTATGGGATTTTGCCATACATTTCATCATCTTACTGTTAACAGGTCAGGGTGCATGTCTGAAGTTTTAAATGATCAAAACTCAACCGTTTAACCTATAAACTTGATTTAAACTTTGTAAGAGAGGTCTGGGATCTGACTGTGAGCTGTGAAATTTTGATGCGGCAACTACTTAAACTGTTTGAAACAGGACAGTTTAAAAATGGTGAAAGAGGCAGACAATACTGTGGCAGTTGCACCTGGACCAACTGCCATTTTTTAAATGTGGAATGTTCAGGAATAGAACTCTTGAGTGATGTCATAATCCCCATGCCATGGCCTGCATAATGTTCTGCCATGGGAGTGTATTGCAGCCTATAGTAGTTATGTCTAGTAGTTATCTATGTAGTCAGGGCAACTCTGCTAACTTAGCAAATGTTTGTTAGCCGGTATGCTAACAATGCTAGTAATGCTAACTATGCTAAAATGGAAAATAATTAAGTGGGTTAAAAGTGTTACTTGGTTGACTCAGCTAGTATTCGTTAGCAGTTACGCTAACAATGCTAACTATGCAAACAATGCTAATTATGCTAACTATGCTAAAATGTAAAGTAGTTAACAGTGCTTACAGTGTTGTGTAGCTATATTACCGAAGCTATTTACCAGTTATGCTAACTTTGCTAACAATACTAAAATGCAAGCACACTTTTTGCATTTTCTGCAGGAATGCAGTCTAGTTCTATAAAGTATCTGAATATGTAGTTAAATATTATACAAACGATGTGTAAATATTTTTCATAAAGTATGTACACATGGAACCACCTCTAGCTTAAATAGCCTGGGGCCTGTGTACACTCATTACTGAATAACCTGAAATAAAATAAACAGTAAGAAAGGGAAAGAAGGGGAAGTGAATGGTATTAACCCTTTCATCAAACGCAGCCAGAACTCAGAGCCATGCGATCGATAGGGATGGAGCAGGGGATGGTGAAGGAGAGGTCTAGAGGTGTCCAGCGGCCGTGTGTGTGTGTGTGTGTGTGTACAGGTAGTTACGAGCCCCCCCTGACCAACGTGTTCACGATGCAGTGGTTCCTGACCGTGTGTGTGTGTGTGTGTGTGCAGGTAGTTACGAGCCCCCCCTGACCAACGTGTTCACGATGCAGTGGTTCCTGACCATGTTCGCCACCTGTCTGCCGCGGCCCACGGTTCTGAAGATCTGGGACTCGGTGTTCTTCGAGGGCTCCGAGGTTCTGCTCAGGGCCGCACTCGCCATCTGGGCCAAGCTGGGAGAGTAAGAACCACTAAGGGTTAACGTTCACTCACTGAGGACATTGCTTTGCCTTTAGTGCTTTGTTATGGGAAGAGGTTTTATTTCTTGTGTGTGTGTGTGTGTGTGTTAGGAGGGTGGAGTACTGCCAGTCTGCGGATGACTTCTACAGCACCATGGGCTGCCTCACACAGGAGATGATGCAGCACAATCTCATAGACTCCAACGAGCTCATGCAGGTGTGTGTGTGTGTGTGTGTGTGTGTGTGTGTGTGTGTGTGTGAGAGAGAGAGATGCTGCAGCACAACCTCATTGACTCCAACGAGCTCATGCAGGTATGAGTGTGAGTGTGTGTGTGTGTGTGTGTGTGTGTGTGTGTGAGAGGGAGAGAGATGCTGCAGCACAACCTCATTGACTCCAACGAGCTCATGCAGGTGTGAGTGTGAGTGTGAGTGTGTGTGTGTGTGTGTGTGTGTGTGTGAGAGAGAGATGCTGCAGCACAACCTCATTGACTCCAACGAGCTCATGCAGGTGTGAGTGTGTGTGAGTGTGTGTGTGTGTGTGAGTGAGAGAGATGCTGCAGCACAGCCTCATAGACTCCAACGAGCTCATGCAGGTGTGTGTGTGTGACAGTGTGTGAGAGTGTTAGAGGGTGTGTGTGAGTGTGTGTGTGTGTGTGATGCAGCACAACCTAGATAGACTCCAACGAGCTCATGCAGGTGTGTGTGTGAGATGCTGCAGCACTTCATTGACTACAACGAGCTCATGCAGGTGTGTGTGTGTGTGTGTGTGTGTGTGTGTGTGTGTGTGTGTGTGTGTGTGTGTGTGATGCTGCAGCACAAACTCATAGACTGCACCAATGTGTGTGTCTGAGTGTCACTGACATCATTTCTTTCCCCTTCTCTCCATTTCTGTCATTCTCTCTTTTCTTACGTTTCTCTATCTCTCGCTCTGTGTTTTTCCCCCACTGTCCCCCTCTCCCTCTCCTTCTCTCTCCCCCTCTCTCTCTCTCCCCCCCTCCCTCTCTCTCTCTCTCCCCCTCTGTAGACTGTGTACTCCATGGCCGCCTTCCCGTTCCCCCAGCTGGCTGAGCTGAGAGAGAAATACACCTACAATATCACTCCATTCCCAGCACCCGTCAAAGCCAGCTCACGGTAAGAGTAACACCCCCCCCCCCCACATACCTGCTCACGGTAAGAGAGAAATACACCACAACACACCACATACCTGCTCACGGTAAGAGAGAAATACACCACAACACACCACATACCTGCTCACGGTAAGAGAGAAATACACCACAACACACCACATACCTGCTCACGGTAAGAGAGAAATACACCACAACACACCACATACCTGCTCACGGTAAGAGAGAAATACACCACACCACATACCTGCCCTACCTCCCCTAGCAAATCAAAGCCAGCTCACAGTAAGAGAAATACACCTGCGACATCACACCCTTCCCTGCACTCATTAAAGCCTGCTCACGGTAGGAGCAACACCCCCCATCATACCTCATACCACATACCGGTCCTAGCCCGTTAAAGCCAGCTCAGGGTAGGAGAGAAATACACCACACCTCAAACCGTACAGAAATACACCACACCTCAAACCGTACGGGAAACACACCTGCATCATTCTCCTCCTGCCCCACACCAGTCACAGCCACCTGCATCATCGCCCTTCAGCCCCACGCTAGTCAAACACACCTGCATCACCCCCCTTCTGTCCCCACGCTAGTCAAACACACCTGCATCACCCCCCTTCTGCCCCACGCTAGTCAAACACACCTGCATCATCACCCTCCTGCCCCACGCTAGTCACAGCATCATCACCCTCCTGCCCCCACGCTAGTCAAACACCCCTGCATCACCACCCTTCTGCCCCACGCTAGTCAAACACACCTGCATCACCCCCCTTCTGCCCCCACGCTAGTCAAACACACCTGCATCACCCCCCTTCTGCCCCACGCTAGTCAAACACACCTGCATCATCACCCTCCTGCCCCACGCTAGTCACAGCATCATCACCCTCCTGCCCCCACGCTAGTCAAACACCCCTGCATCACCACCCTTCTGCCCCACGCTAGTCAAAGCATCATCACCCTTCTGCCCCACGCTAGTCAAAGCATCATCACCCTTCTTGTCAAAGCCAGCCAGCAGTGAGGCCCTCCAGGCACACCTGAGCCTCTGACTAAAGCAGCAAGCACCTCATTAAAGAGTGAATACAGCCGAAGAGCTTTGATCTCGGGGTCATGTGACATGTCAGGGTTTCTATGCGGATGCAAATAGACATGCAAACACACAAGGCCCTGGACAGGCTGGGAAGGATCAGGTAATCAGCAGAGTCTACATTAGCATATAGCTAGTGGTTACACATCGGAGTGAAATAAAACACTGTCATGTTGGCATATAGCTAGTGGCTACACTTTGGGGTTGAATGAAGCAGTCATGCTTGCTGGACATTCTAGCATATGTTTGTTGAAATGTCAACAGAAACAATAATAATGGCACCAGAGAGATCTTGACTCTCTGCTATTAGGGGTTACCAGTCACTTTCAGGTGACTGATGGCAAACCACACACAAATGTTCATTCTTTTGTGTAATTGTGTGTGTGTGTGTGTCTGTGTATTTGTGTGTGTGTATGTGTGTATGTGTGCGTGTGTGTGTGTCATGGCGGCGATGCAGAGCGCATGCTAGTATGACCTCTGACCAAGCTCCACACTAGGCCACTACACCCGTCGTAACTGCCGCCATTAAAGTAGAGAATTTTCTGTTATGATTTTGGGCACAGCACTTCTTATTATGTGTGTGTGTGATTGCCTGTGTATCTGTGTGTGTGTGTATTTGTGTGTGTGTGTGATTGTGTGTGTGTGTGTGTGTGTCCTGTAGCAGTCAGGGTGGCGTGGGAGGATGGGAGAGTGATGATGATGCTGACATGGACGATGAAGATTCGCTGGTGACCGCTCTGGGCTGCCTGGGTCCGCTGGGGGGTTTCCTGGCACCAGAACTGCACAAGTACCAGAGGAACCTCAAAGGTCAGTGGGGTGGTCTGTGTTTACGGGGGGGTGTGGGGGTTTACAGTGGAATACAGTGTTTACAGTGGAATACTGCATGTTTACAGTGGACTCAGTGTTTACAGTGAGGTACTCTTGTGCTTACAGTGGGATATTTACAGTTTACAGGGAGGGGAATACTGCATGTTTACAGTGGAACACTTAGTGTTTATGGGGGAATGCTCAGTGTTAACAGTGAGGTACTCTTGTGGTTATGGAAACATGATATTTGGCAGCCTACTTGTCAGTTCTACTTTTAAAGGTGACATTCATCAATCAAAGGTCACACAGAATCAAAACAAATTGATTGTTGAATAAAGTCAGTTTATCCACATTGAAGGACATACGAGAAGTACTGGACATTTTGAAGCGCCACATTACATATAGATCTTATAGGTCTCTCTTTGATATGCCTGCCATTACATAGAGATCTTATAGATCTGTCTGCCATTACATATAGATCTTATCGATATGCCTGCCAGACATTGCACTACTCCGGACATCTGACAAATTTCAATCTCAATACCCTGTTTACCCATCCTGTCCTATAAAGCAACATGACAACTTCTTTGTGACGTCACCTTTTCGTTTACTTTAGAGGTAGATAACAGGACGCATATAGGGGCTGTGTGTGTGTGTGTGTGTGTGTGTGTGTGTGTGTGTGTGTGTGTGTGTGTGTGTGTAGGATGAATGGCAGCACAGACGGTGTCGGTGTGAGTGAAGCTCTTTTACTGTTGCTATATTGCTTTACAGCCCCTGGATATCAGTTGAGGGCTAGAGTGTGTGTGTGTGTGTGTGTGCATATGTATGCATGCCTGCGTTTGTGTGTGTGTGTGCTGTACAGGATACAGCAGCTTTACATGGCTTATCTGAGACTGATAAAGCTGAATGGAGAGGGAGAATAACACTGAAACTATAGCACCACCAGTCTTCTCTTTCTCTCACACCACCAGAGAGAGAGAGAGAGCACCAGAGAGAGAGAGCACAATTTCAGTCTGACAACCTTTAAGGTTCAGCTGTAAAAACCAGTCAACTTTTGTCCACTACAAAGGATTTAGTGATTTAAGAAAAAGGTACAAAAATATTAAAACTAAATATTAAAAACTAATATTTTTCCTCTCAGGTTTGGTTTAATATTTTCGTATAGTCAGTTTTTTGAGCACATGAGCTCTAAATGTGTGTGTGTGTGTGAGTGTGTGTGTGTGTGAGTGTGTGTGTGTGTGTGTGTGTGTGTGTGTGTGTGTGTGTGTGTGTGTGTGTGTGTGTGTGTGTGTGTGTCTGTTTATGCTGAGTAGTTCAGATAGGTCCTCATACCTCACACTTGCCTCGTACGGATCCCTTCTCTTCCTGTTCTTTCCGTCCACTTCCTCTCAGACAGGAAGTGGCCACATGCCAGAGGCTGTTCCTATGACAACAGAGGCCGTTCCTATGGCAACAGGGCTGTGGTGTGGCATGGGCAGCCTTCTGTTCAAAGAAAAATAGATCTGTGCTTTGAAAGTTTCATACTTCACAATATGTTTATAATGCATAAAAAACACATATGTTTGAAGGTGATTCCCAAAGAACTAGGATGTAGTGTTCGACTGGGATTGTACTGTCCTCACCAAGGTGTAACAACTTGGACAGTAAGACAGTAGGTTAAGCTCCCCTTCATCAGATGCAGAATTCATTGCAATCTTCTCCTTAATGAATCCAAACAATGCACAAGAGATGACTGGAGATGACTCCTTCGACATGTGCACACCAGCACAGCAATGACTCTAAACCTTCCAAACTTCCTGTTTCCCATTCATGTTGCATGCGCATCAAAATAAAAGTATGTATGAATCTTAGATAAAGAAAAATAAAATTCTGCCTGAAGGGCAGAAAAGAGATTCTATGATGTGTCTTGGGATATGAAATTTATTACACTTTTTTGCATCATTGTTAAATAGGTGACCATTAGCTTTTACAGTGAATGTGTGACAGCATGTGTGTGTCAGCAAGCAAGTGTGTGTGTCTACATGCATGTGTGTGTTAACATGCAAGTGTGTGTGTCTACGTGCAAGAGGATGTGTGCACTGGCTTTCTAGGAAACTCTATGAAAACGCATGATCAGTTGGACAATGCAGAGCCCTGATCTCGTGAGCTCTCATTTCATCTCTGTCCAAGTTAGCGGATTAAAGTTTAATCCAGTCATCATGTTTGGAAAAGAAACATTTTGGGTCACCAAACTTTAATCAGCTTTACTCAGAGAGCCTCAGGACGTCCTATGATGGCGATGTCCATTGCATCATCCCGTCTGGGCCTTTCATCTCTCTCTTTCTCTCCACCTCTTTTCTTCCCTGGATCTGTTCATCCCTCCATCACCCCCCTTCTTACCTACCTCTCTCTCTCTCTCTCCCTCCCTCCCTCCCTCCCTTTCTCTCTCTCTCTCTCTCTCTCCACCTCTCTTCTGCCCTGGGTCTGTTCATCCCTCCATGACCTTCCTCTCTCTGTCTCTTGCGTTCTCTCTCTGTGTCTCCCTCCCTCCCTCCCTCCCTCCCTCTCACAGGAGTTCAGAGGAGAGATGCGTGTCAGGCTGGATTTACTCTACCTTGTCACGGAGGTGCTTCTCTTGCCCCTGGAGGGGGCAGGAGGGGGCAGGAGGGGATTTGGGGCGTTAAGCCTGGGGGCATCAGTGGGTTTATACGATGGGTGTGTGTTTGAGGTGGATGTCTTTTTTTGAGTTATGACAGTTAGCTGGGCACGCAGGACCATTTAAGGTTGTGTGCAGGTCTCGTTCTTCTGAGAGACAGGAAGAAGGTCTCGTTCTTCTGAGAGACAGGAAGGAAGTAAATGACTTTCCTTCATGCTACGCTAATTTCTCCATGTGTTTACCTTTTGAATTCTCTCCCTCCTTCCATCTCTCCCTCTCTCTCTCTTTCCCTTTCCCTTCCTCCATCTCTCCCTCTCTCTCTTTCCCTCCCTCTCTCTCTCCCTCCATCTCTCCCTCCTTCCATCTCTCCCTCTCTCTCTCTGTCTTTCCTTCCCTCCCTCCATCTGTCTCTCTCTCTCTCTTTCCCTTTCCCCTCTCTCTCCCTCTCTCCCCTCCCTCCCTCTCTCCAGACCAGCATGGGATCTCTGCATCTCCGAGCAGTAACATGGCGGCGCTGTCGCCGGGCGCAGTGGGGGCGGAGCTGTCTCCGGGTGCTGGGGGCGTGGCCTCTGGGAAGGCGGAGCATCAGGCGGCCATTAACAGCATGATGCTGGAGCGAATGAGCACGGACATCAGCGCGCTACGCAAACAATACTCACGCATCAAGAGACGGCAACAACAACAAGCCGGCTTGCTCTACATACGCACAGGTGAACGCACGCACGCACGCACGCACGCACACCAGCGCGCTACACAAACAGTACTCGTGCATCAAGAGACGCCAACAGCAACAGGCCGGCCTAATATACATACGCACAGGTAAACACACACACACACACACACACACAACACAGGTCATGTTTATCTACATGTTTATCTACATGTTTATCCTGTCATGATGAAAGGAGGACTAACCTGTTTCCCACACACACACACACACACACACACACACACACACACACACACACGCACACACAAACACACAGTTACACAAATGCAATAACACAATGCCTGGACTGGTTGTTCTAGACCTTGTCATGGTTGCATAAGACGAGAACATTTAACTCTGCTGTGGCAGGGCAAACACACACACACATAATGAAACGTGAGGATACACCTGTGGGTAAGGTGAGGTGAGGGTACACCTGTGTGTGAGGTGAGGTGAGCTGAAGTGAGGGCACACCTGTGATTAAATGTGTGGGTACACCTGTAAGGTAAGGTGAGGGTACACCTGTGATTAAATGTGTGGGTACACCTGTGTGTGAGGTGAGGGCACACCTGTGATTAAATGTGTGGGTACACCTGTGTGTGAGGTGAGGGTACACCTGTGATTAAATGTGTGGGTACACCTCTTATGTTCCTCAGGTGCTGGTGCAGGTGCCCTGTCTGGGGCATCTTGTGAACGCTCTACACCCCAAAGCAATGGTATTACCCCAAGGAGCATGTCTCACACACACACACACACACACGCACACACACACACACCCCAAAGCAATGGTATTACCCCAAGGAGCATGTCTCACCTCCAAAACACACACACACACACACACCCCAAAGCAATGGTATTACCCCAAGGAGCATGTCTCACCTCCAAAACACACACACACACACACACACACACACACACACACCCCAAAGCAATGGTATCACCCCAAGCAGCATGTCTCCTCTCCGAAAACAAAACACACACACACACACACACACCCCAAAGCAATGGTATTACCCCAAGGATCATGTCCCATCTCCAACACAAAACACACACACACACACACACACACCCCAAAGCAATGGTATTACCCCAAGGAGCATGTCTCAACTCCAAAACAGACACACACACACACACACCACACACACACACACACACCCCAAAGCAATGGTATTACCCCAAGGAGCATGTCCCATCTCCAACACACACACACACACACACACACACACACACACACACACACCAAAGCAATGGTATTACCCCAAGGAGCATGTCTCACCTCCAAAACAAAACAGACAGACAGACAGACAGACACACACACACACACACACACACACACACACACACCCACACCCCAAAGCAATGGTATTACCCCAAGGAGCATGTCCCATCTCCAAAACAAAACAGCCCTGCTCTCTTGTTTCAACTTAAATCAGCTTAAAATTTAACATGCTCTATTTCCCTTTTTCATCTTTTATTCCAATCTAATCTCTCGCCTGCTTCTCTGAGGGGAGTCTCATTTTAGGTTTTGCTTTGCTGTGCCACTAACGTGATGGGACCCACTATATATCAAGTGCTCTTAGTCCTATGCCTGTTAAGTGATCTTAGTCTTACTATATGAATGTTAGGTGGTTTTAGTCTTACTGTATGTATGTTAAGTGCTCTTAATCTAAAGTTTGTTAAGTGCTCTTAGTCCAAAGTAATATAATGAAACTCTATTCCAGTGTGCAGGCCTGCCGAGAGCCATTTTGTGCCTGGGTAGGAACAGTCTTACTGTGTCTGTATGCTGCCTTCTTTGGTACATTTTTGGCATATAACTCAGAATCCAGACTAGACTGAGTGGCCATACTGGACTAAGTATCGACAAAAGTCTGCACTCAGCAGACAATTGCTACCCAGAGGTAGATACTCTCCTGGTGTCTTGTTTTTAAAGGGGTCCTTCCGCTAAAAACCACTTTGAGTAGCTCTATTTACAATGTGGTGGGTCACAACAAGCAGTATATGCACGCAGCACTCCAAGACGTAAAATTCGACCCTCATGGTTTTACTGGTCATTGAAGGGTCGAGCTAACCAGAATGAGCGGACCAGAGCAGGGTAAACCTATCTACGTCACTAGGTCGTAAGCCCCGCCCAGAGCCATGTATGGCACGCCAACATCCCAGAGGAAGAACAGTGGACAGAAGCTAGGTGAGCGAAAGACAGCGAATTTGCCCAATCAGAGGTGCCTTATTGACACGTCATGGATATTTGATGAGGTACACCGGAAAAGCCAGTCATTCAACCACTAGACCTAGCTTACAGAAAACAGCGTCAAGCAAGAGAACTAGGACATAATTTTTCACGGAAATGACGCACAATGGTGGCAACACAGCAATATGAATAAAAATAACGATAGAAGTTGACCTTTAAAGTAGCTCTGACATCGTCTTACTGGTGATTTTTTAGAAGCTGGCATTGGCATCGGGAATCTGTTAGCCTACTACCCATTGGGAATCTGTTAGCCTGGTACAGTACGCATTGGGAATCTATTAGCCTGGTACAGTACGCATTGGGAATCTATTAGCCTGGTACAGTACGCATTGGGAATCTATTAGCCTGGTACAGTACGCATTGGGAATCTATTAGCCTGGTACAGTGCGCATTGGGAATCTGTTAGCCTAGCATTAGGAATCTGTTAGCCTGGTGCGCATTGGGAGTCTGTAAGGCCTAGCATTGGGAATCTGTTAGCCTGGTACAGTACGCATTAGGAATCTGTTAGCCTGGTACAGTACGCATTGGGAATCTGTTAGCCTGGTACAGTACGCATTGGGAATCTGTTAGCCTGGTACAGTACGCATTAGGAATCTGTTAGCCTGGTACAGTACGCATTGGGAATCTGTAAGGCCTAGTATGCTGCTAACGCCCACAGCTAGCTGCTCCCATTTCCCTTAGTGTGCTGTGTATGTGTAACAGCATAGCATGTACACTGGATAGTCAATGTTTTACTGAAATGCATTGTGAGCACTTGATATACAATGGGGAAAGATATGGGGGCGCTTTTTATGGTTACACCAGTATGGGAAATGATATGGGGAGGAATTAAATGGTGACACCAGTCACTGCAGGGGGTAACTTCTGGGTTTCTTTGGGGATTGTTTATCATGTTGCTCAGCACTGCTGACAACTCAGCAAGCCCTTCTTTTAGTGTTCTGTGTGGAGTTCAGTTGTTGATTAATTGGTGGCCATTGGTTGACCATTGGTTAATGTCGTGATTGAAGTGAACAAGTGCAGTGGTGGGCTGTTGGTTCATATAGTGATCAATTGACTGGTTGTGAGAGATGTGTTCTAGTGATCAGTAGAGAGATGTGCTCTTTAGGAAACAGTAGAGTGTCACCCCTTTTAGTTGTAGCTGCATCCACCAATAGTTAATCTGCCGTTGCAGAAGGTTGTAAACAAGTTCTGTGACCACACCAGTCAGTCGCATAAGAATGTTCTTAATCCAGCTGGACTTGTTTGATGAAATTTGCACTACATTTTTATGCTGCAATGTTTGGCCCAGAAACAATACCCAGAAAGTTTCAAATGGCATAAACAGGATGTCTCTCTGATGTTTAAATTGGTTTCTTATTGAATCTCATAACAACTTTCTTAAGTACAACCAGACACATTTATGTCTTTTTGTGCAATGCAATTTCATGCTGTGATGTTTGGCAGAGGAACTAGAAGCACAAGGCCTTAAGGCACAAACATCAAGTGATTTGATTGTTTAGATTGTGTTCTGATTGCATCACGTAGCTTGCATACATAAACAATGTGTTTTATTTACAGCTATTAAGTAAATGTTTCCTACATTTCCCAATGGAAAGAATGTGTTGGGGCAAAAGCAGTCTCCCTAACTGACTGGCAGATTAGGAGGGAAACCTGCTCCAGGATCTGACTTTGAGCGGCCTTAGCATTGTAGCACAGGACTGGAAGCCACATAGTTGGGCATTTAATACTGTAGGTATTCATCATCCAGGCACTGTGATTGGGAGTGACTGACATCAATCATCTGATTCTAAAGAGCTGATTGGGTGAATCTGTTCAAGGGGCAGGTGCCAGCACACCTGCACAGGGTATTTCTGCTGAATCTGTTTTGTCCTCCTCTGGAACATTGCTGGCTCGCTCTCTCTTTCTTTCTGCTCTTCTTTTCCCAATCAGTCAGTGCAATCAGTCTTTCTTGTACCGTCTTTCTGTCTCTAATACTGAAATTCACACACTTCTCTTTGTCTCTTCCTTCTTCCTACCCTAATTTGTATCGATCTTTCAATCCTTCTTTCAGCCTCTTGTCTAAGTGCCCCTGAAATGTTCTCACTGTGATGTTTCCTCCCTCCTCTACTCTTTCTCTTCTGTACTCTCCCTCTCTTCCTTCTCTTCTTCTTCTCCTCTCCTGCAGATAAGTGTCCAGCCACGAGTGTCCTGGCCTCCCAGATGCACCCGTCCCCCGTGGTCAACCACCTGCTCCTGGGGAGGAAGCCTCGGGGAGGGGGAGGGGGGGGGGCCCAGAGGAGCTCGCGGAGCAGCCTGGGGGGCGGAGGTGTGGGGGGGCCACGGGGACCCCCCCAGGGCCAGTCTACGCCGCTGGACGAGGCGGTGCGGAGCCGGCTCCAGTCGCCATGGCGAGCACACGTACGCACCCACCGCAGGAACATGGCCAGGGCATGCGCCCAGCTGGAGCTCCGGGGACCACAGGACGGGGAGGAGGAGGAGGAAGAGGAAGAGGAGGAGGAGATGACGGACGCGTCAGTGACTACGGAAGAGAAGGCGACAGACTCTCCTAAAACGCCCTCCACACCCGCAGAGCAGCAGGAGCTGAGCTCACAGGAGGAGGCGCAGGAGAGAGAGGAGGACGGGGAGGAGGATGGGGAGGAGGTGGAGGACGAGGGAGAGATTGGAGGGGTGCAGGAGGAGGAGGAGGTGCTAGGGGAGGGGTCTAAAGAGGAGGCAACCAATGAGGTTGTGCAGGGGGAGGGATGTAAAGAGGAGGCAACCAATGAGGTCATGCAAGGGGAGGGATCTAAAGAGGTGGTGTCCAATGAGGAGGTCCTGGCAGAGAGGCTGGAAGGCGTGGAGGACGAGAAAGGGGAGCAGCAGGAGGAGGAGGAGGAGCAGGAGGTGATTGGACCGCTGGAGAACTGCTTGGCCTCTATGACGCTGGACTCGGAACGAGAACCCTCAACTCCCTCCAGCCTCTCAGAACCGACACCAGAGCCAGAGACGGATCCAGAACTCTCTGGAATGCCAAACCAGGAGTCCCCGCCGCCGACCCCGACCCCATCCCCGCCGAGACAGACACAGGCTCCTCCCCCCCCTGTGCCCCCCCGCCTCAGGCCGCCGCCCCCCCCTCCACTCGTCCAGCTCCGAGTCGTCCTGCCCCGCCCCCCGCATGCGTACATCCACCTCCACCCCCGCCGGCCTGTCCAATCACAATCAGCCGTCGTCACAACCCTTCTCCCCCTTCCCCTGCGTCAAGGCCCCCCGCCGCTCAGCAGCCGCCCGCAACCTGGGACTCTACGGCCCGACAGCCCGCACGCCCACCGTCCTCTTCCCCCACATGAGCAAGGGCCTGGCCACCCCCCACATGAGCAAGGGCCTCACCCACAGCACCAGCAGCACCGCCATCGCCACTGGGAGGCGCTGACGAGCAGGCTCTCTCTTGCTCCTCTCCTCCTTCTTTTCCTCCCTCTCTACCTCTCTTCTCACTCTCCTACTTCATCCTCCTCTCTCTGTCTCCGCTCTCCCTACCTCTCCCCCTCCCTACCCCTTCATCCTCTCTCTTTTCCTCGCTCTCACTCTCTCTCTCTCTCTCTCTCTCTCTCCCTGAGCCTCCATGTGGTGTGTGTGTTTTCAGCTCCTATGCATCAACAGCTCCACTGGATAGTGTGTGTGTGTGTGTGTGTGTGTGTGTGTGTTGAGCTCCTATGCATCAACAGCTGCGCTGGAGACGTGAGCCAAGCTGCAAGGCTCAGGACTGAAAGAAGAATTAACACTGGACTTCAGCACACACACACACACACACACACACACACTGTACATGCACACAAACATGTTCCACCCAACAAACTATGTGTATGCTGTTACACACACACACACACACACACACGGAGCTGAATAATGTACTTGATTGTTCAAACACTACCGCCACAGTGCTTGCTGTGCTGTTCCTGCTTATGTAGAACAGCCTGAAGAGATATGCACACTACACCTGCTGGAAACAGCTACGGATGCTGAGGAGGGACATTTCTTTTTCACTTTGCTAACCTGTTTTTTTTCTGAGTCACCAACAGAAATGTTGTTGTCATGGTTCTGTTTGTTCTCTGTATGGAGATTAATGAATAAATAAACCGCATTGGGAGACCCACTCCACCACCCGAGAATCATTGTTCCACCTAGAACTCGCATCAGGATCTTTGTGTGACGTAGAACTCACAGGGGAATCACTGTCTGACTTAGAACACAAATGAGAACTAGACTGCATTCCCGCAGAAAATGCAAAAAGTGTGCTTGCAAATATGCGTGCCAACATTCCGCCATTCATTTTCAATGGGCCAAAAAGTTGCAGAAAAAGCACACTTCATTATTATTGCACTACAAGCACATGTAATGAGAGTAATTGTCCAGCTTAGAACTCACATGAAAATCACTGTCATACTCAGAACTCACATGAGGATCTCTGTCTGATGTGGAACACACTATGCGGATAGCTGTCTGCTAACGCATTCACATACAGTAACGTGGGTCACCACTGTCTAGAAGGTCCTGAAGAGTTAATTCTACAGTAATTCTATTCATATTTCTATTAATTCTATTTCTGTGAAAATGAAAATCGCTGTCACACTTGGAACACACATGTAAGTCTTTGTCTCATGTGGAACACATCTGTCTGCTAACTCAGTCACACAACATGGGTCATCACATCAATTAATATTTCTTATAATTATATTTCTGTGATGTATTTTATAATGCGATATGTCTACTGAAATGATGAGGGTAGGCAACAGACATTTTCCCATCGGTGATCTGAAGCTGGTGAAGTATGAGGTGCCAATGAGTGGTGATGAGTGGTATGCTCCGTGTACATACAGGACCTAATGCACATACACACACCACCTTCATACACACACACAACTCTCTCTCACAACTCACATACACACACCACCTTCATACACACACACAACTCTCTCTCACAACTCACATACACACACCACCTTCATACACACACACACAACTCTCTCTCACAACTTTCATACACACACAACTCTCACAACTCACAGAAACACCACCTTCATACACACACAACTCAGATACACACACACAACTCTCTCACACACACCACCCTCATATACACATACACACAACACACATTCACAAGTTGTGAATCACAACACACACACAACTCTTACACAACTCACTGTTGCCGCTCCAGTGTGTGATGGCATGTGGCTGTGTTGCTGTGTCATTATGAGTGGGGGTTTCCCAGACACATCATGTGTGCCTCATGCACTCCCTCCCTTCCTCCATCCCTCCCTCCCTTCCTTCCTCCACCCCTCCCTCCCTTCCTTCCTCCACCCCTCCCTCCCTTCCTTCCTCCACCCCTCCCTCCACTCCATTCCTTCTCTCTCTCCATCTTAAGAGTTCATCTCCATAATCTCAGAGTTCATCAGCTCTTATGTGTCTGTGTGTGTCCTTAGCACGCAATTACACACACCACTTCACACACACACACACACACACACACACACACACACACCACTTCACACACACACACACACACACCACTTCAGATCCTTTCAGTCAGACAACCCCCAACGCTTGGCCACACATTCCAGCTCTGAGAGAGAGAGAGACAGGGAGAGAGGGAGGGAGGGAGACGGAGGCAGGGAGAGAGAGGGAAAGAGACAGAGGCAGGGAGAGAGAGGGAAAGAAATGGCAGGGAGAGAGAGGGAGAGAAGGGAAAGAGAAAGAGAGAAAGATAAATATTCTATGATTGCAGCAACAGCATCTGTCAGACAGTGATGGAGGGGGAGAGAGAGAAAGAGAGGGAAAGTGATGGAGGGAGAGAGGGAGAGTGATGGAGAGAGAGAGGGAAAGTGATGGAGGGAGAGAGAGAGGGAGAGTGATGGAGAGAGAGAGGGAAAGTGATGGAGGGAGAGAGAGAGGGAGAGTGATGGAGGGAGAGAGATGGAGGGAGAGAGAGAGAGAGGGAGAGTGATGGGGGGAGAGAGACAGGGAGGGAGGGAGAGGGAGGACAAGCCTGTAAAAAGAGAGGTGGTGAAAGGGAGGGACGGACAGACACACAGCAACTATTTCAGCTTCAGATGGAGGGATTAACTAAGCGAGATGATGTTTGTTTTCCAACGTCTGTTCTGAATGAAAATGACATTACGACACCACAAGCAGAGATTCTCAAGAAGTGTGAGCGGCCACAGACTCATGATGGACAGCTATCAGGGGGAAACAGCCTCGTAAAACTGTCACACACACACACACACACACACACACACACACACACACACACACACACACGCGCACACACACACACACACACAACTAACTCTTGCTCAACCGAAGACTCCAACAGAGCAAAAGATCAACAGCCAAAGACAGACATGCTGGGGTTAGTATCTCACTCAGTTATGATTGGTGGTCGTCGGATGAGGCCTTGGAGAATTCACAGAACAGCACAGTATGTGCTCCTCCAAAACAACACGTTGTTTCTCATTGCTGTTTATTTCATCTGTGTGTCCCTGGATCTTATAAGGCGTCACCACAAACAGGCTAAGAGGTTCATCTCAAACAATAACTGTTTCTCTCTACTCTCAGCCCATCAAAGCATTAACTCTTTATTGCATGCGGTGCACTGACGACCATTGCTCTGTACGCCATGGACTACATGATGTGACGGTCACATTTTAACCACTAGAGGGAGACAGAGGTCTTTGTAAAGGTTCAGGGCTTCTTTCCAGCAGTTGTACTGTATGTGTTAACAGGTTTCTATTTTTAGAGTTGAATGGATAGACACACACAACAATGGGCAGTCTGCTCCTACAAGATCACTATGTAGTAGAGAAACTGATATAGTTTATGGCCAAATTGTAAATAACCTACCTGCCCCCATCAGGAGAGAGAGAGACAGACAGACAGAGAGAGAGAGAGAGAGAGAGACAGAGAGAGACAGAGAGAGAGACAGAGAGAGTCAGACAGACAACCAGAAAGACAGGCAGACAGTGTGTCCTATTTAGAAACTCAGACTCCATCACTGCAATTTCATCACAACATAATATTGTCTCATTTGGATGTGTGTATCAAGACTTAAGGAAGCCAAGTAAACTTTCTTACACACACACATGCACGTACACACACACGCGTGCACACACATACACAAATGCCAAATACCATTTTGATAAACAGAAATTGAGTTGTTTATAAGATGTAATTGCGGATATGATTGGGCTTTTACACTGGAAGCTTCAGCAGATGTTCCTACCTGTGTGGTGTGTGTGTGTGTGTGCATGTGTGTGTGTGTGTGTGTGTGTGTGTGGTGTGGGCGCTTGCCATGTGTGTGCTCTCTGTTAAAGACAGGATGGAACACTTATAGCCAAGAGCGCTAACACTTCATTTTACGGTTCCTTTTTAGTGTATCCACATGTAACATGATGTACTTACACTGTACATACCCAACACTAACCCTAACCCTCTGTGACACTGTAAGTACATGATGTTACATCCTGTTAGACTCTTTGTTACACTGTGCCTACTTGATGAACAGGGACAGTAAAATAAAGTGTAACCCCAAGAGGTTTCTCTAAACCGCTATGCCAGCCTGAATACATGCAGGATGACATCCTTCGTCTCATGCAAGATAGTGACACAAAAGGAGAACGTGTTAAACCCCTGCACACACACACACACCTCAAAAAAAACATTAGAGAAAACTTCAAAGTGTGTGTAAACATATACAGTATATATGAACAGACTGGCACACGCCATCAGCACGTACTGCAAGTTGAGTTGAGACTTGCACACTTCGAGTGACACGTTCCCCCAGCGCAGGATGTGACATGGGGCGCCAGGAATGCGATGTGACTCAGGCCATCGTGGGGTCGCCGGGGTGACCGCTGATTAAGACATGATGTCCGTGTCATGAATATCTCAGGCGTCCAACAGAAACAGGATTCTTGAGCGCTGACCATCAGAATGGTGTGTGTGTGTGTGTGTGTGTGTGTGTGTGTGTGTGTGTGTGAGTGCTGACCATCAGAATGGACCTCAGACTGAGTCATGGCAGCGACATTTCCTGCCTCGCTGAGGGGGGGGGGGGGGGGGTGGCGCAGGGGGGGGGGGGGGGGGGGGGGGGCTGAGGAAGGGAGAAGGGAGAGGTGGGGTGGAGGAGGGGGGGCAGAGAGAGGGGAGGGAGGAGGGGGGGCAGAGAGAGATGGGAGGGAGGAGGGGGGGCAGAGAGAGGGGAGGGAGGAGGGGGGGCAGAGAGAGATGGGAGGGAGGAGGGGGGGCAGAGAGAGGGGAGGGAGGAGGGGGGGCAGAGAGAGAGGGGAGGGAGGAGGGGGGGCAGAGAGAGGGGAGGGAGGTGGGGGGGCAGAGAGAGAGGGGAGGGAGGAGGGGGGGCAGAGAGAGGGGAGGGAGGTGGGGGGGCAGAGAGAGAGGGGGGTGGGGGGGCAGAGAGAGGGGAGGGAGGAGGGGGGGCAGAGAGAGATGGGAGGGAGGAGGGGGGGCAGAGAGAGGGGAGGGAGGTGGGGGGGCAGAGAGAGAGGGGGGTGGGGGGGGCAGAGAGAGGGGAGGGAGGGGGGGGGCAGAGAGAGATGGGGGGGTGGGGGGGCAGAGAGAGGGGAGGGAGGAGGGGGGGGCAGAGAGAGAGGGGAGGAGGGGGGGCAGAGAGAGATGGGGGGGTGGGGGGGCAGAGAGAGAGGAGGGAGGAGGGGGGGCAGAGAGAGGGGAGGGAGGAGGGGCAGAGAGAGAGGGGAGGGGGGTGGGGGGGCAGAGAGAGTGCCTGATTCACAGGCTGCAGACTAGAACCAGGCCCCTGAGCCAGCCAGCAGCCAATGATGGCTCCTTATGTGTCCTTAGGAGATAAAGACCTGAGTTATGCAGCCAATGATGGCTCCTTGTGTTTTATTAGGAGAGCAAGGGCCTCATTTATGGATCAACAAGGACTCCTTATGTGTCCTTAGGAGATAAAGACCTGCCAATGATGTTTTATTAGGAAAGCAAAGCCTGAGTTATGCAGCCAGGCTTCATTTATACAGTCAATGATGTCTCCTTATGTGTCATTAGATGATAAAGACCTGCTGATGATGTTTTATTAGGAAAGCCTGAGTTATGTAGGCAATAATGGCTCCTTATGTGTCATTAGGAGATAAAAGCCTGAGTTATGATTTAAAGTAGGCAAAGACTGGGATGGGGCCGCCTGCACCCTATGAAAGCTGAAGCATCTCAGGCCTACACTGGTGGAAGACGCCCCCTCGACTAAGCAGTCCTAATTCCCTCGACTAGGCAGTCCTGATTCCCACACAGGTCCCACGGCAGGTAACACCATGGGCCCCAACACACACCATGGGCCCCAACACACACTTTGGGCCCCAACACACACTTTGGGCCCCAATACACACCATGGGCCCCAACACACACTTTGGCCTCTATGGAAGAATACAGCTATTGGCTCTTTATTGTTAATAATAATGTGAGTAGTGTCCTGAGAGGGACCCTCGTCAATGCTGGGCCTTTAGAGTCATTTTAACACACACACACACACACACACACACACACACACACTCCAACAAAACTCCTATGCACCACGGCTGAGCTTGTTTTGGTTTTGGTTTGGTGAGCCTCAATCATAATCTCCACATAAATCTTCATGGCGTCTGTCTGTCTGTCTGTCTGTGAAAACAGGGACAAACAAGCTTTATCAAGGGGGGCATTTGTACATTTTCTGTATTTTTCCTCCTAAAACTGCTGTCACTCACTCTGCGGTTCTGTGGAGCTGGACCAGTCCGATGTCCCGTGTGCCTGCGGTTTGTTTGCGCCATTTTAACAAACACACACACACACACACACACACACACACACACACACACACACACACACACACACACACACACACACACACACATACACACACACACACACTTCCTGGTGTGGTGGAGCTGGACCAGTCTGATGTCCTGTGTGCCTGAGGTTTGTTTTCGCCGTGGCCTGGCGTATCTCACGGGTCACTCTGGGGTCCTGCCTGCACGCATGTTTTCCCTCCTCAAAACCCCTTTTTAGCCACGATAAACCCTGATGTGTCACTGCTGGTGGATTTATGCCCCGTGGGGTATTTGTGGATTTATGCCCCGTGGGGTATTTGTGAGAAAGGCCGGGGTGCCTGCTTCCCAGGGGAGCGCCATGCCCGTATATAGAGTTCGGGTCGGACGAGCTGGGCAGACAGTCCGGCCGGGTCCTGGCACCACGCCACGCAGGGCCGGAGCGAATGCACACTCACACTCACACTCCTCGGTTCTCATGGACCCTGGGGCTGAGCAGCCATCTAATAATAATAATAATAATAATAACAACAATAATAACCTTTACTTGTATAGCACATCTCATACATACAAGATGCAGCTCAAAGTGCTTTACAGTTTGGCAAGGTCACAAACAAAACAGCATTTCTTGTAGTCCAATGGCATGGGAGTAATTGAATGCAATAATGGAATGGCGTAGTGTTTTAACAATGCAATGTCACAGCAACGCAATGCCCTGCTGATGCAGGCTCTTGCGTGAACACAGGTAAAGCATTTGTTGTATCTTGGTGGTGCAGGGGGATTGTTCAGGCACTGTTGACAGTTCCTGCTTATGTCCGTAGGGGCAACAGGGGTAAGGAAAAACTCCCTTAATTGTATGCGGTTGAATCGAACCGGAAAAAAAAAAAGGAAGAAACCTCAGGCAGAACCGCGTCACCTAGGGAAGCCCTTCTGCCGGGGCTGTGGTTGACTAGGGCTGGGTTGTAGTCAGGTGGTTGATCTAAAGCAGTGTGGTACTTATACTGGGGCTGTTCCTCATCTAAAGCAGTGTGGTGCTCGTAGCATTGCATGGGCTGTTCCTCCATCTGA
>CM059274.1:31170633-31178133 GCA_030347295.1 Setipinna tenuifilis | reverse complement strand
CGAGTGGGGAAGCGCAGGCGGAAATCTCTGACTGACATGACAGATGACATGACTGCCTTACTGGGGACATTTAAACACACACACACACACACACACACACTGTGAAAAGGCAGCCCCTCCCTTATCTCGAAGTCGCTAAACCCTAGCCACGGCATGAACTCTTACGCTTCTCCACGGGCACTACAGCTCATTCGACCAGATGAAAACGTTTGCAGCCATTTGCATTCTGGGGTGAAAATGTCGCATGACAGTTCCAGGTAGAAATTGTGTCAGACCTTCCCGAGAGGTGTGAGGCTATTAGGAGTCCCTTACGTCATTCACAAAACTTTGCGGTGTCACTGACCTGACTGTCCAGCCACCTCAGCGCTCGGTGAGGTACCCCCCGAATCCGCTGCAGAACTCATTCCATGCCGTTAATCCATCCCACACATCTGACACACGAACACTGCCTGGTCCCGTAAACTTTCCACCCGTGAGGAAACTCGAACCCCAGCAGTGAGCATACTTTATTCCCCAGTTAGACAAATGCAAGTGGCTGATTTACCGCGGGGGAGGAAACTATACTGTTTATCTGGCTAATATTTTATATGTACTGTATGTATACTGTATATGAATGCCATAATGAACAGAACTAAGTGTGAACCATCTTTTATGTATTTTAGTATTGACATTGGTTAATTGACACTATTGTCAATATTAAAATACATATACAGTAAAACTACATATACATTAAAATTAGTTTCAATATTGACAACCAAACATTGTAGTGTTAACGTAGCTCCTCTTTCATGTTGGTTACAACCAATCAGGCAGTCCTCCAATGTTCCCATCAGGCTGTGTGCATTTAGGCTTTTCTCAGTCTGGGCGTGGAGAGAGCTTTTGTTTTGCATTTTGAAAGTGTTTTGTTGTTGTTGTTATTTGCTTTCCCCTGTCTGAGCACTGTAAATAAAGTCAAACCTCCTTGTCGCACCATGCTGCTTAGTTGTGTGTATTATTTTGTTGCTACCATCCTGCAATAAAGGTGGGCCAGACGGTCAATTTGTTTCACACAGACACACACACACACACAGCTATACACAGACACACACACATACACACACACAGCTACACACAGACACACACACATACACACACACACACACAGCTATACACACACACACAGCTACACACACACACTATACATGCAGTCCAGCAGGGAGGGGCTCAAAGGGGACTGGTTGTCCTTAGAGACGGGTGACCCGATACCACACAGACACAGACACACACACACACACACACACACACTGTCCTGTAGTCTATCTCTTCATCTCTGTCACTCTCTCCCCCCTCACTTATTCGCTGTCTTTCTCTCTTTCTCTCGCTCTGTCTTTCTCTCGCTCCACCTTTACTCTCTCTCTCTGTCACTCTGTGTTTCTCGCTCTCTATATACCTCTCTCTGTCTCACTCTATACATCCTCCCTTTCTTTCTCTCTCTCTCTCTCTCTCTCTCTCTCTCTCTCTCTCTCTCACACACACACACACTCTCTCTGTGGAGTTTCTTTTCTTTTGCTCTGGCTTTCACTCTCTCCCCCTTTTTGCTCTCTTTGTGTGTCTGTCTCCCTGGTGTCCTGTTATCTGCCCGATGTAAAACAGGCCCCCCATGCGGGTCCTGTGATGCTGTGCCGGGCTGTTTTCACCTGTAGGCGTCCCGGGAGATGCCTGAGAGAAATGCAGAGCCAGAGCGAGGTGACGCCCCGCACACCACTCGGCACAGATGCAGCCGCAGGTCAACACAAACACACACACACACACACACACACACACACACACACACACACACACACACACACACACATTCACACACACACACACACACACACTCGGCACACAGATGCAGCCGCAGGTCAACACACAGACACACACACACACACACACACACACACACACACACACACACACACACACACACACTCGGTACACAGATGCAGGTCAACACGGCCAACCACAGCACAGATAGGAGATGGAGGGATGGGCAGGAGAGGAGAGGAGAGGAGGGGAGGAGAGGGATGGGGAGAGGAGAGGAGAGGAGAGGAGAGGAGAGGGATGGGGAGAGGAGAGGAGGAGAGGGATGGGAGAGGAGGAGAGGAGAGGAGAGGAGAGGGATGGGCAGGAGAGGAGAGGAGGGGAGGAGAGGGATGGGGAGAGGAGAGGAGAGGAGGGGAAAGGGGGAAGGGGAGGGAGACAGGAGACAGTAGGTGAGAGGAGAGGAGGGAAGAGGGGGAAGGGAGAGGAGAGGAGGAGACAGTAGATGAGAGGAGAGGAGAGGAGAGGGGAAGGGGGGAAGGGGGGGAGGCAGTAGATGAGAGGAGAGGAGAGGAGACAGTAGATGAGAGGAGAGGACAAAAAAACAGGACTAAACAAGGGGAGGGGTAAAGGACAGGACAGGAGGAGAGGAGAAGAGGGGAGGGGAGGGGAGGAGGGGAGGGGAGGGGAGGGGTAAAGGACAGGATAGGAAAGCAATGCAAGAAAGTAAAACAGAAGAAAGCACAGGTGAAAAACATTACAAGAGTGGAGAAAGAGAGAGAGAGAGAGAGAGAGAGAGAGACAGACAGCCAGACAGACATACAGACAAATAGAGAGAGAGAGGGAAAGGGAGCAGAAGAGAGAGAGGAGGAGAAAGAGCGAGAGAGGTTGCAGAGGGAAAGGGAGAGAGAAGAGGAGCAAGAGAGAGAGAGGGCAATGAAGCAGAAGAGAGAGGAGGAGAAATATATAGAGAGAAAAGAAGAGTAGAGAGTACAAAGGAAGAAAATACGCAGAAAGAGAGAAAGAGAGAGAGAGAGAGAGAGAGAGAGAGAAAGAGAGAGAGAGAGAGAGAGAGAGAGAAAGGAAGGAGATAGACAGGGAAAGAGAACACGAGAGAAATAGTTGTAAAAAGAGAAACGCAGCGAGGAAGAGAGTGAGAGACAGAAAGAGAGAGGGAGCGAGAGCAGGGGAGAGAAAAGAGAAGAGAGGAAAGCAACTGCCCCTGCTCAGCAACTTTAGGGAGGTAACATACCCCCCTGATACCTGCCCCGCGCCCCACTCAACCCCCCCACTCCTCACATCCCCCCGCTCCTCTTTCCGATGTCTTTGTTACATTTCCCACAGGGGGGGTTGCTAGCGACACCGATCACCCCTCACCCCCCCTTCACCCCCCCTCGCCACTTGGGGATGGGGCACGGAGCGAAGGCACCTCCACCACCAGACCCCCCTGCCCCCCCGCGGCCGAGAGAAAGGGAACAATCATGTCTGCACTCCTGCTGTACAATGGAGCCTCTTCTTGTGGCTCTCAGATCCCCTCACCCCCCCCTCAGATCACCCCCCCCTCTCAGATCCGTGCTGCTCTTTGGAGCCCTTAATGGCCTAGACGGACCCGCCAGGAGCCACCCCCCCCCCCTGCCCAATCGCCCCCCCCCCCCACCCCCATCAGCCCATGCAAATCACGTAAGTAATACCGGCGGGAGTGGGGGTGGGGGTGGGCGGTTGCAGGGTGGGGGGGTTAAAGTGGAGGATGAGGCTTGGGGCGGCTGGTGGGGGGGGCTGGCTTGCCCATGCATTCGACTTTCAGTGTGTCGGCCACACGGATATGGAAGGGAGAGGAATCAAACACAGGAGGAGTAGGAGGAGGAGGAGGAGGGAGGAGGGAGGAGGAGGGAGGAGGAGGAGGAGGAGGAGGAGGGAGGAAGACAGTGGAAGGAGAGGGGAAGAGGAGGTAGAGCAAAATGGAGGAGAGGAGAGAGAAAGAGAGGAGGAGGAGAATGGGAAAGAGGAGGAGAGAGGAAGAGAGGAGGAGGACAATGAGAGAAAGGAGGAGGAGAATGGGACAGAGTAGGAGAGAGGAGTAGGAGAATGGGAGGGAGGAGGAGGAGAGAGGAGGAGAGAGGAGGAGGAGAATGGGAGGGAAGAGGAGGAGAGGGACACAGGAGGAGAGAGGAGAGAGGAGGAGGAAGAGAATAAGAGAGAGGAGGAGGAGGAGGGGGACACAGGAGGAGAGAGGAGGAAGAGAATGGGGGAGAGAAGGAGAGAAAGAAAGAATGAAAAGTGAAATATAAAAGGGGGAGAAGGAAGGATGGGAGAATGAGAGGAGGATGAGTGCTGTTAGACGGAGCCAGTGGGATCCCTCTCCCAGACCAGGGGCCTGAGCCCAGAGAGAGGCAGCATCACTGGGGATTACTCCCTTATGAACATGGGCCCCCCTCCAGGGAACATCCCAGACACTGAGACAGAGAGAGAGAGAGAGAGACTGAGACAGAGAGAGAGAATGAGAGACAGCCAGACAGAGAGAGACAGACAGAGAGAAAATGAGAGACAGACAGAGGGACACAGACAGAGAGACACAGAGAGACACAGACAGACATAGAAAGACAAAAAAGAAAGAGAGAGAAAGGGAAAAGAGAGAGAAAAAGATATAAAGCGAGAGGGAGTGAGAGGGAGTGAGGGGATTTAAGGTGGGTTAAAGCTTTAGATGACACAGATCTCCACCTGAGCTTGGCCACAGACATTCTGGAATGCAGCAGGGACTTAGAACTCAGAACTAGAATCAGCATTCAGATGGGAATCAGAAGCGGAATCCAAGTTCATGAGACTCCAACCGACAGTAAGCCTCATGATTGGATTGTTTTGGATTCCTGTTTGTGGTGGGAGGAGATGATTTTGGGCAAACCTTTGGAGTAGCCCCATCTCTCTACCCCGCCATGCAGTCAGACAGCCCCAGAGGGGCAGCCAGAGACGCTCCTTCTCCTCCTCTCCTCCTCTCCTCCTCTCCTCCTTCTCCTCCTCTCCTCCTCTCCTCCTTCTCCTCCTTCTCCTCCTCCTCCTCCTCCAGAGACGCAGTCAGACAGCCCCAGACGGGCAGCCAGAGACGCAGCAGCGGCCATGACGGGCCAGGGGGATACTCACAGCCCACAAACAGGATGTTGGCTTGTTGGGAATAAATTTCGGTGAGCAGTAACAGTGTGCGGATTTTTTACACTTTCTACACGTTCTGCTTGATCCAGCACCTGTCCTTTGGATGTGCGCGTATCCACACACTACTTTTGGGCTTGTTGGGAACCTACATGGATTGACATGGCCCTAAAACCACACTGCGTGCAGGAACACATGGAAAAAAACATGAGCTGTCAGAAAGTGATCTGACGAGCAGAAGAGGGGAAGAGGTGAGGGGGGGGGGGGGGCTGTATGAGAGAGGAGATGGGGGGGGGGGCTTGTATGAGAGAGGAGATGGGGAGGGGGGGGGGGGGCTTGTATGAGAGAGGAGATGGAGGGGGGGGGTTGTATGAGAGAGGAGATGGGGAGGGGGGGGTGTATGAGAGAGGAGATGGGGAGGGGGGGGGGTGTATGAGAGAGGAGATGGGGAGGGGGGGGGTGTATGAGAGAGGAGATGAGAGGGGGCTTGTATGAGAGAGGACATCATAATTACAGATTGTTATGAAAGAATGAAGGAATGGATCAGGGACCAAAACCACCTCATACTCCAGACATGTCGGAAAGAATCACTCACTCTCATGTACATATGCAACTCTAAAATATGATATCTCTCACACACACACACACACACACACACACACACACACACACACACACACACACATATGCATGCACACATGTGTGCACATAGAAACGTGTGCACGCACACACACACATACACACACACACACACACACACATGCATGCATGGAACCATGGCATATGAATGCTAAGTTCTCAGTGGAACCATGGGACATGAATGCTAAGTTACATTACATTATTACATTACATTGCATTTGGCAGACGGTTTTATCCAAAGTTCCAAATGGAACCATGGGATATGAATGTTAAGTCACTGAGGAAATTGTGGGATATAAAAAATATCCAAGCTACTGGCTGACTCCTGGGATTTACACACACACACACACACACACACACACACACACACACACATACACACGCACACACACACACACACACACACACACACTCCTGGGATATGGTGTATAAATAATCACGCTTCACAGACAGGCTCACAGGAAGTGTTACTGGACATTCCTGGTCTCTTTCGTGTCATGTCGGACACATTTACACACACGCACACACACACACACTCTCACACACACACACACACACACACACACACACACACACACACTCACACTCACACACACACACACTCATACTGACACACACTCACACACACATATACACACACACACACACACACACACACACACACACACACACACACACACACACACACACACAGTGAGTCCAGCATAGCTGGCCCTGGACTCTCCCCTGAAGTCCGTGGCAGTGCGCCATGTGACCCATTACACCACAGCTGGCCCGTATGAAGCCTAATCTCCCCACACTTTAAATAGCTCACACTCCTCCCAACACACACACACACACACACACTCACACACACACACACACGCACCCACACACACAGTCGGTCCAGCTCACACTCCTCCCAGCTCACACACACACACACACACACACACACACACACACACACACACACACACACACAGTCGGTCCAGCTCACACTCCTCCCAGCACACACACACACACACACACACAGACACACACACACACACACACACACACACACACACACACACACACACACACAGTCAGTCCAGCTCAAACTTCTCCCAGCACACACAGACACACACACAGTCGGTCCAGCTCGCACTCCTCCCAGCACCATCACACACACACACACATACACACCTCCCAGCACCAAGGCCCGGACCGAGGCCAGGAGTGAGGCCAGCACTAAGCCTGTCTGCAAGCGTCTGTTTCAGCGTGTTTATGCTCTCGTACTGTGTGCGTGTGTGTGTGTGCGTGTGTGTGTGCATGTGTGTGTGTGTGTGTTGGTCTGTTTCAGCGTGTTTATGCTCTCGTACTCGTGCTTTTATTATAAAATAACTGATACTGAGATGGCCTGAATGTGTGCCCGTAAATAAGGAGTCCCTCGAGGTACTTCATCTGATAGTGTGTTCGTCTGTTGGGTTCAAAAGGATGTGTGTGTGTGTGTGTGTGTGTGTGTGTGTTCGTCTGTGGGGTTCAAAAGGATGCTGTTTATATGTGCTAGTCAGAGCCAGTTCAGATAACATCTTTATGAGCACGTCTCTTCTGTCAGTGTTCTCATAGACAACGGCACATACACACACACACACATACACACACACACACACACACACACACGCACACACACACACACACAGACATACACACACACACACACACGCACACACAGTACACACACACACACACACACACACACACACACACACACACACACACACACACACACACACACACGTACACATACACATGCACACACATTCACCCACACACTCACATGTGTACACACAGACATGCACATGCGCACACACACAGGCATTCTCCCACACACACACAGGTGCACTGCATGCATGCGTATACACAGATGCATACACAGAAACATGGATACACACACACACATGCATGCACACACATGCA
>CM059274.1:31153133-31155633 GCA_030347295.1 Setipinna tenuifilis | reverse complement strand
CCTCTCCTCTCTTCTCCTCTCCTCTCTTCCATTTATTTTTCCCACCTCTCCTCTCTTCTACTCCTCTCTCTGTGTCTCCACCTCTCCTCTCTTCTCCCCACCTTTCTCCACCTCTCCTCTCTTCTCCTCTTCTCCCCGCCTCTCTCCACCTCTCCTCTCCTCTCTACATGTCCTCTCTTCCCTCCACCTACTGATACTGCTGTACATTGTTGCAGTGTGTCTGTAGGGACCCTCTCATCACTTTGATTTCTGAATTTTAACAAAAAAAAGTCAGGGATGAACACATGGTTTTGCTGCACGTAATTGCCTTTGAAACTCAAGGCCTTAAAACAATAACTCTCCTCTCCTCTGTTCTCCTCTCCTCTCCTCTCCATTTCCTCCCCCTCCCCTCTCTGCCTCTCCTCTCCTCTCCTCTCCCCTCCTCTCCTCTCTTCTCCCCTCTGTTTCCTCCCCCTCCTCTCCAGATGTCCAGAACCTCACTGTCTTCTCCTCTTCTTCTCCTCCTCCTCTCCTCCTCCTCCTCCTCTCCTCTTATATTATTTTGAGGCCCGTGGTGTGCCTCTGTGGAAAGGCTCTGCAGGCCACATTAGTTTTGTCATGTGACCAGGCTGTGGATGTCTCTGCAGTCTGGATAGTTTGAGGGCCACAGAAATGTGTGTGAGTGTGTATGTGTGTGTCTTTGTGGGTGTTTGTGTAATCATGTAATAGATGGATGTCTCTGCACTCTGGACAGTGTGAGGGGCACGGAAATGTTCGTGCTGACCACCCAAGTGTGAGCCTGACTGTGCAGGTAAGAGCTGAGAAACGCATAGAACACACACACACACACACACACACACACACACACACACACACACACACACCCAAGTGTGAGCCTGACTGTGCAGATAAGAGCTGAGATACGCACAGAACACACACAAGGGTGGGCAAGGGTGGGCAAGGGGTAGCTAAGAGTAGGCAGGGGTGGGTAGGGTTGGCAAGGGGTAGGTAGGGTGGGCAGGGGTAGCTAAGAGTAGGCAGGGGTAGGCAAGGGTGGGCAAGGGTGGGCAAGGGTGGGCAAGGGTAGCCAAGGGTGCGCAGGGGTGCGCAGGGGTACGCAGGGGTAGGCAAGAGTGGGCAAGAGTGGGCAAGAGTGGGCAGGGTTAGGCAGGGGTGGGCAAGCTGTTTAGAGTTTCTTTTGTAGGCAGGGGTGGGCAGGGGTAGGCAGGGGTGGGCAGGGTTAGGCAGGGGTGGGCAAGCTGTTTAGAGTTTCTTTTGTAGGCAGGGGTGGGCAGGGGTAGGCAAGAGTGGGCAAGTGTGGGCAAGGGTAGGTAGGGTGGGCAAGGGGGGGCAGGGTTAGGCAGGGGTAGGCAGGGGGGGGCAGGGTTAGGCAGGGGTAGGCAGGGGGGGGCAGGGTTAGGCAAGAGTGGGCAAGTGTGGGCAAGGGTAGGTAGGGTGGGCAAGGGGGGGCAGGGTTAGGCAGGGGTAGGCAGGGGTGGGCAAGAGTGGGCAAGAGTGGGCAGGGGTGGGCAAGGGTGGGCAAGGGTGGGCAGGGGTGGGCAGGGGCAAGCCATTTAGAGTTTCTTTTGTAGGCCACAACATTATGAGGGTCACCACCACCACCAACACCACCTACAGGAAATAGCTAAACCTTAGGCAATATGTGACTCTCCTGTATATGTGTGTTATGTAATAAATACATGTGGTACTACTGTATATCCCATTTCTGTCATCCATGCTGTAAGTCTGTGATTGCATCTAAAATGTGTTCCATCATTTGGGCACGGTGTGTATTTTAGCGAAGCGGTGTTCCATGTGATGCTGAGGTTCTGGAAGGTTAGACTGCCCCTGCGGTGACCTTGGTGACGTCCTCTGGGGTTCCACAGTTCATTACAGTCTGTCAGCGAGTTTGGGGGGGGGCTGGTGGGGGGCTGGGGGGGGGAGCAGAAGTGTGGAAAGTCTTGGGCCAGGAATGTGGGTCACGTCATGAAGTAATGGAAACAGCTGTCAGCTGAAGGGGCACCGGGACCACACTGAGGTCCATCAGAGCCAATGTCTCAAGGGGGCACCATAACCATGTTGACCTCTGTCTTATGGAGGCACAAGGACCACAGTAACCTCCGTCAGAGCCAATGTCTCAAAGACCACCTTGACCTCCGTCAATGCAATGTTTCAAAGCGGCAAAAAAGGTGGAGAAAATAATGTATGGTCAGATAATGCTGACCGTAGCAGGCAGGTTAGTAGAGGCAGGAAGTTAATAAAGTATAGAATGGAATTTAAATTGAAATAGAATAGAATAGAATAGAATAGAATAAAATAGAATAGAATAGAAAAAAATAGAATAGAATAGAATAGAATAAAATAGAATTTGAAGATGACTCACTTGTCCTGTGTTCCACCCCTAGTTTTAGGAACTCTATTCTGTGTGTGTGTGTGCTGCTAGCATTGGACTTATCCTGGTGACAGAGAAACAAATAAACAAACCAAAGGTAGTGAAAGCCAAACCCCACTTGGAAGAGGT
>CM059274.1:31130633-31143133 GCA_030347295.1 Setipinna tenuifilis | reverse complement strand
CATCCTGACTCCTGCACCAGCAAGCACTAACAAGGTGACTACTGTTTTATGACTATTTTAGGACCAAACGGGGAGGCTATTTAAAAAAACTGGAGCATCATTGAGATTTTTATGAGTCATAATAGTATAATGGCTTTTGAGCAGGTATAGTGTGTGTGACATCATTGAGATTATGTGTGACTCTTTAGCAGGTATAGTGTGTGTACCACCATTGAGATTATGTGTGACTCTTTAGCAGGTATAGTGTGTGTACCACCATTGAGATTATGTGTGACTTATAGTAGTGTAATGGCTTTTGAGCAGGTACAGTGAGAGCAACAACAGTGTCTGCAGAGCAAGAGCCAGAGGAGGTTTTAGTGCACTGTACTTTTAGTGGACCTCTACACAAGGTTTTCCTGTACACACACACACACACACACACACACACACACACACACACACACAGCTGGGGCTGTGGTGGCTCTTGCAGGTATGCAGCATCAGGCTTTGATTTCCTGAACTCAGGGTCGGAAACAAGCAAACAGGGGCCAAACGTAAATAACCTGGTCGCCTTCTAAAGCTAGCAAATCCAGGGAGGCTTTGTGTGTGTGTGTGTGTGTGTGTGTGTGTGTGTGTGTGTGTGTGTGTGTGTGTGTGTGTGTGCGTGAGTATTTGGGGACACTTGCGTGTATGTGTGACACAGTCCACTTGTGTGTGTGTGTGTGTGTGTGTGTGTGTGTTTTGAAGTCAGAGGTGAAGATGTATTCACTTTGGTCATGAACACAAAACAAGTGAAAACAAACAGAGCGAGAAGACCACCTTCACTTTCACAGTAAATCAATTAGCAACCTCAGAAAGCCACAGAGAGAGAGACACGCAAGGACAGAGAGAGGGGGAGCAGGAGAGAGAGGGAGAGAGAGAAAGGGAGAGAAAGAGAAAGAGAGAGAACGGGGGAGGGAAAGAGGAGGAGAGTGAGGGGGTGGGGCAGGAAGAGAAAGAGAAAGGGAGTGACAGAGAGGAAGAGGGAGAGAGAGAGAGGGAGAGAGAGAGACAGACAGAGGGAGCGAGAGTGAGAGGGAGAGAGGGAGAGAGAAAGAGAGAGGCGAACAGAGAGAAAGAGAGAGGGAAACAGAGAGAAAGAGAGAGGGAAACAGAGAGAGACAGAGAGAGAGGGAGGGGGTGGTACAGAAAGGGGGGGGGGGGTGACAGAGTGAGGGCGGGAGTAACATTCCTGTTTTACTGATTTCTCGTGTTACCCTACTCACTGTCACGACGATGCACACACACACACACACACACACACACACACACACACACACACACACACACATGTGTGTGTGCACATACACACACACCCTCCACCCCCTGACCCACAGCCACATACTTCCACACCCACTCACCCACCCACAGAGAGAGAGAGAGAGAGAGAGGGAGAGGGAGAGGGAGAGAGAGAGAGGGAGAGAGAGGGAGAAAGAGAGAGACAGAGAGAGTGAGAGGGAGAGAGAGACAGAGAGAGAGAGACACACAGAGATAGACGGAGAGAGATAGACAGAGACAGAGAGAGGGATAGACAGAGAGTGAGTTGATGCCAGTCATAGTTTCCTGTGCTGCTGCATATTTGATGTCTGTGTTGCACACGTGTGATGATCAGAGCGTCTGTTTTGGAGTCTCACTGAAGGGCCAGCGGCGCCAAATGTGCATCTACATCACACACATCACGGCTACATCACACACATCAGCCATCAATTTTTCAGCACCGCTTCGCTGTCAAACACACTCGCATTGGCTTCCTGCTCTCTTGCTCTCTCTCCCTCTCTCTCTCTCCCTCTCTTCCTCTCTCTCTTCCTCTCTCTCTCCCTCCCTCTCTCTCCTCTCTATCCCTCTCTCTCTCCCTCTCTCTCACTCCCTCTCTCTCCCTCTTTATCCCTTTCTCTCTTCTCTCCCTCTCTCGCTCCCCTCTCCCTCCCTCCCTCTCTTCCTCTCTTTCCCCCCCCCCCTTCTCTCTCTCTCTCTCTTTCTCTCTCTCTCTCTCTCTCTCCCTCCCTCCCTCTCTATCCTGTCCTCCATGTAATCTCACAGGAAGATGCCTGCTCCACCACCCAGTCCACTCCACCCGTTTAATCCCTTGTCTGTTGAAGCCCCCCACTCCCCCACACACACACTCCCCCACGCCCCACACACTCCCCCCCTCCACACTGCCCACTCCCCCACTCCGCTTCCTTGGTAATGGAAACCCTATTGGAATACATTACCACTGCCAGCAGAGGCACGGTGGCACCTCAGAGAGGGAGGGAGAGAGAGAGAGAGAGAGAGAGAGAGAGAGGGGGAGAGAGAGAGGGAAAGAGAGAAAGAGAGCGAGGGAGAGAGAAAGAGAGAGAGAGAGGGGGGAGGGACAAAGAGAGAGAGACAGAAAAAGAGAGGAAGAGAGAAAGCAAGACAGAGAGATAGAGAAAGAGAGAGAGAGAGAGAGAGAGAGGGGAGGGGGGCAGGGGGGCAGGAGTGCACTGCCAATGCCCTGGTCCACACTGACTTTATTGCTTGTCCCTCCAGCAGGGCAGGGCAGGGGCTGACAGGCTGATTGTTATAGGAGTTCTATACTAATTACACGCCCCATAGGGACCATACTAATCACCATGACTGAACATCACATAGACCACAAAATCATCTTTTAAAGTGTAATGGTTAATATTACTTCATAATACAGCTGTTTTTTATACATTTAAAACCCAATTGATGATTGATTCTTGTGGTATTAAACGGATTAATGGCTGTGTGGAGTCTGGAAGTCATCACTCAACAGAATTTTGTAACTCAGAGGAGGAAGAGGAAACTGTGTCAAAATGTGAACTTGGTAAAGCAGGAATATTTAACCCCAATCCTCTCTCTTGTGACTGACATTGTGTGTGTGCGTGTGTGTGTGTATGTGTGTGTGTCCGTGTCCGTAAACATTCTTGATCCAAACGGCAACCATGAAAGCCATCTGTCCCAGCTGTGTGTGTGTAACGGAGGCGAGCAGATTACGTTAGTAGGGGAGAGAGCTAGAGCGAGCAAGTGAGCGATAGAGAGAGAGAGAGAGAGAGAGAGAGAGAGAGAGAGAGAGAGAGAGAGACTCAGAGTGCACGCCACACGCTAGTAAGATCGGTGCTGCACGCACGCACAGTGCGCTTTATAACTGGGAAGTTTCAAATAAGGACGCTTTATTAACTCATAAGCTTAATGTCGGCACTGCTGAAGACCTGCACACCGATGCTATGGTTACCTTTATTACGGTAGGTTTGGCCTTTTCACTTTGTTTCTGTCTGGCTGGTTTGACGTGCTATTCTTACCGTGAGAATTGGATGGCAAGGTCGTGTAACTGCCAGGGAAAATAAACATCTCTCTTCAAAACTATGTAGATTTTATAGCAAGTCAACAAGGACACGTGTGTTTGAGATTACTTCGGGAGTGATTTCGACCAACAAAGTTGTAAACGGACTTAATTGGTGTGTTTGGACAACTTTAAAATGCATACGTGAAAGCGCACATTTGGGCATGATACATTTACGGTGGAAAACAGATTTTTTTTACGCGTTAACGACTATTTAAAGTGATGTAATCGGGTGTTAGAATGTTGCGAAAATGGACGGGAAGGGGGAATTATCGAAAGAGTAGGTTAGGTTAGGAGGAATGTGAAATGCTATGCGTTGCGCGATGCCTCGGGGTTAACTGAAAACCAGTACGGGCAAATGCACCTCTAACATTACCCGGAATGCACTTCTTCTCTTTACAAACAACACAATAGCGCTCAGGGTTGGACACTTATTGTTCACAGATTAGGTTTTATATATCAAAAAATAAATAGGATGTCCTGTATGTTTGTATTTTTTTACAAAAAATGAATTCTTAGGGAGCTGTTGTTTAATTAAATAATTGAAGGCTATTATTTAGGTAGGCTACATTCTTGCCAATGAAAAGCTTGTACTTGTGCTGGAGAATGCTGTATGCAGTATTTTGTGAAGAGTTTTTAGACTGTCATTTCAAACTCCAAACTGTGGCTTTGATCACGCTTGATGTCTGCATAGGTTATATTATTTGAAGTCACTGTGTGGTTTAATAATTTGCTAATAACGCGTATGTTAGATGGCATTAATTTGCTAATAACGCGTATGTTAGATGGCATTTTTTTCTGCTAAATTACAAGTGGTTGTGGCCCAGAAAGCTGCCCGAGATCCACAGACAATCCCTAAAATAGATAATCCGCAAATCTGTAGCGTAGACGGGATTGGCAACTGCTCGGTCAAGCTCGAACGGGGTTTTGAGCGGCGTTACGTACAGCTGACGCTGTTTTTTTTACACCTGGCAAATCTGACCGTCAGCTGCGTCAAGATAAGAGACGGGAGAAGGGAGTTGAGCAAAGTTATTGGTCTTTTCTCCTGCGTGTGTGCGTGCGTGCGTGGAGTGCCTATGTGTGTGTGTGTGTGCGTGTGTGTGTATGTGCCCGGAGCCTCCGTGTGATTCTCCTGTCCTGCATGCGTAAATGGAGGTCTTGTGTAGGCTTGCTTGACGTTTTAAGTATCAGATTCTGTATTTGACAGAAAACGTAGGATACATTGAGACTTAGTGGTTCCCGGTGAGTGCACATTCTGAGACATACTTGCATAGGAGCCGTTTTCTGTGCAGTGGAGTTGCTACAGCGCGGTATTGCATTTCCAGTCTATCAGGGCAAGTTGTCTGGCTAGGGTTGAATTTCCTTTGAAACAGTGAATTAAGGCCATGTAACCTTGGCCTGGTCCTAAAGCAAAGCTTTGTAATGCCTAAAAGCAATCGTAAGGAGATACGTAATTGCAATACTTAGAATAAATTCAGTTTATATCTCTAGTTAATTGCAGTGCACAGAATACTTTTTCCTGCACAGGCATTCGCGGCGCAGCCACCGTCAAAACAAGAAGCAGCTTTAATTTTGGACATTTAACTGCAGAGGCGGATATGTCATTAGACAGCTTGCGCAACAGATGGCTTTAGGGGTGAAACCTCCTTGTTTGCGGCGGCGAGGGCTTCACTTTTGGGCGCAACACTTGATCTCAGAGTGCCGTACCGTGTACTAGTCCTGCTATGCAAATGTCAGGCATGTGAAAGTTCCAGAGGGATTAGTCAGTGTATGAGATGACTGCACCGCAGACAGGCTTTCTTCCAGGTGCCATTTTGGATGCCAATCGGAAGTTTTTTTTTTTTGTGGCGCCTGTTGTAGTGTAGACTTCCTGCCCGGCTTCTGTAGAACTCAGTAGCTCATACTCACATCCTATGCCTGTCATCAGTTACACACACACACACACACACGGGGGAGTCTATGTACAATTTCAGTGTTTTTATCTAGGTATGCTGTACAGTACTTTTCAAGAAATGAAGAAAAAGTCACCTATCCTTAATGACATTAAATGAATAAGTCACCTATCATTAATGGCATTAATTCTCTTTTGGAGCCCTGGCTACATATATGGACAGCTCTTATAGCTCTTTTTATATGTGCCCAAATTGCCTTCTGTTATTAGGGACACCCACCACCACCACCCAATTCGATCCTTGTCACTCTGTACATTGAGAGCCTCTATACTAACAGTCCCAGACCCCCCCCCCCGACACCCATTCCCACTGGAGCTACAGGTGTGTCCACTGTATCTTGTATGTATGAACTGTGCTATACAAGTAAAGGTTATTATTATGCATTCACTGACCCACTCAAGAATAACATATATACAATCAGGAATGCCATAACATGCTCCTCCACCCATGGTGTGCATGCAATCACTTGTCCATGTGGTTTAGCGTATGCAGGTAAAACCAGTCGTCCCTCGAGGAATAGAATAGTATAAGCAAACATAAAAGTACAATCAAAGGCAGTGAAAAAACTATCCTGTTGCGGTACACTTCAATAACCTCAAACATAACATCCTTGCCTTGCAGGTATATGACACTGAACAGGTTAACACACCTCACACATAACATAAATACCTACAAGTGTATGGGATTGAACAGGTTAAAACACCTCAAACATAACATAAATACCTACAAGTGTATGGGATTGAACAGGCTCAAATACCAAAAAGAGGTGGTGACATAGAATCTCTCGTTACAACGTGAGGCCTTCTGGATATGTACTTTACAAAGTTTTACAAATGGACTCAATGAAGATTTATGTTTAAATGTGATGCTATAACTGCCTGTATTTTTCTTAGTTGTGAGGGACATTTGGAAAGAGAGTCAGGCTTCACAGCTGGAAATGTAAACTGTACATTTTTATGCAACATTGTATGCTTTTCACACCAATAATTCAAGTATTGGCTGGAAATCCCTATTGGGTGTTTGGTATTGTAAGTGTCTATAAATCCTTATTGGGTGTTTGGCATTGTAAATCTCTATAAATGAAGTTCTCCATTTCCCATTTCTGCCATGATCGCTCCGATGAAGACTTAAGGTTAGAGTTAGAGTTAGAGTTAGGGTTAGGGTTAGGGCTAGGGTTAACATCCTAGGGTTAGGGTTAGTGCTAGGTTTAGGGGGGGTTAGGGTTAGGGTGAGGGCTAATGTCAGTATATATCAGCGAATAAAGTGGTGACCCTGTGAAGCAGCAGTGTGGTGCTTTTTCTTTATTTCTTGAAAAGTTTAATCTCTTAAAAAACCTGCACACACACCCTCTAGACGTGCAGACCCTCCCTGTCCCTGACTCTGTGAATGTTGTACGGTACTTACCCTGTGTCATTGTGAATTAAAATGTTAGGGTAACTACTCCAAAGATATTGATCTTTACAGTGTTTTAGGAAGGACATCAGGAGTATATCTATACCCACCCCCACCCCCCCACCCCCGGGCAGGTCTGGGTAACTGGCGTTATTTAATTTGGAGCTTGTGGGAAAAGAGTAGTTGTTGCTGCTTCTGTTTCACATATCACTTATCATGCTCCCTGAACAAGAGTCTTAAATTTGTCGAAGCGATTTGGTTACTCCGGTGCATAGCCCTGTCCTTTTACATAGCTGTGTGTGTGTGTGCGTGTGTGTGTGTGTGTGTGTGTGTGCAGGATCACATGGGTGGCTGCGTAGCCCTGTCCTTTTACATGGCTGAGGAAGCACCTCCACTAGGGCAAGCACACACACACACACACACACACACACACACACACACACACACACACACACACACACACACACACACACAGACAACAGAGTGAGAGAGAAAGAGAAAGACAGAGAGAAAGAGAAAGAGAAAAAGAGAGAGAATTGTTTTACTAAAAGGAATCTTCCTATATTAACGCCTTCAATAGTTAAATGTTCTACTGAAAACTTTCTAGAAAGAAAATGCTGAGGAACATTGTTTTCTTTAGGTTACTGTATGGAGCATTTTAAATGCTGAGGAACATTGTTTTCTTTAGGTTCCTCTATGGAGCATTTTAGGGGGTTCTCTTATGGACTATTGTCATGACGAGGTTCTGTTATGGGGTCCATGTGTCCAAGACGGCAGTGTAAAAAAGAGAGAGGCGAGAAGATGTCCTGACTTTTACATTACATTACATTGCATTTGGCAGATGCTTTTATCCAAAGCGACTTACAAAAAGGAGGACATAAGCAGACAGAGGTGTAAAGGGACACTGAGTAAGCAGACAACCTTTATACATACAGGGAGGTGCATGTGTCTGAATACGTTTCCCAGAGCAGGGACACTACAGACATACATACTCCCACCTGGGGACAGAGAAAGAGAAAGTTGGTTTAGTGATTGTTAGTTTTGTTAGGACTTAAAATAGTGACCAGAATTTAACTGGCCTTCAAATGCTCAAACAATCGGGAGTTTACAATGGTTTTAGAAATTGGGAATTAAACCCAGATTGACTGCATGTCAGGTAGCTGGCTACGAATGCTCTGCCACACACACACACACACACACACACACACACACACACACACACACACACACATTATTGCACTCTAAAGCCTCCTTATGTGCTTCACTGTAAACTGCTAATATGAGCACCCCATTTCTGTGGTATGAACGCCCCATTTCTGTGCTAGGACTGGACAGCCTTCTGACATCACTTCCTGGCAGCCCCTACGCCTCATTTCCGCAGGCCACGCCTACTCTCTGAAAGGGTGGGAGGGTTCTCTGCCCAGTTTGCCCAGGTGATTAGCTATGTACCGTGATATACTGTGTAACGATTTGCCCATAGCCGACCACAGATTTAAAAAGCCCAAAAAGCACCAGAAATGCCTAGTTGTATGTTCAAAATGTCCTCTGCCAGGACGCTGGTAAGAATGGCCATCTCAGCTGCCGTAGTCGTAAGGCTTGCATGATGCAACCAGGCGTTGAACACACCTCGGTTTCTGTTAAATTACAGTTTTTGCCTATTGCTTAGACACTAAAACCCAGTGCTTAAACCAAAGTAGCATAACTTGAAGTTGTTGTTGCTATACTGGAAACAAAATGTGCCATATCTTAAACAAAAGTTCTGCCTAACACTGTTGTGGCATTTCAGCAACACACTTTGTTCCTCATACAACACACTTGCAAACGTTCACTGCACACTTTTTCATTCATAAGACACGCCGTTAAAAACGATGCCTCATCATACCATTTGGAAAACACACATATCCAAAACATAAAACACATTGGATGATTGGTTAAACATTGCTTCACACCAGAAAACCCTTACCTCCAAAATTGGACACCAATTAGTCAGCAACAAAAAGGCCTTTTTGAAAACTGCAAGCATGGATGGAGGGAGAGCCCGCGGCAGAGTAAGAATGAGAGGAGGACGAGGAGGAGGACGAGGGCAGCTTAGAGGAGGACAAAGAACTCAACGCATTGTAATACCAGATGACATTAGGGCAACTTTATATGTTTTTTGAAGTGCTTTTGAGCCTACTATTGTTTCATTTGGTTTAAATTTTTTTTGTTTTACAGTAGTTTATGTACTGAGGGCTTTTTGAGTCTACATCATTGAATATTTCTGTTTTGGGGTTGTTATGTGCCTTATTTGCTTTGCGGAGCTGAATAAAACACAGTAACTGAAAGAGTGGATTGTTTTATGTAAAGTACACTAGTGTGTTATAGTTGAGTTGAACTGTCTTACCATTTGGTGCAAGTTTGTGTGCTTTGCCATCAGAGTTACATTTCGACAAAGGATTGTTAGGTTTTTTTTGTTTAGTTTGAGTTTTGATAGCAGAGTGTCATTATGGCATAAATGTGAATGGTTTATTTCCAAGTGTTTTGGGTTTTGAAAATGTGTGTAGGGATTTTACTCTATGAGTCAAATTTTGAAAAATGTGTGCAAGCAATAGGCAAAAACTGTAAACTAGGTGTTTAACTCAGCTCTGTTTCTGTATCTGTAAATGAAATGTTTTGCTACATATCATGCATCTTGAACCCACCCCTTACGTGGACAGCTTGGATCTTGTCAAAAATTACTGCAAAAAAAGCTCCACAGTGTAATGTCACAAACTTACATTGTAAACAAACAAAGCCAACTTCGCCATGTTTGCAGAGTTACAGCTTGCGTCTGCAGAGAAGGTGCTTTTTGTGGTCCACGCATGTGTGGTCTTTATAGCCTGCTCAGAATTGCCCATATTTGGTGAAATCGGGGGGCATGTTGTGCTTCTCCCTGGGGGTGTGACCTGTGACATGGGCATAAAGCGTCATGGGCTTATGGAGTTTCTCATCCCTCGGCTCCCGACTCTGCGGATGCTGGACTCAGGTTCATTCCTGTGACACAGTTTAGGTACTTTAACATCCTCGTGCGGCCAAGAGTTTAGTCTTTGCTTGATTACAACAGGAACAGGAACCTTGGGCAACAGGAACATTAGGAACCATTAGGCGAGACGAGTTCTTGATGTTTGTTTCAGCTCCAATCAAACTTAAGGGTTATGTCATGACAAGTTGAACTGGAGCGTCTTTAGGAAAAAAAACAAAAAAACAACCCCGAGTAAGATAAGAGGTATCTCTCTGCAGAAAGAAACAAACAGGCAGCCATAAACACGGTAGTTAGCCACTCAGGGGCCCATTTACCCACGGGCCTGTGACAAAGCCATACTTCAGTTCCTCCCCACCAGTAGATTTATGCCTTTAGCACACGGCTACGCACTCTTAGCTCTGAGTTAGCATACTGAGTGCTTGTATGAATGAGTCTGAGTTAGCATACTGAGTGCTTCTATTGAGATGTTTAAACGACGGAAGCCTTTTAACCTTTTAACCAGAGGATATCGACAAGCAGATATTCGGAGGAGTTTGACCAATTACATCACGTCGTAACCTTGCAGACAGAATGACCCTGTGTTGGAGAGAGACACACAAGCTGTCTTCTTCTCCACTGACGTAATAAATGACCTTTTTTCCCCCCGTTTTTATGCGGCATGTAAGATCGCTATTTAAGTGGATTGAAAGATAATTCTGACCTCTCTTCATTTGGGGTGAATTCAATCTCAGTTTGGCCTCATATGCCACCGACACCAGCTTTGCATCCATTTAGTGTCTGAAGCAGAGCTGAGCTGGTGCGGTTGTTTCGCCTGGCCAGTGTGTGTGTGTGTGTATGTGTGTGTGTTAGTGTGTGTGAGTGTGTGTGTGTGTGTGTGTTTGTTTGTGTGTGTGTGTGTGTGTGCGTGTGTGTGTTAGTGTGTGTGTGTGCGTGTGTGTGTTAGTGTGTGTGTGTGTGTGTGTGTGTATGTTTGTTTGTGTGTGTGTGTATGTGTGTGAGTGTGTGTGTGTGTGTATGTGTGTGAGTGTGTGTGTGTGTGTGTGTGTATGTGTGTGTGTGTGTGTGTGTGTGTGTGTGTGTGTGTGTGTTTGTGTGCGTGTGTGTGTTTGCATGTGTGTGTGTGTGTGTGTGTGTGTGTGTGTGTTGTTTCGGCTGGCCAGAGTTGTGTCTCACTGATGATTGGATAAGTGCCTTTGGTCCACTGTAGCCATGCTGACTGTCCAGCTCTAAACACTGAACTAAACATACACTGCTGCCTTTATGAGTGTAATGCAATGAGAGGCTGCAACTAGCCAATACACACACACACACACACATACGCACACACACACACACTGCCTCACAGTAGGGCGAGTGTGGACACATTACATTAGATTTTGCAGACACTATTTGGAGGACACTTTTTCACCAAATCCACTTGACATGACACGTCAATTAGTTTACATTCTTATCCAGAGCAACTTGCAGTGAACTGGGGACAGGGACGGGGACGGGGACGGGGACGGGGGACCCCCCGAAGCGATGTGGGGTTAGACGCCTTGCTCAAGGGCACCTCAGCCGTGGATGATGGGGCAGGAGGGCGCTGGTTATTCACTTCTCCTCCCCTCCCACATTTTAACTACTGATACAGAAATCACCCCTGCAACCCTCTGACCCAAGGACCGACTCCTTAACTATTTAGTCATGACTGTCCCAATAGGCCATAGCCAGCATATGTTCTCATCAGGTGCAGGAGACTATATACTGTATGGTATCGCATATAGAATACAGTGTCATCGCCAGGTGACACATGACACTTAGTCCCAAATACTGCTACTTTAACACACAGGCCCTCAAAAGCCATGTCACCACCAACTCTCCCTGCCATTACCTCATGGGTGGTGGCTCCTATGAAATAAACAGAGGCGGACATCCCAGGTTCAAAAAGTAAAAGTCCTGCCACATATTTGTTCTAACCAATTGACTAAACCAGTTGATCCCAATTAGCATACCTCTTCAGCCAGGTAGATGAGATAATAAGTGAAAACACCTGTTGAGAGCACAAGCAGAAGGAATACATGGCAGGGCTTTTACTTTCCGGTTTGTCCGCCTCTGGAAATAAATAAGGGCAAACTCCTTGCACGCATCATCAATACTCAATGAGATATCATTCTTGCTTGACTCCTGCTTAAAGAGGGTGACAGACATTTTATTTGTGTGTGTGTGTGTGTGTGTGTGTGTGTGTGTGTTGCCTCAAGTATGAAACTCCTCTACTCCTCTGTTAGCTCCTCTACTCCTAGCTCATTATGTCCTCCTTTTTGTAAGTCGTTTTGGATAAAAGTGTAATGCAATGTAATGTAATGGAACTCATGTCTCTGCTTGTATACCAGCTAGGCTACTAAGCAGTCTGTGCTAACTGTCCAGCAGCAGACATGTAACATTCAGGCCAGGTAAAAAATAAACTCTGTTTTGGTATAAGCTAACACTTATACTTAGCGCTGGCTTAGCACTGACGCTAGGTCTGCGGCTAAATAAAGTGTTTAGCACTGCTTAGCACTGGTGCTAACACTGCTGCTGATGCTAACACATGCTTAACGCTAGCACTCACCACCAGCACTTAAAGGGGAATTGTTAGAAAAATTGCCAGCAACATTCCTCAAAAAAGTTGACCAGTTTATCGTCGTCTTCAGCAGGGGCGAATCTAGACCATTTTTAGGGGTGCCAAGGCACCCCCGTGAAACTGCTCGGCACCCCCTGGCTCAGTGCAAAATTAATAATATATTATATATAATAATAGTGTTGTGTGATAAGCACTGGGGGCCGGGCACCC
>CM059274.1:31110633-31115633 GCA_030347295.1 Setipinna tenuifilis | reverse complement strand
GTAGATTGTTTTCCACAGTTAATATAAATGTGATGTCATAATGTTGAACTGACACGCAAAGAGAGAGAGAGAGAGAGAGAGAGAGAGAGAGAGAGAGAGAAGGAGAGAGAGAGAGAGAGAGAGAGAGAGAGAGAGAATATTAGGCCTGTACAGAGTAAGTTTAGTCCCTCAAAGACAGAGCCACCCACACACACACACATACACACCCCCCCCCCCACCCACCACACACACACACCCATACACACACATACACCCCCCCCCCACCACCACTACACCCACACACACACCCACCCACACAAACACACACACACACACACAACCACACCCACTAAAGCTGTTAAGGAGGATCAGGGGAGCAGATTGTAACACCTAATGCGTGTCTAAAGTCCTGCATGACAACTTCAGCTAGCAAGTAGCAAGTACCCAGCAGCCTCTCGCTCCGTCCCACCGCCATGCAGACGCGAGCGCTATTTCTGCGCCCATCTGAAGAGAGGCATTCTGGGATACTGACCACCCACCCCCACATATATATAGCACACACACACACACACACACACACACACACACACCCTTTTTCACCCTCAGTCTCAGAGGGTGGGCAAGAGTGTGAGAGGGCACTGTCGGACTGTCTGTGGACGGGTTTTCTCTGGTCCTTTGACTGTAGGTACACTCTCACCCCCCCCCACCTATATATAGCCCACATACACACACATACACACACACACACACACACACACACACACACACACACACACACACACACACACCCCTTATATGCCTCTGTCTGACTGTCTGTGGACGGGTTGACTCCAGTGCTTTGACTGTACGTACAGACTCATCACAAGACGGCAGAGTTACATAAGCCAGCAGGGCTAATCTCCATGGCCAGATCAGATCTGTGTGTGTGTGTGTGTGTGTGTGTCCGGGGGATATCAGCCCTGCTGTGTGAGACAGCTTTGTGTGCCACTCACAAGGAAGGCTTGTCAGTCGCTGTCCATGACTGGTGGCTCTTGAGGTACACTTATGATACACTTACTGTGGCCTTGGGGACATTGGGGGGGGCATCCCTATCTAACACCCCATAACCGTCACACCCCCCCACACACACATATATATATAGCCCACACACACACACACAAACACACATTCACACCCCTTAGATGCCTCTGACAATGTCTTTCTGTGTGTCTCATTAAAAAAAAAACTTACACACACACACACACACCCTTTTTTCACCCTCAGTCTCAGAGGGCGGCAAGAGTGTGAGGGGGCACTGTCTGTCTATCTGTGTGTGTGTGTGTGTGTATGTGTGTGTGTGTGTGTGTGTGTGTATTAGTGTTATCCTGGGAGAACAGGTCTCAGGGTGTTTCCAGAACAATCTCCCTCTGATCCACAGCTCACTCTCCTCCTGCAGCAATATGGAGGCCCGATCCATGTGATGGCATGACCCCCCTCTTAGCTCATCCTGTGTGTGTGTGTGTGTGTGTGTGTGTGTGTGTGTGTGTGTGTGTCCGGGGGATATCAGCGGATGGTTGCATAATGTATCCCGGCAGGCTTGCACGGCGGAAGCAGACGGACAGAACGGGCGAACCCGCCGGCACACACACACACACACACACACACACACACACACACACACACACAAGGGATGGTGAACCCGTTGGCACATACTGTTGTGATTAAAAGGCAAAGTTCACCCTCTGCACATGGGTGCACAGTCACACACACACATCGTACACACACACACACACATCACACATACACAGACACACACACATCACACATGCATAGACACACACACACACCTACACAGACATGTGATGAAAGGCAAAGGCTAAGTTCACCCTCTGCACATGAGTGCACAGTCACACACACACATACACACACACACACACACACACACACACATCGTACACACATACACACATCACACATACACAGACACACACACATCACACATACACAGACACACACACACACACACACACATCGCACACACACACACACACACACAGACACACACATCACACAGACACATTCACACACAATGGATAGTAAGGGATGGTGGAGTTTGGGGGGGTGAGGGAGACTTTAAGAGATTAAGAGGGTCCAAATTGGTCACAAACTTGACGCCTTCGTAATTTCTGTACCATGAATGGCGGCATTCATATGGACAAGACAGACCTATGCACTGAGATGGGTGTGTGTGTGTGTGTGTGTGTGTGTGCGTGTGTGTGCGTGTGTGTGTGTGTGTGTGTGTGTGCGTGCGTGTGTGTGTGTGTGAGACTGTGCACCCAGGGTGAACTTAGCCCTGTGCACTGAAACAGGACAGAGGGGTGTAGAAGTGGCTGCAAAGGCATGCTCTTGTGTGTGTGTGTGTGTGTGTGTGTGTGTGTGTGTGTGTGTGTGTGTGTATTTAAAGGGGGTATCACATGCCTTACTTGTTGTCAGACCAAGTGCTTAATTTCCTCCAAATGCACCTAAACACCCAACCCACCCACACACACACACACACACACACACACACACACACACACACACACACACACACACACACACCTTGCCCCGCCCTGCGCTGGAGGAGATTAAGGCAGAGGCATATTTAGGCCTTGCCGATGTGATGCCACACTGGACCGCAAGGCCATTGGCTGCGGCCTCCAAGTCACATGACCCCCAAACCACAGTGCTCATTTCCAGGTCAGTTTGAGCGCCCGCCACACACACACACACACACACACACACACACACACACACACACACACACACACACTCGCACATGACCCCAAACCACAGTGCTCATTTCCAGGTCAGTTTGAGCGCCCGCCGCAATGGCTGATGGGAGGGCAGGCTCCGCGTGATCGCCTCCTGCCACCAACACACTCTGTGGCTTTGACACACCGCGTCATCAATGCACACACACACACGCACACACTCACACACTCACACACACAAGCAGAGTAGGACAGCCACACACACACACACACACACACACGCAGCACAGTAGGACAGCCATACACACACACACACACAGTGGTTTTCACACTCCGCAGCGGCTGCCGCACCAATACACACACACACACACACACACAAACACACACACACACACACACACACACACACACACACACACACACACAACACACACACACTGTGGTTTTGACATTGGCGATGTCTGCCGCCATCCTTACGACTTTCCCACCGCAGTCACTTGACTTGGCGCCTCCCAGATGTAGGACACACGGGTTGGGGCGGTACATGGCTTGTGTGCATGGGTCGGGCAGGGCGGGTCGGTGACTTGGCACTTTCCAGATGTAGGCCATACGGGTTGGGTCGTGTCAGCACTTACTGTAGGGGTTTTACATCCAGTACAGACACACGGGTCAGGTTGGGTTAGGTCGGGTCAGCACTTACTGTAGGGGTGTGGAAACATGGCGTCCACTGACATGGATTCTGCGAAGAAAGTGTGTCAGTTTGAGGGCCTGATTTACTAACTCGTGTGTGTGTGTGTGTCTGTGTGTCTGTGTGTGAGTGTGTCTGTGTGTGTGTGGTTTACTAAGACCCCAGACGGGGCAGTACATGGCTTGTGTGTGGTAAAAGATGCTATTGGTGTGTGTGTGTGTGTTGTGGGTGATCAGCTAAGGTTACTGCACAAATAGGATGTTTGTACATGATCTCTCATGAGAGTTCTCTGGGGGACACTCTGCAGTCTGTGCCTCCTCCTCTCTGCTCCTATCTGCTCCTATCTGCTCCTGCCTCCTACTCTCTACTTCTCCTCTCTACTCCTCCTCTCTACTTCTCTCTACTCCTCTCTGCTCCTCTCTGCTCCTCTCTACTCCTGTCTGCTCCTCCTGCCTCCTCCTCCCTGCTCCTCCTCGCTCCTCCTGCCTCCTCCTCTCTACTCCTCTCTGCTCCTCTCTGCTCCTCCTCTCTGCTCCTCCTTTCTGCTCCTCTCTGCTGCTCCTGCCTCCTCCTCTCCTCTCTACTCCTCCTGCCTTCTCTCTGCTCCTCTCTCCTCCTCTCTACTCCTCTCTGCTCCTGTCTCCTCCTCTCTGCTCCTCTCTACTCCTCCTCTCCTCCTCTCCTCCTCTCTGCTCCTCCTTGCTACAGTAACATCAGCCAACTGGTGCCAAGGTTTGGTAAATCAAAGTCTTAATCTATCTGCATCTATTCCTCCCAATATTTTAAGATGCCCATATTGGGATATTTATTACGGCAAACACACTAAATGGATTACATGTGCTATTTCCACGTGTCCGGTTAGTAGATCAGTTTCACCATGTTTTTACGCATGCAATCACATTTTCACTCATTTTTACACATCAAACCTTTAGTGAATCAGCCTTAGGTGTAGACTGCCCAGAGTATGGTGTGATGTGGTGTGTGTGGGTCTGTGTGTAGACCACACAAAGCTTTGGTGTTGTGTAATGTGTGTGTGTAGACCACACAAACTGTGTACACCACTACTACACAAAGCTGGGGTGTTGTGTGTGTTTATGCTACACAAAGCTGGGGTGTTGTGTGTGTTGGTAAGGTGTAAATTGAAAAGGTTGTGGTGTTGTGTGTGTGTCTGTCTGGGTGTAGATCACACAAAGTTGTGGTGCAGTGTGTGTGTGTTGGTTTGTGTGTAGAGTGGGGAATGCTGCAGTGTGTGTGTGTGTGTGTGTGTGTGTGTGTGTGTGTGTGTATGTGTAGAGTGGAGGATGCTCTGCTGTGGTGTGTATGTTGGTGTGTGTGTAGACTGGTGTTATGTGCTGGTGTGTGTGTGTGTAGGCTGGAAGATGCTCTGGTGTAGTGTGTGTAGGTGTGTGTTTAGACTGGAGGATGCTGTAGTATGTGTATGTATGTAGACTGGAAGATACTTGGTGTGGTGTGGTGTGTGTGTGTGTGTGTGTGGACTGGGGAATGCTCCAGTGTGGTGTGTGTTGGTGTGTGTGTAGACTGGAGGCACAACTATTGCTGTGGTGTGTGTCCATGTAGACTGTAGAGAGCAGTGTAGTGGT
>CM059274.1:31093133-31100633 GCA_030347295.1 Setipinna tenuifilis | reverse complement strand
CGAGACGGTCTCGGTTTGGTTCGTTTTAAAGGGGTCTGAGTGAGCTTAGAGTGTTTATATATAGGCCTATAATGCCCAGTTAGCAAGCTGAGTTAGATTTAAACGCTGAAAGGGACCAAATGTGACAACACCCTAAAACAGCCACACTCTCCTGCTCACACCTCTGCCCATACACCATGTATGCCCACAGACAACACATGGGCCAAAAACAGCCATAAATTAAGATGCACACACACATGCACACACACATGCACACACACACACACACACACATGCACACACACACACACACACACACACACACACACACACACGCACATGCACACACACACACACACACACACACACACACTCACACACTCACACACTCTCACACACACACACACAAAACACACACTGGCATAACTACAGCACTCTTGTGGCCAAGTGTCCTGGAATGTGCAGAAAATAGCGTTGTGGGCTAATTGTCCTCCGGTTGGGTCTGCGTGGTCATGTGACATATATTCTGGGGCCCCATCTTGTGACACGCGGGTGACATGATGGCCACACATGTGATGGCTCCGGGACGAGATGCAGTCATATAAAAACCAATAAACACGATCTCCTCACAAACAACAAAACACCCCAAGACTTTAAACCATATAGAGCATACTTGTCCTTCTTCATCCAAATGGAGTGGTTAACAACCCCCGCGTCATAAGCCTGAGGGTGGGATTGTCCCACGCTGCGGCCCTGGCCAAGAGCAGTGTGTGTGTGTGTGTGTGTGTGTGTGTGTGTGTGTGTGTGTGTATGGGGGGGGGGTTGCCTCATAAGCCTGAGGGTGGGATTGTCCAACTCTCGCAGGAGTCGCAGGGTGTCCACGCCACACACACACACACACACACACACACACACACACACACACACACACACACACACGCAGACACACACACACTGCGCTCTCGGCCAGGGCCGTTAAAGGCTCCATTAAAGGGGCTGGTAATTTGGAGACAGACGCTCTTAATTTCTCTGTAATCTGCTGGAATGTGGCGGCACTCACACACCCACACACACACACACACACACACACACACACACACACACACACACGATCCTCCCGGGCCATCCCGAAGCCGTAAACACAATTACTCGATTATTCCCTTTGAAGGTTTCAGGGGGAAAACGGGGAAAAAAGGGAAAGGGTTTTTCTTCTCATGGAAAAGTCCAGGCCTGGGTCTCCGCTCGGAGGAGAAAAACACCAGAAAGACAGGAGAGGTGGTGGAGGAAAGACAGGAGAGGTGGAGGAGAGGAGGAGAGGTGGTGGAGAAAGACAGGAGAGGTGTGTGTGTGTGTGTGTGTCTCTCTGTGGCAGCGGCCCAGCACTCACACACTCAACATGTCTGACACCGCATGATGCAGCACTTTATCTCGCTCTCTCTTTCTCTGTCTCTCTTTCTTTTTCTCTCTCTTGCATCTCATTCTCTCTCTCTCTCACTCTCTCTGTCTCTCACTCGCTCTCTCATTCTCTCTCTTTCTCTCTTGCTCTCTCAGTCTCTCTCTTTCTCGGTCTCTCTTGCTCTCTCATTCTCACTCCATCTCTTCTCTGTCTCTCTATAGCCTTCCCAGTTATTTATCTACTCCCCCCCCCCCTGCCCCCTCCCCCCCTCTGTCTGTCCCCCCTCCCTCTGTCTCCCCCTCCTCTGTCTCTCCCCTCCTCTGTCTCTCCCTCCTCTTTCATGTTATTGTCACGTTGCCTTCAGGATTAGTGTCGTCTATATTTCTCTCCATGATCCTCCCATTCTAAGCTTTCCATCCTTCTCTCTCCTTCGCTCTCTTGTTTTCTCTCTATTTATCAGTCTGACTGTCAGTGTGACACTTCCCTCACTCACTCCATCACTGTCTCTCCTTTTATCTCCCTCCATCTCTCTCTCTCTCCCTCCCTCTCTCTCTCTCTCCTTCTCTCTCTCTCTCTCCCTCTCTCATACACACAATCACTCATACTCTCACTCTTTGACATCACTCTCTCGCTCTCTCTTTCTCAGGGTACAGGGCTGTGGGAAACCCCCAGACACACATTTCAGGCTGGTGTTCACCACCCACACTCTTTACACAGACACACACACACACACACACACACACACAGATGCAGACACACACTCAGGCTGATGTTCGCAGTCGGCCAAGAGGATGGTGTTTGTTTTCATTACCCCACAACCACCACCCCCCCCCCCCCCCCACACACACACACACACACGCACATACACACACACGTACACACATACTTCACACCACACACACTCTTCTCACCATACATACTCTTCTCACATATGTCTTTGCCCCTCACCAATGACAGACGCCTCTTAGCGCCTGTCCCACACCACACACACTCTTCACACACACACACACACACACACACACACACACACACACACACACACACACAGGCACGCAAGAGCCCCTCACCAATGAGAGACACCTCTTAACGCCTGTCCCACACCAGCCCATTGCTCCAGTCTGCAGCTCTTCCATAAGCCTTCTGCAGCTCAAGGAGAGGATCTGTGACACTGTGAGTGGGCTGATCATGATCAGCTGGTTAGCTTCAGTGGGCTCAGTCACAGCATGCCTTCAGCAAGTTAGCTTTTGTGTGCTAACGTGACTTAGTCAGCTTCAGCTTCTGTCTGGTTGAGATTTGGTGAAGAGAGTGTGAACCTTTTGAACTTGCTGTGTGCCAGTGAACATGCTTGTGTGTAGGTGAGCTGATATTTCTGTGCAGAAAAGTGGAGCAAAGAGCGCAAGTGTGTGTGCGTGTGCGTCTGCGTGTGTATGTGCGTACATACATACATACATACATACACACACACACACAAACATACATACGTACACACGCACACACACATACATACACACACATACATACACACAAATGCACAAACACACACAGACTCAGCGTGGTCGGGAGGTCAAGTCGGGGGTGCTCGGTACACACACACACACACACACACACACACACACACACACACACACACATACACAGTCGGCGTAGCGGGGAGGTCAGGGCGGGGTGCATGGTGTACACACACACACACACACACACACACACAGAGTCGGCGTAGAGGAGGTCAGGGCGGGGGTGCGTGGTGTTTTCTTTGGCCTGAGCCGTCGTCAGGAACACGAGCTGCTCCTCAGACAGGCCGCCAGCGCTGAAACTGCGGCTCCCAGTGGCTCCGATTACACACACACACACACACACACACACACACACACACACACACAGGGTTACACAGGACAAATTAACACCCGCCACTTCTTCATCCTGACAGGCCCCCCCACTGCCAGCACTTACGCTATCTCCACTCACATCTCATCCCCCCCCAACCCTACTCACCCCCCCGTTCCTCCTCTCTCAGGGACGAGCTCTGTAGGCCTGCTCTGCTCTCCTCACATCTCACCCCCTCCCTACCCTCCCCCCTCCTCTGCAGGCCTGCTCTGCTCTCCTCACATCTCAACCCCCCATCACCCCCCACCCCCCCCCCTCCTCCTCTGCAGGCCTGCTTTACTCTCCTCACCCCCCCCTCACCCCACACCCACCCCCCCTCCTCTGCTCTCCTCAGTGTGACGATCCAAACACACAGCTTGTTTTACTTGATGCCATTACAGCATGTGTGGAGTGAAGTTAAGTTAAGGTTAAGTGCTTGCGTTATTGCCAATTTATAAGTAAGTTTGCTTTATTACGGTCTATCTTTGCTAAGTTGCTAAGTGCTTAGTTGTAAGTATAGGAAGTATATGAAGTAAGTATTCTGTATTTTACCCTAGTATTCTCGACCGCTTCTCTGGTGTGGACTGGCAGCCAAAGGCCCTGTGCTGTGCTGAGTGTATGTGGGGAGGAATGGACCCTTATGTTGTGCCTTAAAGGCCCCTATGTTGTGGTCAGCTTATGTGGGGAGGAAAGGCCCCTATGTTATGCTTTAAGGGAGCCTATACTGTGCTGACCCTATGCTGTGCCTTATTAGAGGCCCCTATGTTGTTAAAGGCCCCTATGTTGTGGTCAGCGTATGTGGAGAGGAAAGTGTAAATAAACCCACCTGTGACCTTGTGGGAGGGGCTTATCTGTGATGTACCTGCACTGAAGCTTTGCAGGTCACTGTCAGACTCTTTCCTCAACTCCCCTCATTCACCATGTAACACAACATATAGGGACCATGTAGTGTCTTTAGTAAGTATATATGCATATATAGTGTATAGTGAATCACCAATTTCACTGCATGTCCGACTCTACCCAGTATGTCTGTGCACGTGACAATAAAAGACCCATGTAGTGTCTATAGTAAATATATATGTATGTATAGTGTGTTTAGTGAGTATTGACAGATTGATTCTAGCCTGGGCACGCCCACACTTCCTGTGCCGCTGCATTTGCATTTCGCATGCAAGTAAGTCTGGCCAAGCTGCCTGTCTACACCATTTCTACATTAGCAGAGAAACTGGGACCAATGAAAATCTAGCATTTCAAAAAGGCAATGACGCGGTAGTTTAGCGAGCATTGATAAGTCGCTTTAGCCAGGCTAGTTAAGCCCGCCCTCTGAGAAATGGGTTTACAACACAGCTTGGCCAGACCAATGTTAGCAGAGCATTGATAAGTCGCGTTAGCCAGGCTAGATTGATTCCATAGAGCACTGTATATTTGCCCTCCTTCTGTGAGTGCTGACAAACACACTTCCCTCTCAGCTCCAGCCAGACCAGCTCTAGAACGGTGGCTCTGGGTAGATGGAAACCACTTGTGTGTGTGTGTGTGTGTGTGAGATGTGTGTGTGTGTGATGTGTGTGTGTGTGTGTGTGATGCGTGTGTGGGATGTGTGTGTGTGTGTGTGTGTGTGTGTGTGTGTGTGTGTGTGATGTGTGTGTGTGTGTGTGTGTGTGTGTAATGTGTGTGTGTGTGAAAGAGGGTGAAGGTAAACAGCATGGCGGTGGGTTTATTTTCTAAAGAGGACACACACACACTGTATACTGGACACACACACACACACACACACACACACACACACACTGCATACTGGACACACACACACATACTGTATGCATTATGGGCACTGTGCCCTTGTGCTGTGTGTTAACTCAGACAAAAGAGCTACTTACTGTAGCAGTGTGTGTGTGTGTGTGTGAGTGTGTGAGTGTGTGTGTGAGTGTGTGTGTGTGTGTTTGCGTAGGTCTCCAACCAGTAGAGCATGTGAAGTGGGCGGCCATCTTGAGAGGGTCGTATAGCTGCATTTAGCCAGACACACACACACACACACACACACACACACACACACACACACACACACACACACACACACACACACACCTTGAGTGGGTCGTATAGCTGCACACTCACACACACAGAGGCACGCAACTCCACTCTCTCTCTCTCTGTCTCTCTCTCTCTCTCTCTTTCACATACACACATGCATACACTCAGTCTTGCACATTCAGGTTCAGGTACAAACTTCACTTTGTCTCACACAAAAACACACACACACACACACACACACACACAGTTACTGACATTTACTAAAACACTCCCACAGCTATGCACAAATTCATTCCCATGCTCTCAGCTCCCCGTAGCTCATTACCAGAGAGGACTCATCCCCGAGCCAAAACCACACACACCCCGTAAACCTCCCCAAACACTCGCTTTGCCCCCATACCGTACTTCTCTTCCCCCTAAACACACACACTACTTCTCTCCCTCTAAACACACACACTACTCTTCTCCTCTCCTCCTCACACACACTACTTCTGTCCCCCCTAAACACACACACTACTTCTCTCCCCTAAACACACACACTACTCCTCTCCTCCCCACACACACACACACACACTCCTCTCCCCTCATCCCCACACACACTCCTCTCCCCTCCTCCCCACACACACACCACTTCTCTTCCCCCTAAACACACACACACTACTCCTTTCCCCTTCTCCCCTCACACACACACTACTTCTCTTCCCCTTAAACTCACACACTACTCCTCTCCTCTCCTCCCCACACACACACTAGTTCTCTTCCCCTTAAACTCGTGCACACTACTGCTTTTCTCTCCCCCTAAACACACACACACACACTACCTCCTCTCCCCCTCAAACTCACACACTAATCCTCTCCTTCCCAAACTCACACACTCGTCCTGAAGCATGCCACTGTACACTCCTTCCTCAAGCATGCTAGCATGGATGGAGTGAACAAGGAGACACTGCAGAGCTTGCTGAAGTAGTTTAAGCACCGACACAGGAGTGTGTGTGTGTACGTGTGTGTGTGTGTGTGTGTGTGTGTGTGTGGAGTCCCTGGATCTTTGACTAAATATCAGCTAGGCCTCATGCCTTGTTCAGTGTGTGTGTGTGTGTGTGTGTGTGTGTGTGTGTGTGTGTGTGTGTGTGTGTGCTCCAACAGTTGAAGTTAGAGCAGGGGAAGGCGAACAAGTGATCACGTCACCATTTCTAAGAAACCTTACAACTAAGGTCACCTTAAAATAAAATAAAACATTACAGACCTTCACGAGCATGCTGTTGTAATGAACTGATTTCCTGTATTGGACAGATCACTATGGTAACAGAGTTCCCCAAAGTGTTGCACAACAGCAGTTGAATGTCTGGCTTTGCTGAATTATACACCAATATAGACCAACACACACACCACCTGGTGTTACAACTGTACTCGTATCTGGTAAACATGTCTTGCTAATATTACTCAAATTTACCAATGGAAGAAAGTCGATACTTACAGAAATTAAGTCATTCTTTACCCGACACTTTTTAAGGTGGTCAGTATCGCAGTAGTAACCCTGTTAGACTGATTCACATCCCCTCTGGTTTGCATCTGGGTTCTGCAGCACTATGTGGAGGCTTGACCTTATACTGACCTCTATGTGTGTATGGCTTACTTCATGATACTGACCTCTATGTGTGTATGGTGTGATATTGACCTCTATGACCTCACCTCGCTGTAATTGTCCCTGACTTGTTTGGGTTTTTGCACCAGTCGTAGTCGTAACATAAGATAACATACACTGACAGCTGGCGATGGCTGAACAGTATATCAGAATATTAACAGTGGGCAGCTTTGGTCTGCCCTGATCTACATCCTTACTGAGATATGCAGTAATATCCTTTGGCCCCAATTCATTTACACTGTTCTCTCTCTCTCTCTCTCTCTCTCTCTCTCTCCCTCTCTCTCTCTCTCTCCCTCCGTCCGTCTCTCTCCTTGTCTCCCTCTCTCTCAGATCTTACAGGTGAATCTAGTGATGTCCATCCTGCTGTATGCGATATGTGATGCCTGCCTTTGTCTGCAATTCATTTACACTGTTCTCGCTCTCTCTCCCTCTCCCTCCCTCTCTCTCTCTCCATCCATCTCCCTCTGTCCCTCTCTCCCTCTGTCCCCCTCCCTCTCCCTCTCTCTCTCTCTCCCTCTCTCTCTCTCTCAGATCTTACAGGTGAATCTAGTGATGTCCATCCTGCTGTATGTGATGTTCCTCGCGTACCTCT
>CM059274.1:31080633-31083133 GCA_030347295.1 Setipinna tenuifilis | reverse complement strand
TACTCACACACACACACGCACGTACGCACTCAGACTCACACGCATGCACTCTCACTCACACACACACACACACACACGCACTCACACTCACACACACGCACGCACTCTCAGAGCAAACGGGGTAACATGAGCATTCAATTTGCGTTCAAACACACACACACACACACACACACACACACACACACACACATATAAAAAGAAACCACAGTATGTGTGTTGACGCATTAATAGTTCTGGCCTGCACAACTGATGCGCACCCTCGATAGCTGTGTTCCAGCTCCCACTGACATCAGCCCCTGCCGGTAACACGCGCTTACACACACACACACACACGATTTAACACTCGCTTACACACACACACATGATTTAAGCCCTCACCATGCCGGTAACACTCGCTTAGGCAAACACGATTTACACGTAACACTCGCTTACACACACACATGATTTCACACTCGCTTACACACACACATGATTTAACACTGACTTACACACACACACATGATTTAAGCCCTTGTCTGCTATCCGAGAAGCCATTTTGTGATTGGCATGCACAGCTCTCCTCATCTCTCGGCACACTTACGGTTACCGCAACACTCGAGACGGCCAAGCAGAGTAAGAGCTACACACACACACACACATCTCTCTGCTACACACACACACATCTCTCTGCACACACTCACACTTACGGTTACCGCAACACTCGAGACGGCCAAGCAGAGTAAGAGCTACACACACACACACATCTCTCTGCACGCACACACACTTATGGTTACCGCAACACTAGAGACGGCCGAGCAGAGTAAGAGCTACACACACACACATCTCTCTACACACACTCTACACACACTCACACTTACGGTTACCGCAACACTAGAGACGGCCAAGCAGAGTAAGAGCTACACGGCACTTTGACCCCCCCCCCCAACAGAGTGCGTTTCCCTGGGCCCCCCGTTATCCATCGCACAGGTCTCTGTAGGGTGGGGGGGGGGGGTGGGGGGGTGGGCTTGGCTTCCAAGGGTCCGGAGACTTACTGGGGTCCTTTATAGCATATAGTTGATGTAGAAAACACCGGGATGACTGCTAGGAACCTGTGCTTGTTAGGACCCCTACTGTATACTATACTATACTATACTATGTAACCCACCGAGATTTTGACTGACTCCTGTGGAAAGATCCAGAGTGCGAGCTGCACAGAGGGCAGGGTGTGTGTGTGCGGAGGGCATCACACAACATCGAAGTGTGTGTCGGACAGGAGAGGTCCATCCATCATGCAGATCCCGGCGTGCGGTTTGATTATCGCGCGGGTGACAATTCTGGCGCAGCCGTGCTGAAATAGCTCTCATGACAGGTACGTGTCGTCACGGTATATTACTGGGCCAGCGGAGGAGACCGCTTTAGATCCCACACAGCAGCCCAGAGGAGAGACACGACCGCCACCACCACACCAGGACCCACCGCACGGGGCAACACGCTTCGCCAGGTAGGTGGAATACACGGGTGGGCTTGGGGACTCGACTCGCCGTAGGATTAATAGAAACAGGCTGCTAAGATTAGGCTGTTGTGATGGTAAGATAATTAGTATATTCATGAGAGGATATTCATGACAAAATGGTGACTTCAGGATTATTGGAACACAGCAGGACAGGATTTAAAAAAAAAACAAACAAACATGAAGACACTGCACCATAGCAGTGACATTAGACTACCATAGCAGTGACATTAGACTACCATAGCAGTTACACTGCACCAGAATAGACAGACAGGACATGATAGGACAGGACAGCACAACAGAACAACAGAAGGACAGTAACTGTGAGCTGTGTGGAGTGTGAGGGGAGCAGGTGGTTAACTGCACTGCTGGTCCATTAAAACAGCTTCAGAGACAGAGATGCAGGCATGGGGCTGGACAATGGTGATGGCTGGAGACAGAGATAGAGATAGAGAGAGAGATAGAGAGCAGAGATAGAGAGAGATAGAGATAGAGAGCAGGGATAGAGAGATAGAGATAGAGAGATAGAAATAGGGAGCAGAGATAGAGAGATAGAGATAGAGAGCAGGGATAGAGAGATAGAGAGATAGAGATAGAGATAGAGAGATAGAAATAGGGAGCAGAGATAGAGAGATAGAGATAGAGAGATAGAGATAGCAATAGAGAGCAGGGACAGAGATAGAGAAAGATAGAGATAAAGAGATAGAGAGCAGGGCTGGGCAGAGGTACAGTAATGGCTGCAAACTGCATGATCAGTGCCATCTGAGGGCTGTGAGGTGCTGGAGACTGGCAGGCTGTGAGGTGCTGGGCACTGGAGATGGGCAGGCTATTGGAACAGGACAAAATGGAGGCTGGCTCCACTAACTTAGGAGTGATTGGGATAGTGAGGGCCAAACCATGGGCCACACCGATGAGTGTGTTTAGCACGGAACAGTGTTCACACACGCGCACACACACACACACACACAGGGCCAAACCATGGGGCATACGAGAGCGATGAGTGTGTTCTCA
>CM059274.1:31073133-31075633 GCA_030347295.1 Setipinna tenuifilis | reverse complement strand
TAGCTCCTCCCACCCAATGCCTGAGGCCCCACCCATTCTGCCAGCCCCTCCTACCTCATGCCTGTGACCACTTCTGTTAGCTCCTCCTACCGGACAGGGATAAGACAGAAATAGTAGGATAAAAAGTGTGACAGAGACAGAGAAAGAGAGATTTTTAAAACACCTTCCTGTTTTGACCTGTGGTATGTTTCTATACTACATTACGTAATGAGGCACTGGTAACTATGTGGCATTGGTAACTATGTTTCTGTGAATGGGCATGCCAATACCACTTATTGAATTCAGGAAGAAAGAAAGAAAGAAAGAAGGAGAAAGAAGGAGGGAAAATGAGTGATAGACACAGATAAGACAGGATGAAAATGCTGCAGAAGGGGAGCCAGAGAAGGAGGGGCTGATGAAAAGAGAGAAAGTGTGATGATGAAAGAGAGACAGAGAGAGTGAGAGTGAGTCTTTGATTTGGCTTTCAAGAGGTATTTGCACATCTGAAAAAGCCAGAGAGTTGAAAGGCCATCAGGAGCCAGGAACACGTCCTCACCTTAATTCACAACCATCACCGTGACAACGCACGCCTCCCGAGAGGGGGGGCGAGGGGGGGGCAAACAGCTGGAGAGACAAAGAGAGAAAGTGAAATGAAGAGAGAAAGAAAATGAAATGAAGAAAAGGAGAAAATGAAATGAAGAAAGAGGGGGATGAAGGAAGGAAGGAAGGAAGGTAGTGATGAATAAAAGATAGATAGATGTATTAAGAAGAGAAAAGGAGAGTAAAAGAGTGAAAGAGTGAAAGAGAGAAAGTTAGAGAAGGTGGGGGTGGGGGTGTTTGGAAAGCTGTAGGAGCTGTGTGTTATGGTGAGCCTCTTATGTTCTTTCTTTTCATCACACACACACACACACACACACACAGACACACACACACTTACACACACACACACACACACACACACACACACACACATACACCCCCCCCCCACACACACACACACACACACAGACACAGACACACACACACACACACACACACACACACACACACACACACACACACACACACACACAGACAACACAGACAACACAGACAAACACACACACACACACACACACACAGACACACACACACAGTGTTTAGTGCGTTAGGGTGAGCATGATGGATGTTTGTGTGTGTGTGTGTGTGTGTGTGTGTGTGTGTGTGTGTGTGTGCGTGTGTGACAAAATGAAAGGGGTGAGAGTGAAGTGTGTTGAGTGTGTGTGGAAAGAGAAATGGCACAGTAATAAACATGTTTGTGGAGCCAACAACACACACCCACATCTCCAACTCTCTCTCCCTCTCTCTGACACACACACACACACACACCCACACACACACACACACACACACACACACTATGTCACTCAATCCTGGACACACACACAAACACACACACACACTCCCTGTCATTCAATTTCGATTACACACACGCACACACACACATGGGCACACACCCTCTTTCAGGAACACACAGATTGCAGACAGGAAGCCCCTTCCCCAGTGTGTGTGTGTGTGTGTGCCCCAGCCCTGTGAACATGCTGGAGGTCAGGAGGTCGGGGTTCACGAGGTCAGGGTCACGGTCAGGCCCAACCCTATCACTCCCCCCTCCCCCCCCCCAAGGTCAGAGCTGCAGGACCACCACTGAGCCCCCTTACAACAACACAGGGGACAGCTATCTAGGGTGAGGAGAGAGGGGGAGGGAGAGGGAGAGAGAGGGGGGGGGGGAGAGAGAGAGGGGGAGATCGAGAGAGAGAGAGGGGGAGAGAGAGAGGGAGAGAGAGAGAAAGAGAGAGAGGGAGAGAGAGGGAAAGAGAGAGAGGGAGAGAGAGAGGGAGAGAGAGAGGGAGAGGGAGGGAGATAGACAGATACAGAGAGAGCGAGGGGGAGACAAATAGAGGGAGAGAGAGAGGGAGAGAGAGAGGGGGAGAGGACCAGCACTGGGCCCCCTTACAACAACACAGGGGACTAGTGGACAGCCTTCTAGATAGAGGAGTGGAGAGTGGTGAAAGGTAGTGTGTGTGTGTGTGTGTGTGTGTGTGTGTGTGTGTGTGTGTGTGCACGTGTGTGTGTGTGTACATGTGTGTGTGTGTGTGTGTGAAGTAAAAAAGGCAATTGAGAAAGAGAGAGGGGCAAGGAAAAAAGGAGTGTGAATTAGTGAGTGGGTGTGTGAGAAAGAGACTTGATGTGTGCAAGACAAAGTGAGAAGTAACAAATGTGTGTGTGTGTGTGTGTGTGTGTGTGTCTGAGAGAGACAGAGAGAGGGGGAGACGGGCAGAAAAAATAAAGCTTTCACCCCCCCCCCTCCAGAGAAGTCTCTGTTTCCTGGGTAGGGGCCCACACAATCCCCCTGCACACACACACACACACACATATATATATACACAAAGCCCCAGCACACACACACAACGCACAGACACACACACATATACACACACATATACACAAAGCCCCAGCACACACACACACACACACACACACA
>CM059274.1:31063133-31068133 GCA_030347295.1 Setipinna tenuifilis | reverse complement strand
GCTATGGACCAGCTCCCTATCAGTGCCCAGCTCCCTATCAGTGCCCAGCTCCCTATCAGTGACCAGCTCCCTATCAGTGACCAGCTCAATATCAGTGACCAGCTCAATATCAGTGACCAGCTCAATATCACTGGACCAGCTCCCTATCAGTGACCAGCTCCCTATCAGTGACCAGCTCAATATCAGTGACCAGCTCAATATCACTGGACCAGCTCCCTATCAGTGACCAGCTCCTTATTAGTGACCAGCTCCCTATCAGCGTGTAGCCGAGTGGCGCTGGCACCACGGAGGCGGCCCACAGAACCTGGCCTACATTCACCGACACACACACACACACACACACACACACACACACACACACACACACACACACACACGTACACATATACACACACAAGGGCAGATAGTCCATGTACACTCACACATAGTCATGCATGCTCACACAACTATTACCCTGAATTGCTACTTAAACACATGCTTCATACTAATGTGCACGCATGTGTGTGTGTGTATTTGGCTGTGTGTAATTGGTAATGTGATTACACGGGTATCAAACAAACAAAAAAAGAAAGCAGAGAAAATTGACATAGGTCCCCAGTGTGCACAAAGCACAAAGCACAACATGGACTATATGAGCTAGAAACATGGAGTATAACATGGAGTATATATAAAAAGTGCCAAAAGCAAATGAGTGTGGATGATTGACAGAAGCTGAACTGACTCTGACTTGTGACATACTGTATCATACTGTCTGGAGGACCATCTGACATAGATAGCCAATCACAGCCTCACGGATCAGTTCCAGACCTCACAGTCAGTCAGTCGGTCAGACTGAACCTAAACACAGCGGCCCGCAAGCAACACAGCCTCTTACTCCCTCCACACAACCCCAACACAGCCTCTTGGGGTCTGGGCCTTTTCCCATGAATGAGGGAGGAGGCTGGGTCCAGGCTGCACTAAAACCTTTAGGGGGGGGGGGTGGATCGGAACCCAACACAGCACACAGAGGCACGGGGGGGGGGTCTGGGCCTTTTCCCATGAATGAGGGAGGAGGCTGTGTCCAGGCTGCACTAAAACCTTTAGCTCACTTCTCATTGGGCTATAAATACCTGCTGCGGACTGTTTCATGTCAGTCTGAGCGGCTCTTTGGCACGGGGTGCTTCTGGCGTCTCTCGTGTGTGTGTGTGTGTGTGTGTGTGTGTGTGTGGAGGCTTTTATTTGGTGCTGGTAAGAGGGCTGTTTTTGGATGTGAGGTCAACTGCTCCAGGTCCATGTAGTGTAAAACACACACACAGATCCAGTCCCACGCAGTGTACGATTACGTTACTCTTGGCTGACGCTCTTACCCAGAGCCACTTGTGATCATTTACAATCTACAGGAACACTCCCCCTGGGGGTATTAGGAGTTATAGATGCCTTGCTCAAGGGCACTTCAGCCAGGGATGAGGCTGCCAGAGAGCATTACTTATTAACTCCCACAGCCACATTCTTCCTACTGGTTTGGGAATCGAACCCATGACACTCTGATCCCAAGACCAACTCCCTAACCATTAGATCGCAGCTGCCTGTACACACACACACACACACACACACACACACACACACACACACACACACACACACACACACACACACACACACACACACACACACACACACACACACACACACACACACACACACACACACACACACGGTCTCAGCTCTCCGCTGTTTTCGCTCTCTCAGAGACCACATGTCTGTCTGCTCTCTCTGTAGCCATTTAAAGCATGCAGTAAAGTCTGTCCATCCATGCAGTAAAGTCTGTCCATCCTTGTGTTTTTCTCCTCCTCCCTTGTACTCCTCCTCCTCTTCTTCTTCTTCTTGTCGTTCTGAGCCAACTTGTAGATGTTCTAGTGATGATGTGTCATCTGCTGCTGCTGCTTGGTCTGATTCGTGATGTTGTGCCTCCGCCATTTCTTCTGCCATCCTCCCTCCTTCTGATTCTCCTTCTTGTAGTTCTTCTGATTCTCTTTTCTCTCTCTGTCTATCTTCCTCTGTCTTTCTCTCACACACACAGTAGTTCTTCAGATTCTCCTTATTGTAGTCTTGTCTCCCTCTTCTGATTCACTGTCTGCTAGTTCTCCTTCTAGCCCTAGCTGATCTAACATACATGTACATGTTCCTCTGTAGCTCTTCTTTCTGGTGTAGTTTGTGCTTTATGTTTTGGTGTTGTTTTCTTCTGCTGTGCTGTCTGCTAGTTCTTCCCATTCTTGTTGTTGTTGTTGTTCTTGCTCTTTTTCCTCTAAAAGTTTTAAATAAACTTGTTTTGAAGAGGAGATCAGATTACCATTGTCTTTGCCTATGCCCCCCAACCCCACTCCCACCCCTCCACCCCTACCCCTCCCCCAGTGCCCACCACAAACAAACAAACAAACTCTCTGCTCTCTCTTCTCCCTTTCCATTCTCTTCTCCTCCTCTGGCTTTTCCCCCCTCCCTGCCCCTGTGTGGATGTGTTGACGTTCTCCGTGAGGAGCACACTGGAGGGGGGGCTGGGCTGGTGTGTGTGTGTGTGTGTGCGGGGGGGGGCTGGGCTGGTGTGTGTGTGTGTGTGTATGTGTGTGTGGGAGGGGGGGGGGGGGGGCTTTGCCGAAGCGGATCAATGTCAGTGGCGTTGAGGACAATCCGGCCCTGCGGCACGGCCAGGTGGATCACTTTCACATACACATGTGTGTGTGTGTGTGTGTGTGTGTGTGTGTGTGTGTGTGTGTGTGTGTGTGTGTGTGTGTGTGTTTGGGTGGGTCCCGCGCTCTCTCGCTCTGAAGTGAAGTTTTTTTCCTTCTCTGTCTTCCTTTGAGCTCTCACGTCTAAAAGCTGCTCAGCAAGTCCCTTTCTGGGCCCCCTACCATACACTCACTCAACCATACACACACACACTCACACACACACACCCATGCACACACACACACACACACTCACCCACCCATGCACACACACACACATGCACACACACACCCATGCACACACACACACACACTCACCCACCCATGCACACACACACATATATACCCATACACTCCCACACACACACACATACACACTCACCCACCTATGCACACACACACACACATACACACTCACCCACCTATGCACACACACACACACACAGACACTCACCCACCCATACACACACACACACACACACACAGACACACACTCACCCACCCATGCACACACACATGCACATGCATACACTCTCTCTCACACACACACACACACACACACCCTCCATGAGCCTACAGTCCTCCTACCTCAATCTACCCATCCTACGACACACACATACACACATGCAACACACACACTCCCTGAAGCTACAGTCCACCTACTGAATCACTCCATCCTACAGACACACACACATGCATGCACACACACAAACAGACAGACACACACACACACACACACACTCCCTGAACCTGCAGTCTACGTACTGAACCCCACCCCCCCCCACCCCCCCACTCTCATCCTCCTCTTTTGTCCTTGCTCTCCTTTATGCGTCTCCATCTCTCTTTGTGCTGTCACACCTGACTGACAGGACGCCTTTGTGTGTGTGTGTGTGTGTGTGCGTGTGTGTGTGTGTGTGTGTGTGTGTACGTGTGTGTGTGTAGGCCTTTGTGTGCAGCTGCCCTCTGATGTGGCTTTGGGAGGGGACCAGTGTGTGTCAGGGTGTGGCATACATGTGTGTGCGTGTGTGTGTGTGTTTTTGTATGTGTGTGTGTGTGTCACTTTACCCATGTGTGTGCATGTGTGTGTGTCACTTTACCCATCTGTGTGTGTGTGTGTGTGTGTGTGTGTGTGTGTGGTGAGGGAGAGAGAGTAAGTGAGGGAGAGAGGAGAGAGAGGGAGGGGGATAGAGAGAGAGATAGAGAGAGAGATAAAGAGACAGATAGAGAGAGCACTTTGTCAGCTCAGATCAAGCGAATGAAGAGAAAGGTCAGCGAGCAGGACAGACTCACTGGAGGAGAAACATGAATGAAGAGACGCAAAATGATGATCAAGGGGAACAGTGCCACAGAAAGAAGAGAGGGAGGGAGAGAGAGAAGGAGAGAGAGAGAGATAGAGAGAGAGAGATAGGGAGAGAGGGAGAGCGAGAGAGAGAGAGGGAGAGACAGAGGGAGGGAGAGAGATAGAGACAGGGAGAGAGAGAGAGAGTGAGGGAGAGAGAGATAGAGAGAGAGAGAGAGAGGGAGAGAGAGAGTGAGGGAGACAGAGAGAGAGAGAGAGAGAGATAGGGAGAGAGAGAGAGAGAGAGATAGGGAGAGAGAGAGATAGAGAGAGGGAGAGAGAGTAGTTGGCTGTGTCTGGCCTCGAGGTCGCTTCTTTAAAAGAGTTGGCTGGATGAAAAGAGGCGGAGTCATGTTGCAGTGTGTCTGCTCTCCACTGCTCCCCTGGGACACACACACACAGACACACACACACACACAGACACACACACACACACACAGCTCTCTGCTCCCCTGGGCGGTTGGACTACAGCCCTCTGTGCCCACGCTACACAGAGACACAACACAGCACAGCACAGTACAGCACAACACAGCACAGCACAGCACAGCACAGCACAAGACAACACAGCACAGCACAACACAGCACAATACAGCACAGGACCGCACAGCACAATACAGCACAGCACAGCAAACTCCAGCACAGCCCACCACAATACATCACAGCACAGCACAATACAGTACAGCACAGCACAATACAGAACCACACAACACAACGCAGCACAGCACAGCAGAGCACAGCACAGTACAACACAGCATAGCACAATACAGTACAGCACAATACAGCACAGCACAGCACAGCACAGCACAGCACAACACAGCACACCACACCACACCACAACACAGCACAGCACAGCACAGCACAGCACAGTACAACACAGCACAGTACAGCACAGCACAGTACAGCACAACACAGTACAATACAGCACAGCACAGCACAACAAAGCACAGCACAATACAACA
>CM059274.1:31048133-31058133 GCA_030347295.1 Setipinna tenuifilis | reverse complement strand
TGTGAGAGAGAGTCTTGGTGTTTACTCTGGGGAGGAGAGTGTGTGTGTGTGTGTGTAAGTGTGTGTGTCTTGGTGGTTACTCTTGGGAGGAGAGTGTGTGTGTGTGTGTGTGTGTGTGTGTGTGTGTGTGTGTGTGAGTCTTGGTGTTTACTCTGGGGAGGCGAGAGATAGTGTGTGTGTGTGTGTGTCTTGGTGTTTACTCTGGGGAGAAGAGTGTGTGTGTGTGTGTGTGTGTGTGTGTGTGTGTGTGTCTTGGTGTTTACTCTAGGGAGAACAGTGTGTGTGTGTGAGTGTGTGTGTGTGTGTGTGTGTGTGTGTTTACTCTGGGGAGGCGAGAGATAGTGTGTGTGTGTGTGTGTGTGTGTGTGTGTGTGTGTGTGTGTGTGTGTGTGTGTGTTTACTCTGGGGAGGCGAGGCTGTGGTGATGACAGCAGGCTTAGGTGCCACGTCGTCTCCACGTCAGGGGAGGTGTAGCCAGGTACGCTGGGACGCAGTCAACTACACACACACACACACACACACACACACTTGGGGGGGTGTAGCCAGGTACGCTGGGACGCAGTGCAGAGTCAACCACACACACACACACACAGACACACACACACTCAGGCCTACACACACACACTCACACACACACACCCAGGCCTACACACTCACACACAGACACTCAGGCCTACACACACACACACACAGACACACACAAACATATACACACACACTCAGGCCTACACACACACACACACACACACTCAGGCCTACACACACACACACACATCCACCCCCACACACCCACACACACACCTACCTTGTGCGCAGCAGGAGCCTGGTATCTGAGGGCGGAATGAGAAGAAGGGCCGGATCCTCCCATGGCGTCTCTGCCAGAGTGCCTCGGGGGCGTCGAGTACTTCTGAGGGAATTCCTTTTATGGAGAGACGACCGGGAGAGGATGGATGGGCTCACCGGACTTGGATCCGGGCCTGCGTTGGCACAGATCCGGCTGAGCCGCGCCAGAATGTAACAGAACACTAGTCCTCAGAACTGCCGTCTGCGCTCGGATCATCGGATCATCGCAGACGTGTGTATTTTTTTTCTCTCCTCAGACACCAACACACACATTCCTGCTGGTACCGTGGCGGTACCCCCCCCCCCCCCAGGCTGTTGTTGTTTTGTTTTGTGCCTTCTCTGGTAGCACTGTGTAACCCAACCACAGCACTAACACACATTAACACCTGACTCACCACAGCATTAACACACACCAACACCTGTGTGCAGCATTAACACACACCAACACCTGTGTTCAGCATTAACATACATTAACACCTGTCTCAGCACAGTATTAACACACATTAACACCTGTGTGCAGCATTAACACACACTAACACACATTAACACCTGTGTGCAGCATTAACACCCACTAACACCTGTCTGCAGTGTTATTACAAACACTCAAAGTGACTCCCGCTCTCCATCATAGTAATAAAACAGACCTCCTTGGCCATCATCTGGCAGTGTGCATTGTCATTTTTCGTGATGTGTAAAGGTTATTATGGGATGTCAGATATGGTAACTCAGGAGTTGATCGGTTGACTTCTATCAGTTAGACCAACAGCACCATGAGTCCAGACCCTTGCTCAGTGGTCAATGATTGCAGAGGGGTGTTTTGGTTACAGCTATAAGAGGGAAAAAGGTATCGCTATCATGCAGGCTACCCTGGAGCTGAAGGAATGCTAATGACAACGCTATCATGCAGGCTAGCATGCAGCTAAAAGCATGCTAAAGGCTAGCCTGCATCTGCAGGTAAAGGCATGCTAAAGGCAACGCTATCATGCTAAAGGCTAGCATGCAGCTGAAGGTAAAGGCATGCTAAAGGCTACACTATCGCTGCCATGCGCTCCTCTCTGAGCCGATTAGCATCTGACCCCATCTTATGCTCCGTAAGCCAGAGGAGATGCAAATATTTGCAGGATTGCCGGGCTGTCCGCAGTCCCTGGGGGTGGGCCACTGGGCGGGTGTGTGTGTGTGTGTGTGTGTGTGTGTATGTGTGTGTGTGTGTGCTGGAGCACCAGGGCCACTGAGCTGGTGTGTGTGTGTGAGTGTGTGTGTGTGTGTGTGCTGGAGCTCCAGGGCCACTGGGCTGATGTGGCGGGGGGGGGGGGGGAGTGCCTCAGGGAGCAGCCCCCGGCCCCCCCCAGTCCCCCCCCCCATAATCCTCTTTCAGCGCTCGGATAAAAACTAAACTCCTTTGTGACAGATGAGCCGCGGTGCAAAAAGATCAAACATCCCGTCCTAGAAAAAAAGATAATACTGAAGAGCAATATGTCACACAGAGTAAGACCACTGCAATGACACACAGTAAGACCACTGCACAGCACAGCACACAGTAAGATCACTGCAATGACACAGAGTAAGACCACTGCACAGCACAGCACACAGTAAGATCACTGCAATGACACACAGTAAGACCATAGCAAAGCACAGCACACAGTAAGATCACTGCAATGACACACAGTAAGACCATAGCAAAGCACAGCACAGAGTGTACTGTAATGACACAGAAAGAGAAGGAGGGGGTGGGGGGTGGGGGGGGTCGTTGTGCCGAGGTTGAAGGAATAACATTCAGGACACAAAGTTGGAGTGACGTAATATCTTTACCAGCTTTCCTTCTCATGTTTTGTTTTTTTAATCTCTTTTCCTGTCCTCTCATGAAGCTTTATTTAAATGGCAGCAGGGGGGCTCAGCACTGCTCAGTATCTCTGATTATGGAGGCAAGCCTCAACAGCTCCTCCTCATGCTGTTTAGGAGCCATTAGAGAGGTCCACTCGGGGTCCTGCAGGCTCTCCCTGCTCATGTTGGGCTCCTGTTTACATGTTTATGACCTGTTAGAGAGGTCTGTTTGGGCTCCTGTTTACATGTTTAGGACCCGTTAGAGAGGTCCGTTTGGGCTCCTGTTTAAATGTTTAGGAGCCGTTAGAGATGTCAGTTTGGGCTCATGTTTACATGTTTAGGACCCGTTACAGAGGTCCGTTCGGGCTCCTGTTTACATGTTTAGATGTTAGAGAGGAGAGAGGTCCGTTTGGGCTGGCTTTAAGCACACGCGCTGAGTAAGTATGCCCCAGAGAGGAGACAGCACTAGGTATTGTCTAAGACACACAAGAAAGGGAGAGTTTGCGCGTGATTGGCCTGTTGACGCTTATTTTTAACACAAGAAGTCTGAGCACAATAAATCAAACACAGACCGCAGGAGAGTCAGGTGATGAATGTGTGCAGAGAAAGAGAGAGAGCGAGAGAGAGAGAGAGAGAGGGAGAGAGAAAGAGAGAGAGAGAGAGAGAGAGAGAGAGAGAGAGAGGGAGAGAAAGAGAGGGAGAGAAAGAGATAGAGAAAGAGAGAGAGAGGGAGAGAGAGAGAAAGAGAGAGAGAGAGAGAGAGAGAGAGAGAGAGAGAGGAAGAGGGAGTAAACAAGTTGAAGGTTGGGCCATACTGCTACAGCCATAAAGCCCCTCTTGACCAAACACAGTATTTTCAATAAAACAAACATGACCCAGACATTTTTATTTTCAATAAAATCTACTGTTTCTTGGGCAAGTGTATGGTGTGCTAAACTCCTCCCATGTTTTAACTGATTAGAGTTGTGTTTTAATGAGTGTGTATTACGCATTTCATGTTGTGGTAATATTCTCTGTCATGTAAGAATCCCGTCATGTGTTGAGAACTGAAAACTATTTGCCTTCGGACATTTGCCTTCGATTGCTCAGAAAACAACTCTCATACCTCAGCTTGCTCTCTAAGGCGTACTCATTCACTTGCCTAGACAGACAGCCTCACACACACACACACACACACACACACAGAGTGGCTCTGGCTCACAAATGGCAGAGGAAAAGATTAAAGTTGACATGAAACAGAAGAGGGGGATAAGCCCAGTTCCTCATGTGTCTGTGTGTGTGTGTGTGTGTGTGTGCGGCTCAACATGACCTACTAAAACACTGCTACACTCGCCATGACGTGCACAAATATTCTACTCTGGCTGGTTGGCCAAAGAAGGTTAAGACACGTACACACGTACACACACACACACACACACACACACACACACACACTTAAGACACGTACCCACTTACTCTTTACGTGCTCTTGGGTTAGTGTATTTGCCAAACACATTATCATTAAATGCTTAACACCTGCTTAATCACCTGCTAACTTACTGGTCTTTTCAAGCCAAGCTGAGCATACCCAAGAGGACCTGTGATGGAGAAATACACCCCACACGTAGGCCTGCTCTGCTGGGGATCATAGCCAGCAGGGTGACCTTTCACTCGGAAGTTGATTATGGCGGAGCTGTCCTGTGGCAGTAGGTGCTGAACCCCATGACCGTGTGAGTAACGGTGAGTGAGTGAGTGAGCGAGCGATGGCCTTGGCTCCCAACCCTACTGCACAGAGGGACAGGACTACACACGCCTCCTGGTGGCCGAGTTTATAACACTGGGTGACATGCATGGCATCCTCCATAGAGACAAGTATAAACATGGTAAATACATAAATCAACATTAAAGTTCTTAAATCTTGGTCAACATAAAAAAAGAGTTAAGTGTAATGGCTTACATGACATAGGCTTTGAGATAAACTTTATTAATGTTGGCAGTTTCAGTTAAGTCCCGCAATTTCAACCATTTAAATGTTTTTGTACCCAAGTGATACTGTGCCAGAGGTGATGTCAGTGTTGTGTTATTGTCCTCGGGGCATGGCGTTCCCCCACTGGAGTCTGTCATGGACGCTCAGGGCACTTCCTCAAACTGTCAGAATTTTAACGAACAGCAGTCGAACTACCGTATTGTCAGTATTTTATGACTGCACTGCGAACAGCCTACCGTTTGTAAAATGAAGATGTTGCTAAGGATATTATGGGCTGCATCATGGTTGCTTCGGGTAGTAAGAGGGCGTTTGGAATGGTATCCATGGTTACAGTCAACAGTTGACACACACACTGTGGTTTGGTAATGAAAAACAGCGTTACGCCACAACTCTACCGGGCCAAATAAAACAGGCCAGAGGTGGAACGCAGAAGAACAGACAGACAGATAGAGAGATAGATAGATAGATAGATAGATAGATAGATAGATAGATAGATAGATAGATAGATAGATAGATAGACAGATAGATAGATAGATAGATAGATAGATAGACAGACAGACAGACAGACAGACAGACAGACAGGCAGACAGGCAGACAGACAGACAGACAGATAGACAGATAGACATAGACAGATAAATAGATAAATGGTTTGGTAATGAAAAGCAATGTTATGCCATGAGTACGTCACAGACTGCAGTGATTGGGTGCAGTGCAGCGCGCACCTGTGACATGAGTGTCCATGAGTACGTCACAGAGTGCTGATTGGGCCATGAGTACGTCACAGACTGCAGTGCCCGTGTGCAGTGGTACCTGCTGCAGAAACACTCAGAGAGGAGCACAGTGTAGCCATGAGCAGCAGGCCTACTGTACCTGCCTAGCGTAGCGCCGCTCACCTGTGTGTGTGTGTGTGTGTGTGTGTGTGTGTGTGTGTGTGTGTGAGGTGATGTGGGAGCCAGATGGCTGGTGTTGTAACCAGTAGCTGTTGCTGTAAACAAACATAGCAGCGGAGTCATGTGTGTGATTGATTTGTGATGAACTTAATGCCCACAGGCCTTTTCCTGCGGAGGAGGAGGCGGTGTGGTCTCTCAGCCAAGTGTTGGGCACTTTGATGATGATTTATGGGCGTGTGTTTCATCTGAAGACTGTTTGGGCGATGCTGTGCACGGCACTGTAGGGCGGGTAAAATATGACATATTAGGTCATTAGATAGACACACAGACAGACAGGTAGACAGGTAGACAGTTAGGTAGATAGATAGATAGATAGATAGATAGATAGATAGATAGATAGATAGATAGATAGATAGACAGATAGATTAAATAAATGCACGGACACACAGCTGCTGAGTCTCGTGACAGGTGCTGCCACTCCTTAGCGTTTATAAGTTATTGTTTGTACAGTGTGTTTCTATTCAGTAAACATTGCTTAGCTTCTCTCTTATGTACTTGTTGATGGGTGTAATACATGAGATCGCTCAGTCAGACCAAATGGACGTTGTACTACCCAGAACAACACAAGCTCAAAGAGATGGTGATACCTGAGAACATGGTAGGTCTTACATCTGCTGCTGCTAGGGACTTCACAGAGAAATGTGCAAAAGCAGTTTGTCTGTGTTTGTGTGTGTATGTGTGTGTATGTGTGTTATGTATGTATGTGTGTGTGTGTGTGTGTGTGTGTGTGTCTGTTGTGCAATGGCTGCATACACATGAACCAGATGTGCTTAAGTGTGTGTGTGTGTGTGTGTGCGCGCATGTGTGTGTTTTTCCTCCGGATGCCAGACTCTTACACAACACTCTCCCCTCCTCTCTGGACCCTCTGCTTCCGCGGCTCCAACAGTCCAAGGGAAGGTTCTGGAAGAGTCAAATCTCGGACACGAGAAGGGAAAGATGGAGCTAGTTTGACCGATGCCTGTCCAGCCCTCAGTCCTCCAGCGCTCGAGTGCAGTGTGCAATCTAAACCAGGCGTGAAATGATTGTCTCTGCGAACAGTTCCTACTGAAGCGATGTGTGTGTGTTTGTGTGTGTGTGTGTGTCTGCGCCGGCCAGAGACGAGAGAGGTGTGTGTGTCCCTCCGTCTCCAGGAGAGACGAGACCAAAGCGTCCACAGGTGGGGGCCCCACCCCCCTCGCGCGCCTCACGTCTACAAAAGAGAATAACGCAACATAACGCCACATTCAGATGTACACAGACAGAAAGAGAAACGAACAACAATGTCAACACCTCTACGCATCGGACGACAGCTGCCCCCTACACACCCCAGGACGTCAGGTGCTTCTGCAACATCAGGACTTTTACCCACCCCCCCTCCCTCTCCTCCCCACCCCCCCTCCCTCTCCTCCCCACCCCAACGCCCAAATTCTGTCCCACCCACTTCTGGCTCTGGTGCTCCACAAAACGCACGTCTGAGGACACGCAAAGCCCCCCAATAACGCCCCCCAACAACGCCCCCCAACGCCGCCGAGACACACACACACACAGACACACACACACAACAACAACAACCCTTCCCCTCCTATTTCTCTCCCATCACCACAACCACCGCCTGACAAAAAAAAAAAACCTCCCCTTTCATGTTCCGTTAAAACCTGAAGCCCCCCCACCCCCCTGCCTCTGGGGGTCCCCCCCTGTCCTCCCCCTCCCCCCCGTAGTCCTCAGACGGCCGTGTGCCTGGCCGCCTCGTTGCTAGGCGACATGGAGGGCTGGCGTGTGAACTGGCTGAAGCTGGAGGCGCGGGGGCGGGGGGGGCATGTGCGGGGCAGCGTGGCGTTGCAGGGGGGGGCCAGGGGGGGGCGCTGCTGCTGTAGGGTGCTGCTCCAGGCGGGCAGGTCGGACAGAGCCCCCCCCCGGGGAGAGGAGCAGGATCCAGGGGGGCCGGGTGGGCCGAAGGGGTCCTTGGAGAAGAGGCTCTGCAGCAGAGACAGCTTCTCCTTCTCCTCGCGCATGAACACGTCCACCAGCAGAGTCTTCTCCTTCTTCAGCTGCTCACTGATGGTCTTGGGCACGTCAGGAATCACCCACGCCACCAACACACCCAGGAACATCACCAGGTTCTACACACACACACACACACACACACACACACACACAGTTAACTCTGACATGAGTTCACAGGGCTCTGGACAGCAACAGTAGGCTGTTTGTCACATTTAAAGATGGATGAGACACTCTCTTTTTTGTGTACAACAGAGGCTGCCCCCTGAATAAAAAAAATGAATGTGGTGTGTGTGTGTGTGTGTGTGCGTGTGTGTGTGTTTACCTGGAAGAGGATGACGAAGGCGAGTCGAGCGGCCAGGATGGACCAGTACTGCTTGGAGAACTGATAGGCATCAGTGGACCACGGCGGCTCCCTGTAGTCCTTATACCTACACACACACACACACACACACACACACATCCACACACACACACACACACACACACGCACGCACACACGCACGCACACACGCACGCACACACACACACACACACACATACAGGTTTAAATCACTAGCGGGGACACGGTGGTTCTTTAAAGTCCTTATACCCACACATACACACACACACACACATCCACCCACCCACACACACAGGTTTACATCGCTATCAGGGACACTATTTTTTCTTATAGTCCTTGTACCATCCCCCCACACACACACAGACACAGACACACACAGGTTTAAATCACTAACACAGGCACTGTCAGGCAAATTGAGCTCATTAAATCCTGTAATGTTGACTGGCGACAGAAATAAGCATGAAACATCCGAGGCACATGCTACACTTTAGCCTCAAAGGGCCCATTCACACACACACCATAAACACACAACACCATTCACACACACACCAGCAACACCATCAACACCCTCACAGACCAGGAACAACAATACACTCCTGTCCTCTCCTGTCCTCTGCTGCCTGGCTAAAGAGGCGGGACCTGGTGGCTACAGCTCCTCTGCTGATTGGTTAAAATGGCGGGACCTGATGGCTACAGGTCCTCTGCTGATTGGCTAAAGAGGCGGGACCTGGTGGCTACAGGTCCTCTGCTGATTGGCTAAAGAGGCGGACCTGATGATACAGGTCCTCTGCTGATTGGCTAAAGGAGGTGCCTGTACTGTGGGACCTGATGGGTCTGCTGCTGATTGGGCAGCGGCTGTGGTGTTGGCCCAGCATGAGCTCCTGGTCCTGCTTAAATGGTTCTTTAACCACCTCTGGGTGGTTCCCTGTAGAGCAATGGTTCTTCTATGGCATTGAAGAACCGGAAATGGCCCCATTTTTTTTTCAGAGTGTACTTTGGGTCTGGGTCTTGAGCCAATCCAAACACTGGATCAAAAAGCTAGTCCATTCCAGCCATACTGCTGCTACATTGCTAAGGGGCTACCGCTACACTGCTGCCAGTTTCAATTCCTCAGCCTGTCCCCACCCGCCTGCCCCGTCAAAATAAACCCACACCGCCATCGAGATAGACCCACACCACCACCGGCTATATCAGGACACATCATACGCGAACAGAAAGTCTCTGGCCAACCACTTCAACCTGATTATTAATAGAAACAACAGCAATAGCCAGCACACTTCTCCCTCCTCTGAGGATTTTCATTATCTATATCGAATTATGGCAGGGGGGGGGGGCGGAGCCAGAAGATTCACCCAGTGGGGGGGGGGGGGGGGGGGGGATGAGGCGAGCCCAAGAGTCCATGGCCTTATACAGTAAAGCTAAACTGTCTTTGATTCCCTGGGATAGACGGCCATCTTCAGCGAGGGGAAGAGGCACCGATCCCCTGGGCTCAGGCTCCTTGTTTGGACATGGCAAAATGGTGGGAAAAAACACACAAACATGGACCTGGTGCAGAAGCGGATTAGTCGATTTCTGGGATGTTGGAGCTATTTTAAAAGCCAGAGCAAGCAGAATTGTACTCCTTCAAAGTGTACACATACATTCATATATAGTGAAATGACACTGATAAATATTCACATATGGAAAACAGTAGTATGCAGACACACACACACACAAATCCATGAAAAAACACTAACAAATGCATGCTGCTCTTCATTTTTAGCTTCTCTGTCTTTTTTTGTAAGTGTCAGGTGAGGGTGTGTGTGAGGTGAGGGAGTGTGTGTGAGGTGAGGGTGTGTGTGTGTGTGTGAGGTGTGTGTGTGTGAGGTGAGGGTGTGTGTATGAGGTGAGGGTGTGTGTGTGTGTGTGTGAGGTGAGGGTGTGTGTGAGGTGAGGGTGTGTGTGTGTGTGTGAGGTGAGGGTGTGTGTGAGGTGAGGGAGTGTGTGTGAGGTGAGGGTGTGTGTGTGTGTGTGAGGTGAGGGTGTGTGTGAGGTGAGGGTGTGTGTGTGTGTGAGGTGAGGGTGTGTGTGAGGTGAGGGTGTGTATGAGGTGAGGGT
>CM059274.1:31040633-31043133 GCA_030347295.1 Setipinna tenuifilis | reverse complement strand
ATGTACTGGTACATCAGACGCGGGATGAAGTCGGACGTGAACGAGATCACAAAGGCCTGCAGACACACACACACACACAGACATGGATGCAGTTAATACATACTGTCTCACCTGTATGCAATTAACACACATGCTGTGTCACCTGTATGCAATTAACACATGTACTGTCTCACTTCTGTGCAGTTAACACGTGCTGTCTGAGCTGTGTCCAATTAACACATGCCCTGTCTCACCTGTGTCCAATTAACACACGTGCTGTCTGACTTACCTATGTTCAATTAACACATGTGCTGTCTCAGCTGTGTGCAATTAACACATGTGCTGTCTGTTTCATTCGAACCAAAAGTTATTAGTTTGGTTCGCTTTTGTCGGTGTGAATGCAATCTCGGTACACCAAATCACCCCTTTTTAGTGGTCACAAACAGAAATCCATTAATTCAGAAAAGCTTGCAGTCATCATATCAAGAATGGAAATTAGTCAAAAATGTATTTTTGTGCTTTTTAAATCATATATGTGAACTAAGTAAGGCATGGCCAATTGGCAAGATAAAAAGGTTTAGTTTGGTCACACACACACACACACACATACACACACACACACACACGACAGACACACACACACACACACACACGTTTAGTTTGGTCATGTCCTAATAGTTCTCCATGGACGTGTTGTGTTCCTGCACCAGTTCACCAATTCAATGTCCAAGGCAGCTCAACTACACTGACCTACACAATGCCATTGACAACACGCATGCTGTCATGGTCTCATGGTCTCCACACCCTGTACAGATCCAGACAGCACTGAGGGACGAGGAGACTGTACAGATCATCCACACACACACACACACACACACACACACACACACACACACACACACACACACACACCAGATCATGCGAGGGGAGGGGGCAGGAAGGACATTATGATCTATTAGGCTCCATTAATAAAGCTGCATGCTGAAGGTCGTAAACATGGCAGCTGTCTTCAATTACTGCTAGACAGACGTAAACGACTACCAACCAACCGCCTTTAAAGGCTTCCCAGGTTCTCTGGAATAGGAGTTAAATGATTCCAGAGCCCTGTAATCTTGCCCGTAAGCGCCCCGTATAAAAGCTTGGCTTGGGGGCCGCATCCGCACACACACACACACACACACACACACACACACACACACGTTTAGGGGCCCCCTCTGCACATGTACAGTACTGTAGACTATTAATAAAAGCAGTGAGTGCAACCCTACACTGGCCTATGACTAACGACACAAGACAGCTCCACAGGAGGTTTACAGGCATATAAACTCAGCATAAAGATTGCAGACACACCACAAACAGATTGCTAACACCAATAAAAAGGACTTTGCGCAATTAGCCAGATACGTTTACACCTGACCTTCTGCAGCAAACTGGGGCTGGGGCTGGGGCTGGGGTTTCCTGTTCTGGAAGTGTGTTGTGTTGACTACCCTGCTCTACGTGTCTACGGCTACCAACAGCAGGCTTGGTACCCCAACACTGTGTGTTTGTACTGTGTACTGTATGTAATGTATGTCCCTATGCTGTGTGTCTGTACTGTCCTTTGTACTGTATGTCCCACCACTCTGTGTGCGTACTGTAAAGCGTCTTTGAGTATCTTGGAAAGCGCTATAGACATTCTATGTATTATTATTATTAGCTAGCCAAGAGGCTACCAACATCAGGCTTGGCCCTAGCCAGCCAAGAGGCTACAGTACCAACACCAGGCTTGGCCCTAGCCAGCTAGCAGGCTACCAACACCAACACCAGCCTTGGCCCTAGCCAGCTAGCAGGCTACCAACACCAGGCTTGGCCCTAGCCAGCTAGCAGGCTACCAACACCAGGCTTGGCCCTAGCCAGCTAGCAGGCTACCAACACCAGGCTTGGCCCTAGCCAGCCAAGGGGCTACGAACTTTTGACCATGTGGGTCAGAGATGGTAACCGTCACAGATGGACAAAGAGGACTGAGAGAGTAAAAGTCCTGTCATGTATTCCTTCTGCCTGTGCCCTCAACACAGGTGAGTTCACTCACTATCTATCTACCTAGGGATCAGCTGCTTCAGTGAATTGGCTGGAACAAATATGTGGCAGGACTTTTACTTCCTGAACCCGGGATGTCTGTCTCTGCTAGCCGTTCATTCACATAGCAGATATGATATGTTCAGTGTAATAAGGCATGTGTGTAGTGTAATAACGCATGTGTATAGTGTAATAAGGCATGTGTATAGTGTAATAAGGCATGTGTATAGTGCTAATACCATCTAAAATCGCCACATGGTGTTTCTTAAGTTAAGCCTCCCAAGGAATTACTCTCGGCTGTTTTCTCAGGAACTTCTTGTCTTTGTGTTTGTGTTTGTGTCCTCTATTATGTTGCTGTGGATACAGGCGTTTGATGTGTGTAGTGTGTGGGTGTAGTGTAATGCAGATGTAGTGTGATGCAGGTGTAGTGTAACATCTCGTCTCAGGTCCTTCAGGTGCTACAGGA
>CM059274.1:31028133-31030633 GCA_030347295.1 Setipinna tenuifilis | reverse complement strand
TGCGTTTTTTATTTCGTTGATACATGCGCAATACCCGAAACCAATCCGATCCCCGTTCACATGGCAGTCGAAGTGGTTTCGAAACAGCCCAGGCCTGGCGTCGCAATTGGTTTAGGAAAACCAATTCCAAACCAAACCAATCTCCGTTCACATGAAGCTGGTACGATCCCAAACCAGTTCCAAGTGGTTTCGACTTGTCCATGTGAACGCACTCAGTGACAACAATATCATCATGTACAATCTCCCACACTGTTCTTCTGAAAGCTCTCACACTTTCCTCCCTTTCTGCCCCCCCCTCTCCCACCGAACCGTCCCTTTCTCTCCTTCACACACAAACACACACACAAATACACTCTCCACCACAGAACACACACACTCACACACACACTCTCTCACACACACACACACACACACACACACACACACACACACACACACACATACAAACACTGTCTCACAAAAACACGTCTTAAAGCGTGATTAAGTGGCTGCGGTCTTTCTGTGTATTTTGCAACCGCTTGCAGAGCTCCTAACAGCTTTCCCCCGAAGCAGTCAGTTAAACATGTCATTACATCACTTCAGTCACTGCAGTGTGTGTGTGTGTGTGTGTGTGTGGCTCAGACACCGTCTGCTTCTGGCGGTGTGGACCCGGCTCGAACCCAACACACATCTAGCAGTGTGTGTGTGTGTGTGTGTGTGATGTGTTGTGCAAGGGCCTTTTATTTCAGCTCTTGTGTGTGTGTTTGTGCGTTAGATGTGTTGTGTAAGTTAGTTCAGCTCTTGTATATGTGTGTGTGTATGTGTGTGTGTGTGTGTGTGTGTGTGTGTGTGTGTGTGTGGGTATAATTTTATACCCCAAAGCACTGAGCAACATTCCTCTCCCAAAACACACGATCCTCACACACCCCACGACCCCTACAGTCTTTAAACGCCATCACTCAGGGTGCTCCCCTCAACTATGATGCCCCTCCACTCACACACACACACACACACACACACACACACACACACACACACACACACACACACACACACACGATCCTTACACACCCCACGACCCCTACAGTCTTTAAACGCCATCACTCAGGGTGCTCCCCTCAATTATGATGCCCCTCCACTCACACACACACACACACACACACCATCCCACATCCTCACACACCCCCAATCACACACACACACCATCCCACATTCCCCCACGCCCCAAGACATGACCCCCACAGTCTTTAAACGCCATCACTCAGGGTGTTCCAATCACAAACACACCATCCCACACACCCCCACGCCCCCCATACCCCACACACCCCACGACCCCCAGCGTCTTTCAAAACCGTCGCTCAGCGTGTTCTCAGAGTCTCTGAAAGCCATCGCTCACGATCTTCCCCACAGTCATGATTCCCGTCCAATCATTCACTGAGAGTGGTGTGGCACTTCACCACTGTGGTATGAATTCGTGTGTGTGTTTGTGTATGTGTGTGTGTGTGTGTACGTGTGTGTGTGTGTGTACGTGTGTGTGTGTGTGTGTGTGTGTGTGTGTGTGTGTACGTGTGTACGTGTGTGTGTGTGTGTGTGTGTGTGTGTGTGTGTGTGTGTGTGTATGTGTGTGTGTGTGAGAGTGGTGTGGCACTTCACCACTGTGGCATGAACTCGCTGTGAGTATGATGGTGTTGGTCACAATGCTATGTGCTATGGCACTCTGGGAAGGCACTGTAATTTCCCAATCATGCGGCATCTCAATTACAGCCTCCTGCTGATGACTCACTGACTAGAGGGTTTGTGTGGCCGTTTCTAACACAACAGTCCTCACAGTCAGTACGTGCACATGGCAGGATCGGATTGGATTGGGGTGGGTTTGGGTGTTGCTACACAGCGGGTGGTCTGTCCCAAAACCCAAGTGTGCATAGAGTGATCCACACGACCTCATGGAATCCTCTCAGTCCTCACTGTGTCCCACACAACCACATGGAGTCATATCCTGACGCTGCAGTTATGGCTGTCCGAAGATATTACTGAATGTCCTGAATATATCGATGTAGAATTACAGCGTTATCTGTGTGTTACAGTAAAAACGTATTTTTACAGTAAATGTTAAATTATGCATGTGAATCTTGGATCTTAATACTAACACCCAATTTCATATAAACAATGCAGCATATGTAAAATAATTAAATAACAATAAATACAAATGGACACTGTAACGAAGGAGAGGAGAAGTCACCACACCCAGATTGAAAAACAGGTCTCCGGGGTACCAAACATGCGCTTTGACCATGACACCAAAGAGCCAGGCTCGTTTGTATGGCAGTCAGAGCACACCCACAACCCAAGTGATGGTCACTCCATCACACACACACACACACACACACACACACACACACACACACACACACACACACACACACAACCCTAGCGATGGTCACTCCATCACACACACACACACACACACACACACACACACACACACACAACCCTAGCGATGGTCACTCCATCACACACACAC
>CM059274.1:31023133-31025633 GCA_030347295.1 Setipinna tenuifilis | reverse complement strand
CCTTGTCCTTCAGCGTCCGGTACAGCTTCTTCAGCTTCCTGCCAACACAGGAACACACACACACACACACACACACACACACAACAAACGCCAAACGGGCGCGTTACTGGACAGAGTGGGGTCTCGGGAGATGAACACACTTCTTGGAGATGCCTCCTCCCGTGACGTGCTACTGTGCTACTAGCTAGCACCTCTAGCGCCCCCCAGACAGCACGTGGTCACAGTGTGACAGTGTCATTAAAAGACAACACTGCTTCATATGTGTCATCTGTACGAGCTTAGTACGATTGAGTACTGACACTACTGACACAGTATCACTAATAGGTGTTACTACTGACACTACTGATACAGTATCACTAATAGGTGTTACTCCTGACACTACTGATGCAGTATTATTATGAGGTGTTACTCCTGACACTACTGATGTAGTGTGGATGCTTTAGTGATACTGAAGATTTTGACACAATAGTATTTTTCTAGTGGTCTCCCAGCAGCTTATGGACAGTAATAGCAAAGTAAAATAGTGAATTAAAGTGTAATTAAAGTGTAATTAAAGTGTAAAAGGCCGCGCTGTGTAAAATGTGTTATCAGTGCAAGCTTTTCCTCTTGTTCTACTCCCCATCTGTGTAACTGCCACTATTAAACCACTTTGAGTACCTACAAAATCACTACAAAACCTCCTTTATTTTTATTAGGTGTTAGTATTGACACTACTGATGCAGTGCTTCAGTGATGAACATTTGAACACTTTGACACAATAGTGTTTTATTTTCTTCCTGTGTGTTTGTCATCCGTGTAAAAATCTTTATTATTATTATGTTAAAGTACTAACACTACTGATGCAATATTGATGCTTTAGTGATATTAAACATTTTGACACAGTAGTCTTCTTTTATTTTCTTCCTGTGTGTTTGTCATGCGTGTAAACATGTTGCTGGTGACAGCCAGTGAAGGGACAGTGACCTGAGATGTCACTGCTAGTGTGTGACACGGCAAAGTGACAATCACAGGAAATGACCTCGTTAGCCAAGAACACAGCCCAGACGGTTCCGCTGTTGCCATGGAGACACTGTAAACACAGATGTAATCTCCAGTCCGCTTGCTGTCTGCTTTCAAATCTCTTTCTTGCTTTCTTTTATATCTCTCTTCATCTCTTTTCTTCTCTCTTTTATCTGCACTCTATATATACTCCCTCTTTCTCTTATCGTCTCTCTCTCTCTCCTTCCCTGCCTTCTTTTCTACTCCCCCATCCCTCTCTCTCTCCCTTTCTCTGACCCTTTCTCTCTCTCCCTCCCTTTCTCTCTCTCTATCTGACCACTGAGAGCCAAGTATTTGCTGGATGGACATCAAACATCATTTCTTTCTCTCCTTCTCTCTCTGCTCTCAGACAGCGTTTATGTACACATAGTAAAAGTATAAAAAGAGCTTGAGAAGAAGAAGGTGGTGAGAAAACAGGGAAGAGGAAAAAAGAAAGAGTACATTCATTACCATTAAATGCTGCATGTGTACACTATGAGTGTTTGTAATCTATTACCACTGAGCGCTGTTTATACTGTAAGTGAGCCTAGTTCATTACTATTGTGTGTGTGTGTGTGTGTGTGTGTGTGTGTACACTACTAGTTTATTACTACTGGGTGTGTGTGTGTGTGTGTATGTGTATGTGTGTGTGTGTGTGTGTGTGTGTGTGTGTGTATGTGTGTGTGCACACTACTAGTTTATTACTATTGGGTGTGTGTGAGCCTAGTTCATTAGCACTGAACGCTGTGTGTACACTCAAACAGACCATCATGGGTGTGTGTGAGCAAGGTGACAGCTCAGTCTCTCTCACACACGCATACACACACACACAGATATGGACAGATATGAGGTCAGGCACACACACACACACACACACACACACACACACACACACACACACACACACACTTGGGTACATGCATAGGTGGATTCTAACATAGCACTGCTGCAGCTAAAAATACAGGAAGGGCACATGTAAGATGGGCGCTGGGGCAGCCAATCACATGTCTCCATTCCACCTCCATTAACCCCCCACACACACACACACGCACACACACACACACCGGGCCGCCCCTCAGCTCACAGCCCACACACACACACACACACACACACACACACGCACACACACCGGGCCGCCCCTTACCTCAGGGCCCACACACACACACACACCGGGCTGCCCCTTAGCTCACGGCCCACACACACAAACACACACACACACACACGCACACACACACACACACAGGAGTAAGGAGTGACTGACGGGAATCACTGTGGTCTGTGGGGAGCAGCGGTCTGTGATGTAGGTCAGGCCTTTCTCTCTTTCTCTTTCTCTTTCTCTGCCTATCCCTCCATCCCTCTGCACATCTCTTCATCTCTCTCTTCTCATCCCTCCATCTCTCTTTCTCTTCCCATCCCTCCATCCCTCCATCTCTCTTTCTCTTCCCATCCCTCCACCCCTCCATGTGTGTCTCTCTGCACATCT
>CM059274.1:31005633-31008133 GCA_030347295.1 Setipinna tenuifilis | reverse complement strand
GGGGATGGAGCACACAGTTAAAAGGAGAAAAGCACACTGGCATCTTGCAGGCGTCTCCTAACAAGCAAGTGATGGCCCCATGGCCACAGATCCGCAGGGCCTAGACACACACACACACACACACACACACACACACACACACACACACACACTCTAAGGCAGGGCTAGAGCCCAGACGCAGACACCTCACACACACACACACACACACACACACACACACACACACACACACACACACTCTAAGGCAGGACTAGAGCCCAGACGCAGACACTTCACACACACACACACACACACACACACACTGTGTGTAGCAGAGCTAGAGCCCTGATGGTGGGATCTGCCTAATTGGCTGCGTTGAGTGGACAACAGCACCCCCTAGCAACCACAACACCCCCTAGCAACCAGAGGAGAGACTGTGGCTAACACCTGATCTGCGATGCAAGTGTGTGTTTGTGTGTGTGTCCACGCACGCATGTGTAAGTGTGTGCGTGTGTGTGTGTGTGTGTGTGTGTCTGTGTGTCTGTGTGTGTGTGTGTACCAGTGGAACAAATCCCTGGAGGGGATTGCAGGTGGCAGATAGAGAAACAGGTGGAGAGGAGAGAAGGAGAGAAAAACAGGGGAGAGGAGAGAAGGAGAGAAAAACAGAGGAGAGGAGAGAAGGAGAGAGAAACAGAGGAGAGAAGTAGAGAAGGAGAGTCAGTAAAGTAAAACAGTCCAACCTCATGCCAATTATGTATCCCTCCACAGAAAAGCACTTATGATGAGTAATAAATGTACATAACAGAAAAAATATACCATACAAATGTTGAGAAATGTGCTAGATGTCTCGTAAAAAATAATTACGCATAAGCATTAGTATGGAGACTGCTACCAAACTAGACCAGAGAGGGGGTTCAATTAAGGCCAAAAACAACACACCCATGACATTGACATTTGAACACACACACACACTATCACAGACTACACTATATTTCCCAAACTAATTGTGGAGCAACCACAAAACACACCCAGATCATAAAAGAGCGTAACTCTGTCTCTCTCTCTGTCACTTACTTACTCAATCACACAGACACACACACACACAGACACACACACACATAGACAGGAAGTGTTTTTCCGCACTGAAGATAAGGCAATTCACACAGGCACAGGCACTGTGGCCACATTCCCTTAGTGCAGTGGAACAGTTCAAGAGTGAAACAAAGGGCAAACACACACACACACACACACACACACACACATATACACACTATCACACATACACACACACACACATATACATACACACACTGACACCGCGCACACCCACATACACACACACATATATATACACGCACTCACACACACATACACACACTCACACACACTGGGATACTTATCCCATCTCCCCTCTGTCACATGTCCTTCCTTTTACCCTCTTACACTCTCTCATCTCTCTCTCTTCTCTCTCTCTTCATCTCCATCTCTCTCTCTCTTTCTCCCCCCTCTCTCTCCTGTCTTCTCCCCCTCTCTCTCTCATCTCTCTCTCATCCCTCTCTCTTCATCTCCATCTCTCTCTCTCTTCCCCCCCCTCTCTCTCCTGTCTTCTCTCTCTCTTCATCTCCATCTCTCTCTCTTTCTCCCCCCCTCTCTCTCCTGTCTTCTCCCTCTCTCTCTCTCATCTCTCTCTCATCCCTCTGTCTTCATCTTCCTCTCTCTGTCACCTCTCCCCCCCTCTCTCTCCTGTCTTCTCCCTCTCTCTCTCTCTTCTATGTTTTCTCTGTCTCTCCTGTTGTGTACTGATTCTATTCTCTGTCCTCTCCATCATTCTTCACTGCTCTTCTCCCCCCCCCCCCCCCCCCCCATCCTCTCCCCCCCCCCCCCCCTCTATCCCCCCCCCTGATTAAGTGTCTTGGCCTGGGTTAACCCTATCTGGCTGTGAGCAGCTGGCTGATGTCCAAGAGAGAGAGAGAGAGAGAGAGAGAGAGGGAGGGAGAGAGAGAGAGAGAGATAGATAGAGAGAGAGCAAAAGAGAGCGAGAGAGAGAGAGATAGATAGAGAGAGAGAGAGAAAATCCCAAAGAGAGAGAATCCCATCAGGGTCCCCAAACACACACACAACACACACACACACACACACACACACACACACACACACACACACGCATACACATCTCACATGCATGTGAACACAAACCCACACACAGAGAAAGAAACACAGAATGATAAGAGAAAGGAAAAAAACAGAAGATAAGAGAAAGTTGCGTATGAAGTCTTGCGAGTCTTGCTAGTGACTAATTCATTTAGTGTTTTTTACGCAAACACTTCTCACTAAATGTGCTCGAGACTGAACTATGTCAGACCTAGAAAAATACACCCCAACATACACACAAATATACACTCATCTTACACACACTTCACATACTCTAACCACCAACACCTACAGTGAGGGAGTGAGGGAGGGTGAGGTGGAGAGTAAAGAAGGGTGAGGGCTAACAGAGGGTGAGGGAGAGAGTAAAGGG
>CM059274.1:30996489-30998989 GCA_030347295.1 Setipinna tenuifilis | reverse complement strand
GTTTAAAAGAAAAAAAACTCAATACACCTTCAAGTGGTGGGGAGTCTGCTGCAGGTGGGTGAGGATCAATTAGGTTTAGTCATCTAGGGAAAGGTTCCCTCTCCCACTCAGTCCCGCACTGAAAGGTTCCCTCTCCCACTCAGTCCCCCACGGAAACGTTCCCCTCTCCCACTTAGTCACCCAGGGAAAGGTTCCTCTCTCCCACTCACCGAGGGAAAAGTTCCCCTCTCAGTCCCCCATGAAAAGGTTCCCCTCTCCCACCCAGACAGGGAAAGGTTCCTCTCTCCCACTCAGGTTCTTCTGCTCCCATGTAGGCATAGCGTGCCTGGTAGTTTACGCTGGCACCCTAGACACTAGTACTGTACTCTAGGCAGCTGGAACCACACACTTGTGTTTTTATAAGATGATGCATGGTCTACAGAGGGTAAACATAGGAGAGCAGACATCTTTAGACTGAACCATTGTGTTTTTTAAGAGATGTTATGCTTCTGGTATCATTTGTGGGATGCATAGCCTTTTGGTCACCTTGAAGCCTTAGCAGGTGGGTGTACGTTGGTAACAGGTTAGAACATATTTTGTGGGGCTGTATGACTTGAAGGTGTCTCTCTGGCCATCAAGGAGAGAGGTGTACTGCAGAGCCGCGTGGCTTCTCTAATGCTTTTCCACAGTGGACTGTAGTGTGTTAACCCTTTAGCCGCTACAGAGATGTAGGTGGTATAGGAATGTTGGACATTCTAAAGAGTATCTATAGAGTCTATAGAATGTAATGCGGAATTCTAGAATGCCACACTGCTGTGGAGTGTATTCTCTTCTGGAATGTTCAAGCACTACCCTTAAAGGATGTTCAGGTCTGGTGACCCACTGGGCTGTGCACAACAGCAGACTTCTCCACCACTTCACTTCACCTGGACTGCACCTCTGCCTGACAGTGTCCTCTCTCTCTCTGTCTATCTCTCTCTCGCTCTCTCTCTCTCTCTCTCTCTCTCTCTCTCGTTTTTAACTTTCTTTTTTACACACACATTGTCTATCTCTTTTCCTTTCCTCTCTGTATCTCTCTCTCTGGTGTATGGTGTGTGTGTGCATGTGTGGTGTGTGTGTGTGTAGCGTATGTGTGTGTGGGTGTATGTGCGGTGTGTGTGTGTGTGCGTGTGTGTGTGTAAGGGAACACTGTACGAGCCTGACTGGCCACAGTACACGCTGACAGACGGAGTAATCTAACCCAGCTGGCACCTGCCACAGCCTGATATGCACTATAATTTCCAGCACAGGGACAAGTGTGTGTGTGTGTGTGTGTGTGTGTGTAGGAGAGAGAGAGAGGGTGTGTGTGCGTGTGTGTATGTAGGAGAGAGAGAGAGGGTGTGTGTGTGTGTGTGACAGATTGTATATACAGTACATATGTATGTGTGTGTGTGTGTGTGTGTGTGTGTGTGTGTGTGTATGTGTGAGTAGAAGAGAGAGAGAGAGAGAGAGAGAGAGAGAAGCAGAAGAGTGCACACCCCTGCAGAGAAAGAGGGGGATAGAGAGATGCGGAACAATACTGAGAGAGAGTGGGGGACAGAGAAAAAAGAGATAAAGAAAGAGACATACTGGAGACCTATATGTACAGAGTGAAAGTCTTTGCAAGACAAACAGAATAAAGTGAAACTGTTGAAGGAAAGAGACAGGTACATAACACATGTCACACACACACACACACACACACACACACACACACACACACACACACACACACAGCACTCAGAAAAAGCACACATGTTTGGAGGGTAGGTTTGCATGAGAAAGAAGGAAAGAAAGAAAGAAAGAAAGAAAGAAAGAAGGAAGGGAAGAAAGAGAGAGAGAAAGAAAGAAAGAGAAAGAAAGAAAGAGAAAGAAAGAAAGAAAGAAAGGATAAAAATATCCTGGACGTGCGGAGGTTAATTAGGATAAGATATTCCAATTAGCTCTTCATCTCAGTAGGGGAAGGCAATTAGGTCGATTTCAGCCGCACCAGAGAGGGGGGGGGGGGGCTGCAGCAGGGAGGTGTGTGTGTGTGTGTGTAGGGGGGGTGGTAGAGTGGTGGTACAGGAGGTGGGGGCATTAAAGGTGTGTGTGTGTGTGTGTGTGTGGAGGGGGCGCCTGACATTTCAGAAGGGGGCTCCCAAAGACCTGGGAGCGGAGGTGGCACAGCGGGGACAGACGTGCCCCCCCTGCCCCCCCCCCCATTCCTCCCCTCCCCCACTCCTCCCCTCCCCCACTCCAGCATCCGGAGGCTGACATTTCCAATCATGGCACACAGGAGGTGATGCAGGGGTGAGGGGGGGCAATACAGGGAGGCGGGGGGGGGCTCTTATAAATACACATGATTTAGATCCCCCCCCCCCCCACACACACACACACAATCCCCTCCCCCTTATATAGACACATATGTGCAGAATAGCAGCCACGCTTTGACATGAGGCATGGGCACACATGGGCAGACACACGCACATAATGACAACAATTAAGCATGATGATGATGATG
>CM059274.1:30951489-30991489 GCA_030347295.1 Setipinna tenuifilis | reverse complement strand
TACATTGTTGTAGAATTTATTGTTTAATGTGAATTCTGGAATCTTACACTGTTGTAGAATCTTACGGTGTTTCTAATGGAAGTGTAGAGCACCCTGGTTGCTGAGTGAGAGTAGAGAGTAATGTAATTAGCATTGGACCACCAGTGAAGCGGATTAGCCGCTACGCTACCTCTGGACACCAGGGCAGCAGCACAGTATCACAGGGGTCACACAGATCTAATGTCCAGCAGGACACATGAAGTTGGGGTACGACATTACACAGATCTAATGTCCAGCAGGAGACATGAAGTTGGGGTACGCCATTACACAGATCTTATGTCCAACAGGAGGAATGAAGTTATTAGATATTGTGTCCTTTATCAGAAATGAACTTTTGGGGTACATCAGTACACAGATCTCATGAGCTGTAGCAGAAGTGAACTTGGGGTACATTAGCACACAGATATGTATGTCCTGTAGGGATTGGACAATGAAGGACAAATGTGGTGTGAAACGAACTTGGGCATATTGCAACACGATAACGAGTTTGAACGTTTGTTGGTGAGCAAAACGTATGTCGAACTCAGTTTCTCAGGTTGCAATAAACCCAAAGTTCATTGTTACACTGGATTTCTACTTGAAAGAGGACTTTGTAGCTTTGCATTTCAAATGCTCAGACATCGGCTCTTTTAAATGGACTCATTAATGCATTCTACTGCACCGAGCGTGAGTCTAAACAACAAACAATAAACAGGTAATAATACAGACAGACAGACAAACAAACAAATGAACAAGGAGACCCGCTACACATGCATTGCTCCTGCCGAACGCAGTGACTGCAGCATGCGACTGTGCCATGCGTGCCCCTAAACAAAAGTTAGCGCAAACAAGCTGGTGAATAATTAACGGCTGATCATCAATAATGAGTCTGGCACAGAAGGTCTGACCCTTAATATTACACAACCTCCTCCAGGGCAGCAGCCACGGCCAACGGGAGCAGTCACAGCCCCAACCTCCTCCAGGGCAGCAGCCACGGCCAACGGGAGCAGTCACAATTACACAACCTCCTCCAGGGCAGCAGCCTCGGCCAGCGGGAGCAGTCAGCGGCCTCCATACCCACCGCCTTTAGGGGGAGACCTGGCCCAGGCCCAGCCCCAGTACCAGTACCAGTCCCAGCCGTCTCTCTCTCTCTCTCTCTCTCTCTCTCTCTCTCCTTCTCTCTCTCTCTATCTCCTTCTCTCTCTCTCCTTCCATCCCTCTTTCCCTCCTTCTCTCCTCCCCTCTCTCTTTCCCCCCTCTCCTTCTCTCTCTCTCTCTCTCTCTCTCTCTCTCCGAGAGTATGCAACATGTGCCAAGAGGGGCTGTCCCGACACTTCCGACAGGGAACATGCATTTAGGCAGACACTCTCTAATTCTCTCTCTCTCATCCTCATCCCTCTCTCCTTCTCTCTCTCTCTCTCTCCTCCTTTCTCCCTCTTCCCCCTTATGCAGACACTCTAATTCTCTCTCTCATCCTCATCCCTCTCTCCTTTTCTCTCTCTCTCTCCCCTTAGCCAGACACTTTATTCTCTCTCTCCCACTTTCTCTCCTTCTCTCTCTCTCTGCGTCTTTCTCCCTCTCTCTCTCTCTCCTCCTTTCTTCCCTTCTTCCTTCCCCCTTAGGCAGACACTCTAATTCTCTTTCTCTCCCATCCTCATGTCCCTCTCCTCTGTCTCTCCCTGTCTCTCCCTGTCTCTCTCTTCCTCCCTCCCTCCCCCCTTAGGAAGACACTCTCTAATTCTCTTTCTCCCATCCTCATCCCTACATTACGCCTGACAATTCCCCTTAGCCGAAACCCACCAGAGTGGAGGGATGGCACAGTATGCAGATATGGGATTTTATAGAATTATTACAGAATGAACTGCACTCCGGAATACGGAATGGCAATCTGGAATTTCCATCATTATCAGGATACTGTGTGTTACAGTGTGGAATCCTTAAATTGTTTGTTGCTCTGAAATATGAGTAAATCTTATTGGTTCTAAAAGAATGTTTGTAAACAACAACAAACAACTCCTATTCCAACACATGAAGTCCACATTCTGTACGTCTGAACAACATAATACAATTCCTTTTCGACACATTAGGTCTAATTGCTGTAGTTCTATCCGTGTAGGTAGGCAAACACCTGTGATCTCTAATTTTGACACATGAAGTCCGCATGCTGTACTTCCACCCGTGCAGGTAGGCAAACACCTGGCCTCGGTCGTGTGCTAGAGTCTTCTGAGACCAAACACCTCAGCCCAGTCTAGCAACAATCACACACACACTCTCCTCATCTCCCAGAAGTAATCAAGCACTCTCCGTGTGTGTGTGGACACACACTGAGTCCAGCATACACCTGCCAGCTATCCGTCATAGCATACAATGCACACAGGACCATCTATACACCGATATACACAGATCTATACACAGATATACACCATCTATAATCTTCCAGTGCTTTAGAAACACACACATATACACCATCTATAGTCTTCCAGTGCTTTAGAAACACACAGATATACACCATCTATAGTCTTCCAGTGCTTTAGAAACACACAGATATACACCATCTATAGTCCTCCAGTGCTTTAGAAACACACAGATATACACCATCTATGGTCCTTCATGCTTTAGAAACACACAGATATACACCATCTATAGTCCTTCATGCTTTAGAGACACACAGATATACACCATCTATAGTCTTCCAGTGCTTTAGAAACACACAGATATACACCATCTATAGTCCTCCAGTGCTTTAGAAACACACAGATATACACCATCTATGGTCCTTCATGCTTTAGAAACACACAGATATACACCATCTATGGTCCTTCATGCTTTAGATACACACAGATATACACCATCTATAGTTCTTCATGCTTTAGATACACACAGATGTACACCATCTATAGTCTTCCAGTGCTTTAGAAACACACAGATATACACCATCTATAGTTCTTCATGCTTTAGATACACACAGATGTACACCATCTACATGGATATAGACTTGGGGTGTCCAAGAGCTCTGAGATGTTTTAACACTGATTCTCAAGCTCCAAAGTGATCAGTTTCGGAACCTGTAATTCATGTAATTAAACTTTTAAAGTTAACTATAATTAAAATGTATAGTTAATGTACTCAAAACTATTGACGTAATCAGTTACATCAAAAGTTTTGAGTTGTATTGACTTATCCGGTTTTACAGTGTACTTACTCAAGGCATGTTAATATGTGTCCTCTTATATCCATGGACCGAGTGAACAGTCAACACAGCGCTAGTGGGTTTTCATGTATTTCAGGTGTGCGTTCGATGTGTTTGTTTTCAGACAAGAGTGGTCAAAAGTGCCATTGTACGATAAAAGAAAATACAGTACAAAGATTTAATTAATTTAGCCTAGTATATCACAGAGTGATTGTTTGCATGAGCTTGTGCCTTCTGTGGGTGTGATTGTTGAGTTCTATTGTGAATGACTGATTGGGTGTGCACTAATTCCTTTTTGTGTGTCTTCCAGCCAGAGAGGGATTTTTGACATTTGCTTCTTATTCTCTAATTTATTTGCCAACCACCTTGAGGTTGGACGGGGAAATAAAATAGGGCAAGAGAGCCAGTAGCCCAGGCCCCGCAAAAAAAAAAAAAGGGGCATACGTTTGGAAGATTATTTTGTTTAATCTGTCTTTCTTTTTTTCTCCTTCTCTCTTTTTTTTCTCTCACTGCTCTTCTATTTTTTTCTTTTCTCTGTGCGGTGTTTTCTCAAGGTCTCAACTTTTTTCTTTTTTTTATCTTGTAGTGGGTGAGACAGAGTTAGTGGGGAAATAGAACTACTGGGTTGTTTTAAAGGAGTCAGCGTAGCACCATATCTCTTCTCAATTATGTATAAATTTCTTCATATTGTTTGTTTTGTTTTGTTTTTTTTCTTTTTGGGGTTTTCTTTCTTTAAGTGCTGCCGAGGTAAGATGGGGTCTCATCGAAACAAGTGCATAATTATACGCGAAGTTGTTAAGCCCTATCGGGGACTCTCAGCCCTGCCTGTTGAGGAACGTCAAGAGATAATGGTGGGGAGGGTCCCGCCATTGAGGGCTGGAATTTTTCGAATGTGGGAAAGAGAAGCTAGGGAACGGTAGATACAGAGCTGCAGGGAGCTGCTCTGACATTCTGCCAAGCCCAGTCTGGGACTGGGGGGCAGCGACGAGGCAAGGCCACTGGGCACGAAGGGGGCCGTTGGAAGAACGGCAAGCCCAGATGCTGTGCTTGTGGTAGAGGCCGGTCACTTTGCCCGAGAATGCCGCAACAGAACCTCCATAACGGTCCGGGACCGTGGGGTGACACGGGGCATGGATGAGGGGGTGAAACGAGACTCCGGGCGATCACCGGAATGGAACCCCTTCATGGAGAATACACTGAACTTTTTGCTTTCCCACTAAATGAGACACACATTGAAAGTTTGATGCATGATGAACTGTTTACCTTCCTACAGATGAGAGAACATGGCTACAGTTAACGATCCGAGATAAGACTGTCACATTCCTTGCCGACACAAGGGCTCAGCCTTCAACACTGGGCCGCTCAGACGCAAAGCACTTCTCTGCCTTCATCAGCGGATAGGTAGTTCATGTGACAGGAGCCACAGGTCAGTCTGCTCTAGAATCTTAACGGACCCCTCTTACTGTACGGTATGGCACAAGTTAGAACATATTTTTGTTTATTTATTTTTGCTTAGCAAATTAGGTCCAGAGTATTTATTGGGGAGGGATTTGATGTGCAAATTATGTATTTCTTTTGTTTTGTCACCCTCTGGTATTGAACTCTCTTCTGTTTTTTCCTTCTTGCAGACTAACAATGCGCTTGTGTGGGTAAGATTTGAATGTCCATGGCGAGATTGCATTAAGCCATCGCCTGTAAAGATTAATGGGGATGCAGAGTTTCCCTCATCTTTGTACTGTACAATGGCACAATACCACAGTTCTGACGATGAATATTTAAACTGGGGAACCGACGGGGGTGACGTATACACGCTCACTGTTGCTGGCACTTTAACAAGTAAGACCAGAGCGACAGCAGTGGTAGATTTAGACACTGTTTTGAAAAAACATTTTCTGCTTGAGAACTCGCTCACATTCCTTTGATGAGGGAAAAAGGGGGGTAGTGGAGTGATTTTGGACCATTTGTGAAAGCTTGTGTTCAGTCTACGGACTGGGTGGGGGAGGAAGGCTTCCCTGGAGTATTTTACTCCCCTAGTAATGATACATATTTTTTTCAGTACTGGCAGACTATTGATGTGCGAACCACTGTGTGTTTTGACGAGCCTGTCGAGGACAGCTGCTCAGACGAAGGGGAGTTAGGAGAACTACTGACCCAGGTACCTGACAAGTTGTGGGCTAAAGACCCTTTTGATTTTGGAACTCTGCGCACTGCGCACCCTCTAGTAGTTACTGCTAAAACTGATGTGTTTCCCTCCCAGCCTCAGTATGCTTTATCTAAGGAGGCGATTGATGGCATTATGCCAGTGTTTGAATCTTTGCTCCAGAGGGGGGCCATCGTGCCCTGTGAGGGTAGCCCAGTCAGCAGTCCTTTACTCCCTGTTAAGACAAAAGATGGTTCATGGCAGTTTGTGATTGATTTGAGGTGAGTGAATCAGGCAGTACAGCCAGTCACTCCATTAATTCCTAGTCCTATTTCAATTTTGACTTCTGTGCCAGCTAATGCCATTCATTTCTCTGTAATTGACATTCGACATGCATTTTTAGGCTAGAGGTGGCAGAAGAGTCTCAGTTTAGGTTTGCATTTACGTTGAAAGCTGCAAATGGTTAGTCTCCCCTAGTTTGGAGGCCTGCAAGACTGATACTGTGACATTGCTGTGTTTCTTGGCCGAGATGGGCCTTAAGGTTTCAAAATGAAAATTGCAGCTCTGTAAGGTCGAGGTGAAATATGCGGGACGCATTTTGGGACCCGGAACTAGGGAGTAAGACTCCAGCCGGGTGCTCGCGATCACCAAAGGTCCCAGACTGGTGACGAAGAGGCAGGTTTTTGGTTTTCTGGGCCTTGTGGGATACTGCAGAGCATGGGTTATGGATTTTTCTGCGATTGCTAAGCTGTTGCAAGATGTGCGAATGCTTGTGTAAAATTGACTGATACTGTCACTTGGACAGTGGGTTGTGAAAAGGCTTTTTGTCTCTCTGAGAGGGGTTTTGGCCTCTGTGCCTGCGCTTGGGTTACCTGACTATGACAAACCATTTTGATTTGTCTGTGTGTGAGAACAAAGGTACTGCATCTGGCGTTTTGTGTCAGAAGCATGGTGGTCGTAATTGGCTAACTGCTTACATTTCGACAACTTTGGATGTTGTGGCCGCAGGGCTTCTTTCATGCTTGCGGCCTGTCGCTGCAGCCACTGCAGCAGTCTGATGTTGCGCTGATATTGTTCAAATGCATCCACTTACAGTGCACATTCCACATGAAGTACATGCACTCTTGCTGCAAGCGAAGACCACCCACAATGTGTTTTTTTTTACTTATTTGTATCATATACAAGCCTATTGTACCCTTTGGTATGTTTACATTATTATGTTTGTCATAATGTCTTCCTGTCTTGTTTATAGGATGTTTCATGTTCACTGTGGGCTTTAGGAACATTGCGATTTCAAATTCTGTGTGTGCAACCTGTACATATGATCTTTGACCAAAAAAGCTGACTTTGACTTTGACTTTGACATTTGACCTCTGCTTGTTTGCTTAATTACCACCATGTCTTGCTTGCCCAGGAGCACATTACTTTGACTCGTTGCAACACTTTAAATCTGCCCAAAATGTTGCCATCTGCTGATGAGGTCGAGTTTCATGCCTGCGTGACTAATTGAAATGTCTGCTAAACCTCGTGAAGGAATCTGAAGAATAATAAGGACATTGTACATAACATTGTTAATGTTACATTTTCATGACACATTTCTTTATTATTATTTTATGTTCCTGTTATTTTGTATTCTTATAACTCACAATCAGAGCTTTGTGTGACACTTTCCTAAGTACTGGCACAGGTGTGTCTGCCTTAAGAGATGAGGTGTTGTGAGCTGTGTATTGTGAGCTAGATTGTTTGTCCCATTCATTTGACTGTCTCAAGACGTGTCACATCCCTGTGTCACACCCGGAAAGAGCCTCTCACTCATTCCCGCCAAATTGTAGGCTAACAAAGAGCCTTGCCACATACAGTTGTCTAATGCATATTAATTTAGGGTGGGTCTAAGGGGTTACTCCCCCTGTTGACCTGTTATTTAGTGTTGTGTATATCTCAGTAAGTTAGAGATTCGGCTGATCAACACCTGAAACTTCTGTCTCTCCATTGGTGCCAATGCAAGAATAAACCTTGTCTGGATTTCTCCACCACGCTGACTGAGCCTTCATAATCATCTATGGTATAACAAAAAAAAAATACTAGTAAATTAATTACTATTACTCGACCTGACATTCTTGACACACACAATTAACAATGCTGATTGTGTTTTTTATGTTGACGGATCTTCTCTCCCCAGGATGGCGGCACAGTGGGCACCGCTTATGCTGTTGTCTCCGACCATGATGTTGTTGAAACTCATTCTTTGCCTGCTAATCTTTCTGCCCAAGCAGCGGAGCTCGTGGCCTTCTCCAGGGCGTGTGTTTTGGCTACTGGGAAATCTCTTACTGTCTACACTGACTCAAAATATGCTCACAGTATTGTACATGACTTTGGGGCTATATGGAAAGAGAGGGGGGTTTGCACTGCCACAGGTAAACCCATTCAACATTTACAATTTGTTTCCTTACTTTTAAAAGCTATTTAATTGCCCACTACTGTGGCTGTGGTTAGATGTGAAGCAGATACCAACAATACAAACCCTGTCAGTCGTGGCAATGCTTTTGCGGATTTGACGGCGCGTCATTCCGCAAAGAGGGGGGGAAATGAGATTCCAGAAGCATTTTTAAACACCCATGATGTTTTAAATTTGACGCAAAAAGTGGAAGTGGAGGTCCGGGAGCCAGAGCAGGTGTTGGCGGAGGCTCAGGCAAATGCTCCCGCTGCGGAGAAGAGAAAGTGGGAGGATTGTAGGAAAATGATAAGGGGCTATGGATACATGAGGCGAGTGGGAAACCTGTTTTACCAGCGAGTTGTTTTCACATGATGGCTAAATTAACTCACGGTCTGGGTCATGCAAATACGACGGCAATGATCAAAATGGTGACTAATATGTATTTTTCCCCAGGCTTTTCCAGCGAGGCAACTAAATTTTGCTCACGGTGTTTTATCTGTTTTATCTTAAATGTGACAGCCACAATTAAACCCTCACCAGGTCATCACCCAACGCCCACTCAGTCATGGGAACATGCAATTATGGATTTTGTACAACTTGAGAAATGTAGAGGGTTTGAGTTTTGTTTAGTGATTGTGGATATGTTTAGCAAATGGCCTGAAGTATTTCCTTGCAGAAAAGAAGATGCCAAAACCGTTGCTAAATGTCTAATCCGTGATGTTATCCCCAGGTATGGAGTGCCGACGAAACTCACCAGTGACAATGGACGGCATTTTGTAAATCAGGTTGTTAACAGTTTGACTGAGATGTTGCACATTGATTTCAGGACGCACTGTGCTTACCACCCACAGTCCGGAGGGGCTGTGGAGCGGCTGAACGGGATGCTGAAAGCTAAATTAGGGAAGAGTATGGCTACGACTGGTTTAGACTGGGTGACAGCGTTGCCTCTGGCTTTAACTTATCTGAGAGGGCGTCCATCGCGAGTTACGGGGTTAAGCCCGCATGAGATTTTAACTGGTAGACCGATGAAGGTTGTAGGAATACAGTATCCGCCCCAGCTGGAGCAAACAGAAACAGATATGGCGAAATACATGAGAGGTTTGTGTGCTGCATTATCTTCTATTTCCAGACAGGTCAAACACGCTCTTCCCTAGGTGTTCGGATCCGAGAGACTGCCGGTACAGCCAGGCGACTGGGTTCAGATCCGCGACTTCCACCGAAAGCACTGGCATTCACCCAGGTTCCGAGGGCCGTACGAGGTTTTGCTGGCCAACCCTACAGCTGTGAGAGTGGCCGAGCGCGACACCTGGGTACATCTGACCTACTGCCGAGTCGTGAAACCACCTGAGTTCTACAGTGGGCCTGCCGGCAGAGGATCCCCAGCGGGCACAGGTGAAGCCTGAGCCGCTGTGTTTCGGTACAAAGGAATACAATCTATGGTCTGTTTCCCCAGTGCTCTCGTCACGTGAGGCACTGTGTTTCGGTAAAGGAGAGGAATTCAAGCTTTGCTTTGCTCACTGTGCTCTGTCAAGAGGGGCACAGGAATCTATGGTCTGTCTGCTCACCGTGCTCCATTGAGAGAGGCACGTGTGAGTTTTCTCAAGAGGAGCGCGAGTATTTCAGCTCGCATTTGCTCGCTGCGTTTCCTGTCATCCTCATCTCTCAGCGTGCCTGTCTCTCCTTCTCCAGCCTCAACTTCATTGGAACTTTGGGGGGAAAAAAAACAGCACACACACCCTTCACAGTGTTATTGTAAAAGTATTGTTTATTGAATTATGTTGTTTGGTGTCTAACGATTTTCCCCCAACAGGTATAACTGCAAATTTTTCTTTTAGCATCATGACTCAATTGGTCAGGGTTGTGAGGGGTTGTGTTATTTTGTTGTGGGCTAGTGGGGTTGTATGGGGGGCTGGTTTAGAAAACTTTGAGTCTGAGGTGTGCAGGGCAAATACTGCCTGTAAGTTGCCGGTTAGAATTAGGTCCCTAATGAGTGATGATGGCTGTTGGGTATGTCATTCTGTTGCACGCCACTCCGCCTGTGCACCCCTACGGCCTGGAGATTTTTCCCCTGAGTGTCCCAATAGGGACTGTGTCAGGGAGGGAGAGGGGTTAGGTCATAGGTTTCATAGGATGACAGGGGCCATGAGGTGTATTTTCCGGTTACCGGTAACTGTTCAGAGCACATGCATCCGGGAGACGTTTTTACTCCAAAGATAGAAGACACCACTCAGGTTATTACTGTGACTGACACCCCGGGGGTTATTTGTATTCGATTGCAAGGAAGTCAAAATAAAACTTATCAGACCTTGGGGTAGAGAGTGTGTGAGACATACTGGAATGTGCATCGGGAGTTAATTAGATGGGGTAATACTATGGCCAGGGAAGGGGTGGTGAGCTCCGGCCCTGGGATAGTGGGTTCATTGCAAATTAAACAATTTGTAGATTTTCTACTTCTCCATGGTTACTAGTGGATATGCGGTAACAAGGCATATTCACGTTGGCCGCGTCTTACTGTCTTACTTTTGGTACTTGTTACATTGGGGCTGTAGCACCATCAGTGACTGTCCATCCAAAATATGGGTTGTCTGGAGAGGTACAAGGCCCAAAAAGGAGAACGTTAACTGTAGAGATGTAGAAGAAGTAGATAAGTATGGGAATCACTTGAGACATGCCTGGACGGGCTATGATTCATTTAATGGGTATGTAATGGAGAGTCCTTGGACTGCTAAATGTCGTGGGGCTGGATTAAGCCTTTCATTGTGGGGTGGTGTCTCTGCTTCTCTGATGAAAATTAACTGGTTGGCTTGGGCTCTGCAGAGTGTGGCAAACGACACTGCTGCTGACCCTTAGTGGGTCATGATTCACAGCTGATGCGAACGGAGCTTGTATCACATCACCTAGCTTTAGACATTGTGCTTGCAGAAAAGGGAGGTTATGTCACGTGGTGAATGTTTCTTGCCGTTTCTTGGTTCCAGATAATTTCGTCAATTACACTCATTTCGCAGCTGATCTACGGAAGGTAGTTCCTATGCCACCTCCTCCTGTCACTTTAGATCAAATTTTTGGAAATTGGGCTGATATGCTGGGGGGAGTTGCTTCACGGATTTTACTGGGTTTGGTTAAAATGTTCATGCTTTTTGTCATTCCTTTAATTATGCTGTATGCAGGTGTGATTGTGGCTGCTGAAAAGAGTCGACCCAAAGAGGTCCAAACACCCAAATTCCTCGTTAAGTTTCGTATAGGGGTTTATTAAATTTTATTCTTTAGTGCAGAAGCGTCTGAGCTTCTGAGAGGGGAATGTGGGAATAAAATTTATATTCTTTATTAAATATGTATAATCATCAAGAGTTTAATGAAATAAGTCGTGCTTTGTGTGACTTGTGTGTATGTTCAAACTGCAAAGTTGTACCATGTCTTATCTGTGTGCCTTTCATGTTTAAGAACATTCTGTGGCCTTGTTGACTTGAGAGTTGCGTAGGCATCTGTGCTGTTTCTTGAGGTGTCGCCTGGCTCTGTTAGAGATAAGCGCATCTATAATGCCATATATCTAAGGGGGTCAGATTGACCCTGGGTTAATCTAGGTCAGGTCACCCTCAAGTGATAGCACATATGTTTACAGGAGTTTATGGTTCTTTGTGATGTTGAGCGTGAAGCTGGGTAACACCCTAATTGATGAATATGCCACGCGTAATGGTGCTGTATGGGGTTCTGAGGGTATAAGAATAGTTGCATTCTGTATGTTAGTCAGACTACGCCTGTTCGCTACACGACGTGAGTCTCCGGTGCCGTAATAAAGCTCTCTGAGACTTCTTGATTGCCAGCTGACTCTGCCTGAGTTTCTTTGATATCCAAACTTTGAACCACAGTATGTACACTGTGCATGTGTATGGAGTTAAGCCAAATTAAACAGGTTAGTCCTATTTAACTGCAGTTGAACTGACCTGAACTGGAATTCATCTTAAAAAAACATGACGTATGTATGTTTATACACATTTATTTACTTCTATTTGCACCTTAATTCTTTCTGTGTCTTCTGTATGCTGTACTGCTGTCCTCACACACACATCCCATCTCAGGTGTGTGTGCCCTGTCAGGTGTGTATGCCCTGTCAGGTGTGTGTGCTGTCTGACAGGACGCCCGTGGAGAAACTGACACACTCCCATCTCACTTGGCACTTCGTCTTGCACGGCAAAACCATTTAGTTCCTGCTCTCCATTTAGTTCCTGCTCTCCATTGTGCCTTTGCTGGCGAGTGACTGAGAAGCAGCAGCAGCATCCAAATCCAAAATTATTTTTCCAACACAGGAGGGAAGACAAATCTTTTGGCATGTAAATGCACACGCACACACACACAGCCCACAAGAAGTCAAAACTCAACCCTTGTGCAAAAAATACCTCCGCTACCAACAGCATACTGTTCTAACAGTATTCCGAGCTCTAACCTTGTAGCAGTCAGTCTAGCAAAGGCTTCCAACAAAATCAAATCTGTAAGGGTGCTTTTGAGGCTTAGGGTGGCATTCTGGGACACAAATCTCTCCCAATAATGTATGAAAGACCGCCATGTTACTAACTTCGGATTTTAACTTTTAGACTGGTGCCATCACACCAAATGAGGCATAAATGTTGGGAGTATGAGTGTTCTGAATAATACTGGACCCTAAGAATATCATGCAGGGTTTTGGAACCTTACATTACTGTAGAACGTCTGCATGTCTGGAATACTCCAAACCTTGTCTGTTCTTAAGGACTACACTAAACAAGTCCATGACAGCAAAGTGACATCGGTGCACTCAGGGAAAAGCCAGGCAAATCCACACACTCACACTAATAGTGTTAATATCCAACACAAAGCCAGACAAATCCACACACACACACTAATATTAACAATCCAACATTATATCCAACACAAAGCCAGCACATCCACACTGACATATCACACATGCAACAGGTTATTTTCCTCTCAGCACACACCTCTTTGTCTCTCTCGATCTCCAGGCCGGCTTCGATGAGACAGGCCTCGAACTCCTCTCTGACCATCTTCTTCTCGCCCTCGGCCGGGTCCAGGGGCCCCACGTCCACGGCCACCTCCTCCTGCTCCTGCTCGCGTCCCCCCTCCTTGTGCCCACCCCCCTCCTCCGCATCCTTGCCCCCCAGGCCCAGGCCGAAGCTGCCGTTGGAGATGATTGACAGCCTGTGTTGCCCTGGCGATCCCCGGCTGGACGCCCGCCTACGGTAATTGTACACCAGCACGTAGTCCACCTTCCGCTTGCCGTCGGCGAAATACAGCCGCTTGGCCTCGGAGTCCCGCTCCTGCTCCACCTCCCGCTCACGCTCCCTGGCCGGGTCCATGAAGTTGTTGAGCACCTGGGAGAGAGAGAGAGGGCCAGCAGAGGAAGAGGAAGAGGAGTGTTGAGTGCACACTGGCATCGCAGACTGACAAGGCAAGCCATGCAAGCACACACACTTAAGGGGGTGGGAGAGAGGGAGGGGGGGGGCGCTGGTAATATTAGGATGTGGGTCAGTCCTCTGCAGCTTCCCTGGCTGCTCTCAATACTCATATTCTCATATTCTCACAGACAAATGATAGGGATGTAGAGGGGGAACAGAATGAGAATGAAACTTTAGGTCTCCTGACAGCACAGATATTTTAGTTCAGCTTAATGACAAGCACTAAGACACAGTAGAAATATGAATCCATTCTTTTGATAACAACCTGAAATGCTTTGCTGACATATGAAACGGTTTACTTACGGGTAGCTTGCTATCACCTGCTGACTGCTCCATCACACTCTTCAAAGAGGGAGAGAGAGAGGGAGAGAGAGAGAGAGAAAGAGAGGCGCGAACAGAAGCTGTAGACTCGGGTGCCACTTAGCTGCAAGGAATTCACCGCAATTACACTGATCAGTTCCGAAAAAATATGCGCACACTTCCCGGTCACCTCGAAGCGGAGACCCTCGCCATCTCTCAGTCGTCAAAAGCTTTATCTAGCGCACAATACGTGAAATCCATCTGGCTGCCTGATTTTGGCACCTCGCGGCAACGACAGCTGAAGGCGAAGCGAGGTCTCTGGCACGAGCGCAACTACGGATCGCCATAGAAACTTGTGAGCCGTCACTGCGCGAGGGAGGCAGGAGGCAGGAGGCGAGCGGGAACTGATTAGAGGTCCACGCGCAGCATGTGTGCCTGTTTCCCCCGCACTATTCGCGCCTCTTCCCGGGGACACACATTATAGGCAGCAGGGGTGGATCCATCAGGTGTTCCTTTTTTACATGTGGGAGGGGGGGAAGCCAGCAGCGTTTCCAATTGGCTGCTGAGGGAACAGACGAATTGACCCCCATTGAGCGGTACAGTTTAGTAGCATGGCAACTTGACAACTTTCGACAGGAAAAAAAAAAAACTGACAGAGGCAGAGGCGCGCACATAGGCACGCCAGGAAATGCAGCCCTGCTTATTCACTGCAACATGGATTGTGTACAATAAAATGAGATCTTTGATACATTTGCACTGACAGCCTAGCTGTTATTTTGATACTTAACAAATAGCGTCTCACTGAAATAAATATAAAATATACTATATTTTGAATATGTTATATTCAAATATATTTCCACCTGCTATCATTTTGAAGTGTTTTGTATTGTATAAACCACATACTGTGATGTGGCATGCTTACAAACTTGCTGTGTTCACCTCACAGGACACGATTGTGATACTAACAAACTTATTGACAAAATGGGCGCACGATGGCATCTTGACTGTTTCCACCTCATAATTCCTGCAGGTTAAGTGAGTTGCTTACCATCTCTGGAATTTGGTCGAGGTAATAGTTGGGCTCCTCCAGTCTACGATGCGCTGAGTCCAAGCCCATTTCCGACAGCTCCCTGGCTAAACTGTAGAACCTGTCGCTGTGGATAGATGAGGATTCGCTCATGGCGGTGGCCACTCGACCGTTCCATGTTCCTTGAACAGAATAAATAAGAAATAAGAGAAATAAGAGGAAAGCCACAGTTGGTCTCTTTAGTGGGATTTCACCCAGCCTGCAGAGTTCTCGCGGAGACGAGAGAAGTTAACGGAACAGCTTTTGTTATTGTGCTCGGCTCGCACGTGCTCAGGCGGAGCGCGTGCTTGAGCCGTCTCCGGATCAGCACCCTGGACAGACGCAGTAAAAACACCCAGCTCAGCTCACCGACGCTGGGAAGCAAACTTCACCAAAGCTCGGGGAAACAACACACAACCGAGACGTTTGGTGAGGAATAATGGTCCGACATACGGTACAACAATTTGCACAACAATTTACACAAATAAAAATCAATTCATTGCACACATTTCATAGAATTGCCTCGGCATATGTAGGCCGATCTGTTTTCTATTTATAGACCTACAAACCATAGACGACACAACACAGCTGAGCACAACCCCCAAGTTTCCTTGTTTCCTTAGCAACTATCACAGCAATTGTACCAGAAATTATGGATCAGAGGCTGGCTAGTCTCGCTGATTCGTTAGCTATATAATCAAAAGAAACAGCGCTGTGCTATGAAAGTCGGGGCTTAAACTTGAGGACTCTCCTCTATTTCTCCCTTGAGTGTGATAACACAGGCAAGGCCAACAGGTATCAGCAACAGGTGGTGCACACAGACATCAAGAATGAGAAGCAACTATGCGGCCATTTCTGTGACGGCAGATTTATGTCGTGCTGGCTGTAGCCGACTTCAGTAGGCTTTCATGGGGCCCACAATGCAACAGTAGAGCTACAGGTGAAACCATACTGCAGTAGTCTATCCCAGTGAAATATCAATCATCACTTACCGGCGCACGAAGGCGAAATATCCTCCGCCATGTTGCCGTTATGGAGGACGAAAGACACGCCACACGTTGGGGGACAGAGCGGGACAGCAGAACTTCACAATCCGCTCCTGGCTCTGCGAGGGCTTAATGTGCGGGCGACTGTGGCGGCTAAGTCCATGAGTGCTCGTTAGAGGGCTTACGACAGCGCCGAGCATCGCCTAATTGCCTCAGCCTGTCGCATGGGTCGCATGGATGCCACCTCACTTCAGCGCGGTGCATCTCTGCCCCATCATCCCTGTCACTGTTGCCCCAGCGTCCCAGCGTGTGGCACCCTGGCCCGGGACACATGTTCAGGAGAGGCCTACGCATGTTAAATAACGTAGACCAGCACAACTCAAGATTAGTTTGACTTTTGTCCCGACCCGAGTTAGTTTAGAGGGCCTGCGGAGCATTGTTGACACAGGCCTTTGTTTAAAACGGACACAACAAATAGGAAAAGCTGAGTTAAGCGAAAAGTTGTTGATGATGAAAGCGCTGGTATGTGTGGAGTCAAGTTACACGCCAGACCTTTTCAATGAGAGTATCCAGTGTGACCGTGACCCTTGAACTACAGTGAACTACCGACACATTCTCACACCCCGTCCGGCCGCATCACCGCCACTATCTCCAATTACCCCTCGCCTGCAAATATAACCGATCCTTCTCTTCAAATATTGATGCCCAACTGCGCCGTTTTCGAGGAAACCATAAACGGTTCCAAGTTCTGAGCTGATGGGTGCATAACAAGGCGCATTTAATGATTATCGTGCCCCGATCGTTCATTAAACCATTCAGTAAATTCATACTCGTGTTACTGCTCCCTTATTTTGTTCTTGGAAACCTAGACGGGCCTCCACGAAACGCGGCGCTGCTGATTATGCTGTAGGAAAGTGTTACCAGCAGCTCAGTTCAGCACACAGACTGACAAGTGAAAAATAGCAAAAGGCGTACAACCTAAATAGCCGTAAAGAGCTCACCCACACGGCTTTGCAGCTGTTCCCGATTTGGTTCGTTTCCCCTCGGAAAGGAGGATGATGCAGAATAATGCCAAATTTCTGCCTTTTCCGGCCGTAAAATCTGTCTTGATCAGGTAATTCATTTTCTTCACAATCCATCGCCTATGCAGCGCTCTACGCCCTACGGTAGTCTTACATATCAATTTATGTACTTCAATTAACTGAGTGGGATTCTTTGAATTTAGCATATGCAAATGACAACGGCGACGAGGGCCTACACAGAGCATTGAAAACAGCTTAACCTACAAGAAGCTACGTTTCTGTGTCAAGAGTGGGCTTCCTCCAGCTATTGATATGATGATGATGATGATGATGATGATAATGATAGTAGTGGTGGTGGTGATACTGGTGTTGTTATAGGTGGCGGTGGTGGTGATACTGGTGTTGTTATAGGTGGCTGTGATGATGATGATGATGATAGTAGTGGTGGTGGTGATACTGGTGTTGTTATAGGTGGCGGTGGTGGTGGTGATACTGGTGTTGTTATAGGTGGCGGTGGTGGTAAAAAACAACTCTGAGGCCTTTTTTGGGGGAAGTTTGGTGGTGTCAGTCAATGCCACAAGTCAGAACCTACACCTAGAACCTAGAAAATGTCAGTTTGGAGATGAAGAAAACAAAGTCGACCACTGTCTTACGATTATGGAATTAAGGGGCTCTGGGGCAGGTGCACTACAGGGACTTACAGGATTAAAGGACATATGGCTGACCTACAGTTATGTCTGCTGGATCGCTGAGTGTGTATGTGTGGACTTAGCCACTCATTCTGTCTCAGTCATATTGTTCTTCACACACTTGCACAAGGACCTGCGCCAGGGGATTCCGTATCTGTGGGATAAGTGGAACACTTGATTCAGTGCGCCCTCGGCTGGTGGCGCCACCACAAATCACTGTCTGACTGGATGGGTGCTCAAAGAGCGCCCTCCGCTGGCACAGCGCTGCATATGCTCCCAAATTGTGTGCAATGCGGAGCTCAACCACTAGAGGGCAGAGCAAGTTCAGGATTTGTACAGGAAAGGCCAACGAGGACCGTAAGTATCTCATTTCGAGTACAAATTAATTAATTATTATTTAATTATCAGAAATACATATGCATGACTTAAGAGAAGGTGTCCATACTGGGTCAAAATTGACGTGTCGTGTTGATACTGTATGAGCAAAAGCAGTTAAAAGTCATACTATTTACTTACTTAATGTTAATGATGTTAACGGTGTCGGGGAGGTTTACAGCCAATTGTATTTTACTCAAGTACGCCATCTGCTGGTCAGAGGACAATACATACAGAGACAATACACACACACACACACACACACACACACACACACACACACACACATACAACCCCAGTAGGCAACAGGCACCACATGTAGGCTATATGCAGTACACTGTATCCAACACTAGGTAGTGTGCTTTAACTGTTGATCACTGGAAGATATTAAGAAACACCTTCAACTCCTCTTCTATTGCAGTGCCTTATGAAACATTTAAAAAGTATTTGTAAAGTAACTCCAGATATGCATCTTACACTTTTATCCAAAGCAACTTCCAATAGGAGGACATAAGCTAACAGAGGTGTAAAGGAACACAGAGTAAGCAGACTACAAGCTTTTTAAAGGTAGAAAGGGATGTTGCAACTGGTGGGTCGTTCCACCATTTGGGGACAACCACAGAGAAAAGTTTAGAGTGAGTTTAAAGTTTAAAGTTTAGATCTTCTTTGGTCATCAGCCTTCTGCCCCCCCTTCACCATATCTCGTCTCCGAGGCCTCAACCAAAAACAGCCCCCCCACCCCACCCATGCCCCCTCCCTGAACATCTGCATCACATGCAGCTGAGTGGCTGCTTGAAGGCTGGCTTTGTGTACATCACTTAGGGTGCCAGGGGGAAGGCCCAGTTGTTTTGGAGTGGGAGACAGACAGACACACACACACACACACACACACACAGACACACACACACACACACACACACACACACACACACACACATCCAGCCTTATATACAGGGGCCATTTCACAGTCAGCTACTTTCCATTACCAAAACACTTCTTCTCAGTTCATTTGGGCCACAGAGAGCAAGTGTATCATTGGGCAGGCAGTGCCTAGCTGAGCTGGAGAGAGGGAAACCCTGCACACACACACACACACACACACACACACACACACACACACACACACACACACACACACACACAAACCCTGCAGCAGCCCCCCCCCTTGTGACCTCAATCCCAACAACATCTTCACTTCCTGTTGTGTGGAAGTGCCCCTGGCCAGTAAATGACCCCTCTGAATCTCCCATGCTGCTCTGCCTGTGTGTGTGTGTGCGTGTGTGCGTGTGTGTGTGTGTGTGTGTGTGTGTGTGTGTGTGTGTGTGTGTGTGTGCGTGTGTGTGTGTGAGTGTGTCTCCCACTCCAAAACAACTGGGCCTTCCCCCTGGCACAAAAGCATGGCTTCAACGTCAGCAGCAAGGATGCAACCACTTCATTCTTCCGTCTACAGAAATTCACACATGTGTCCCCAGTGTTGTTATTACCGGCAGCCATTTTGAAGAGGAATGTTTATGTTGATGAAAGAAACACTGTGGGGGTCACAAGTTCACTTCCATGGTCTGCCACCATGATGCCCCCTCAGTAAGGGCATTTAACCCCAATCTGCCCCAGGCAAACTTAGCTTATTCATAACCACGGACATTCAGCAAGCTCAAGTCTAGCTAGGTGGAAAGATCATGTCTAATAGGGAAGTGTCGTTATAGGCTATAGTGAACACAGACCTGCAAGCCATTGGAATCCGCTCTTAATCAGCTGTCAGAGTGGCATATGGTTATTGTGATTCCCTAAAGGAGAGGCAAAACAGAGATACAAATTAAAGCTTGATGTTGTGTGACTGGCAATCTGCTTATACAGGACGCCAGCAGGTGCCTGATTTCAGTGGCCTGCAGTTGGGCTGCAGTTTTGTGTTCACGTCGCTAGCGAGACTCATTGGCACAGGAGAGCTCTAAAAGCCCGGATGTCTGGGGTTACAAGCAGCTAGTTACTGTAAGCCTCTCTCGTCAATGGCAAAGTAATGCAATAAGATGAGTTCACAAGTGTACGTCTGAGTGTGTTTCCTGTGTTGCATCAGTTGTTCTAGACAGGGGTGAGGGGGCAAACCACTGTCTTGTACACAATACCTCTGTCCAAAATGTCCACTGAAGAGTGTCAGAGAAAGTTCATTCAGGCACTGCTGACAGTTCCTGCTTTCTAGAATTGTCTTGACTTTGTTTTTAAAAAAACAAGTAAGATGGTGTATTAAGCTGATTTTTAACCTTTTCTTCCGATGGGGCTACAGGATATACCATTTAGAATTCAGTAAAATCCGAGAGGTGTCATTGTCTCGTATTTCTGGAATTCTACTCCATAAAAATGTCAAGGGAAGCCCAATATTAGTCCAATCTGAGTCCAAATAGTTTCATTCTGTTCTTTTTGCTCCTAGAGGGTTTTTCAGATAAACAGATCAGAAGTCAATAAGGGTACAGGGCAAAGGTCACGGCACTATGGTGATATTTATTTCTGAGAGGCAAAAATAAAACTGTTGTCAGAAGTAACATTTTCACTTTGGCTTAGCTGTTTCGTTCAGACCTCGTGGTTGCCAAAGTAACTGTAGCTGGGCTGCCGTTCCTGACGTGTTAATTCCTTTACATTAGTGTTAAAAGCTAAAAGTAATGTAATGAGACACAGGGTGCCTATATGCTCCTGACTGTAGTGGACTCCCTGAGCGAAGGACTGAAGTTCGCCCAAACAGGGAGCCGATTCAGCTGCCTCTGCCCTAACTCTAATTTAACTCTAATTTAATTTCAGCCGTTCAGCGTTTGGTTCCAAGGACAGCGGCTGGCGCACAACATGGCGGGGACACATGGGGGGCCTGTCCTGACCGTCTGGGTCACACGCTGAATAGCATTAGCGGCCCATAATGTGCATCTGTCTCCCTCTGAGGCAAACAGCAGCGCAGCGGGCTACGGCAAGCACACGGGGACACTAAGCACAGGGAACAGTCTGATCAGGGTTATGATGTCTTTGCTTGTGTCTGACTGTATTATTATTATTATTATTATAATTATTATTATTATTATTATTATTCCAGGTGTATTCAAGAAATGCGTAAGCCAGAATGTAGTGGCCAAAGTTACATCTTACATTCAATCAGTATGATATCTAGCAAAGCAATGCATGCTGATCATGGTAACAATAGTTAATAGTTAATTAGTTGTTTTATAAACAAGTCAGAGGGAGAGACTTTGTCATTTTGTAGAGACTAAGCAAACTGCGAAACGAAAAAGAAAAATCACCAGCCACGGCTCTATTTCTAAAACAATTTTTGAATATATTCCTGTGGAATTTCAGTGAAATATTGTACTGAATACTGACACTGATGGTGAATACCAGGAGAAAAGTATCTGGTAAAAAGATAGTATCTGGTCTGTATAAGAGGTAGGGAAGCTGAAGGGATAGTCTGAGTCAAGAATAGTTTACCCTACGCCAAGATGGCTGCTAATGCTACACTAGCCAAGATGGCTGCTGATGCTACATTAGCCAAGATGGCTGCTAGCTAATGCTACACTACGCCAAGATGGCTGCTAATGTTACATTAGCGGAGATGGCTGCTGAGCATCCAAGTGTGCAAAGCATAACATAGGCATAACATTAGCATATCTAGCATGACATAGGGCACATCTATATAGCAATGTGCTGCAGAACATTGAAACAGAACACAGAACCATTTAAACACAATACTCACTCTTTTATAAAACAACACAAACTCTAAATAATATTGTAATGTGTCATGGCCCAAATATAATATTGTGACGGCATTGTAGGTGACCTCTTTGACTCTTCCCAGTCCCAGTGAGTACAGTGCTGTGATGTTTAGTTTTATAAACAAGTCAGAGGGAGAGTCTTTGTCATTTTGTAGAGTAAGCAAACTGAGAAACGAAAAAGAAAAATCACCAGCCACGGCTATATATATTGTTTCTAAAACGTTTTTTTGAATATATATTCCTACAGTTCCAGTGAGTACAGTGCTGTGATGAAGTATGCCTCACCATGAGAACAGCACCATGACTTACTGACATCATGATGACACAAACACAGACATCAACGGCTGACGCAAACTTTCAGTGTGACCGCATGAACTTCCCGTTTCTCATCTGTAATGTCTAAATGCGCATTACATTCATCTTTTCCCACGAAGATTGGGGAAGCAACTTTTACCCACTACGCTCAAAGAGGTTGACTCACGTGCCTCCTTTAATAACTGTTACTCAAGACCCACCTCTTTAACTGGGCTTTTAACTAACGCATGCCCCTGAACTCAGGATATTGCAACCTACCCATCACCTGGACTCCTGGATACCTTCCTCGCTCAGATACCCGCACAGACCCCTTTTCCTCTTCTTGACCTTTAATCAACCTGTGCTCCTAAACTGAGGATACTGTAACCTAGCATTAACTTGGACTTACCTACCAGTCTATACTCCAGCAGATAGGATCCCCCCCTCGGACCTGTTAACCAGCTCACTCTGACACCCTTCAGCAGATACAGTATGTCACAAAAGTGAGTACACCCCTAACATTTTTGTACTTTTTCATTATATCTTTCCATGGGAGAAGATCTAACACTTTTACAATGTAAAGTAGGCAGTGTACAGCTTACACCTATCAGAGGTGTCAATCCCAGGTTCAGAAAGTAAAAACCCTGCCACAAATTTGATCCAACCAGCTCTAAATCAGCTGACCATAACGAGCACTCAAGACAGGTAGATCAGCTATTTAGTGAAGTCACCTGTGTTAGAAGGAAAATGTGGCAGGGTTTTTACTTTCTGAACCTGGAATTGACACCTCTACACCTACTTTACATTGTATCAAAGTGTTATATCTTCAGACATGTGAGGGGTGTACTCACTTTTGTGACATACTGTAGGATCCCCCCTCTGACCTTTTAACCAGCTCAGTCTGAAACCCCCCAGCAGATAGGCCCACCCCATGGGCCTCTTCATAGATAGGCTGCCCCCCTGGACCTCAGATAGGGTGGTTTTCTTGCTCCACTGTTCCTGATGTCATGTCCAACCTTATTAATGACCTACCTCATGAATGACCTCATTAATGACCTTCCTTTGTATGACAAGTGCTTTATAAATAAAACTAACTAACTAACTAAAGCCCCCCGGCTCATCACCTCATTAATGATCTATGTCATGTATGACATCCACACAATTTGACCTTGAGCTACTTCCTTCGTATGAAAAGGGGCTTTATAAATAAAAGTTATCATCATTATTATCCATATTTTCATAGCACTTGTTCTCTCATTGCTTTGTTCCATTCCTGCTATGTTGAGCCATGGTACAACAGCATGATACACTGGTACTAATACATTTATATGACAGGTGGACTAAATACAATATTTCTGTGTTGAACTGAGTAGATAATCTGAACAACATGACTAAGACCTACAGTACTTTGCGTACAGTCATGCTGTGCAGTTCTTTGTCTCGGCTTCTGTGCTGAATTTGCGTAGTCGGCCTGTACTGTATGGCTCACGGGGTGATAAGAGTGACACAAAGAGTGTTATCTGGCCTAACCAGGCCTATCGGACCCAACTGGCAAATACGCCCATGGAGGGAGGTGAAAAGGAGGGATAGAGAGGAAAGGGAGGGAGGGAGGGAAGGAGAGAAGGGAGGGATGGAGAGAGGGATGGAGAAAAGGAGGGAGGGGAGGGAGGGGAGGGAGGGAGGGATGGAGGGAAGGAGGAAAGGAGGAGGGAGGGAGGAAGGGAGGTGAAAGGCAAGCTCTGGTTGAATACTGTGTGTACTGAATAGACCAGGAAGCTCTAGCCGAGTGTTGTGTGCACTGAGCCTGGCTGTTACATGATATGCATCAGTACCCCACCACCACACACCGAAGGTGGAGCACCATGGCACCCTGCGCTCTGTTTGGCCCACATGCCGTGTGGTTAACCATGCCGTGCGGTGCAGCCTGCGAGGCCTGCTGGCCTGGAAACAGCCATGACACATGTGGGCCATGTGGTTGAGCTGTGGGCATCCTTTTTGAAACTGCACCCTGTCTAAGGGCTCTGTCTAAAACAGGGAGGTTGGCGTAGGTGGCAATGCCCATGGCTTGGATTGTGACCCCTGGGCCCTTGGTGCTGTACCTTGTGTCCTATGTCCTTAGTGCTGTACCCTTATTGCTATGCCCTGTACAGTGTGTTCTGTACCTTGTACAGTGTAACCTGTACCCTTAGTGATGTGCCCTTGGTGCTGTGCCTTGTGTCCTTATTGCTGTGCCCCTAGTGTTGTGTCCTATGCCCTTTAGTGCTGTGCCTTTAGTGCTGTGCCTTTAGTCCTGTGCCCTTAGTGTTGTACCCTTAGTGTTGTACCCTTAGTGCTGTTCCCTTAGTGCTGTACCCTGTACAGTGTGTTCTGTACCTTGTACAGTGTAACCTGTACCCTTAGTGTTGTACCCTTAGTGCTGTACCCTTAGTGGTGTGCCCCTAGTACTGTACCCTGTACCCTTAGTGCTGTGCCCTTGGTGCTGTGCCTTGTGTTCTTATTGCTGTGCCCCTAGTGTTGTGTCCTATGTCCTTAGTGCTGTGCCTTTAGTGCTGTGCCTTTAGTGTTGTGTCCTTAGTGTTGTGTCCTATGTCCTTAGTGCTATGCCTTTAGTGTTGTGTCCTTAGTGTTGTGTCCTGTGTCCTTAGTGTTGTGTCCTTAGTGTTGTGTCCTATGTCCTTAGTGCTATGTCCTTAGTGTTGTGTCCTGTGCCCTTAGTGTTGTGTCCTTAGTGTTGTGTCCTGTGCCCTTAGTGTTGTGTCCTTAGTGTTGTGTCCTGTGTCCTTAGTGCTGTGCTGTTGGTGTCCTGTGCCTTTAGTGTTGTACCCTTAGTCTTGTGCCCATAGTGCTGTGCCTTTAGTGTTGTGCCCTTAGTCTTGTACCCTGTGTCCTATGTTCTTAATGCTGTGCTGTGGCCTTAGTACTGTATCCTGTGTCCTTAGTGCTGTGCCCTTAGTGCTGTACCCTGTGTCCTATGTCCTTAGTGTTGTTCCCATAGTGTTGTGTCCTGTGTCCTATGTGTTGTGCCCTTAGTGCTGTGCCCTGTGTCCTATGTCCTTAGTCTTGCACCCTGTGCCCTGTGGCCGCCTGATGCAGCCAGCCTCCAGCAGCCAGAGCAGAAAGGCATGCAAACAATGGGATGTGAGGGAGGGAGGGAGCCCAAGGGGAAGGGGGGGGGGGGGGGGCAGTTATTTGTGGGGGGGCAGGGTGCTATGGTGACGAGGCTGAGCAATAACACGACAAGGGAGCAGTGCAAAGCTGGAGACAGCATCCAACCCCCTCCCCCAAAACAAACCGCATGTGACGGCATCCGCCCCCCCAAACCAAAACGCCACCCCCCCCCCCCCCCAAAACAAAACACATGTGCCAGTATGCCCCCCCCAAAACAAAACACATGTGGCAGTATCCGCCCAACCCCCCCACCCCCCCCTGCACATGACTTGTGCTGGCAGGGTGCATGCTTGTGACAGGCCAGCCTGACAGTCTCTGTTGTGGGCAAGGCTTGTTTTTCTCCTTCTCTCTCTCTCTCCGTCTCTCTGTCTTTCTTCTCTCATGTCTTCATTCTATTGTTCTTTCTTTTCCTTTTGTCTTGTTTCTGCTGCATTGTTGTTGTGATGTGCAGGCGTGCGCTAGGATGGATGTCTGTCACAACAGAGGCGGGTGTACGGGAAGGGAGGGGGGACGAGGGGGGGGGGGGCAGTGGGGGAAGGGGGTGGAAGGGGGGGGGGCGACTCTGGCTCTCGTCAAAAGGCCTCTTTATGTCTCTGCGGAGCCGTGGCAGAGAACAGACCCATCATCCCCTCACTATTCCCTCTCTCTCTCTCTCTCCCCCTCTCTCTCTCTCTCTCTGTCTGTCTCTCTGTCTCTCTCTCTCTCTCTCTCTCTCTCCCTCCCTGGCCGTCCAGTGGTGTGCCTGAGTTCAGGGTGTGTCATGTGTGTGCCAGGGCTCCTGGAGCTCGCGGGTCCCAGAGCTGTAAATCACACACACACACACACACACACACACACACACACACACACACACACACACACAGTGACAGGAACAGGGACAGGGACAGGGATGGGGGACGAGGGACAGGGAACAGTGACAGCAATGTGGATAGACTGACATAGACAGAGAAGTAGAAGAAGGAGAAGGAGGAGAGAGAGAGAAAGAGAGAGCAAGAGAGAGGGAGAGAGAGAGATACAGAGAGATAGAGAAAGAAAGAGAGAGAGAGACAGAGAGAGAAAGAGAGAGAGAGAGAGGGAGAGAGAGAGGAGAAAAGGAGGGAGGGAGGAAGGGAGGTGAAAGGAGGGGGGGTGAAAGGGAGGGAGGAAGGGATGGAGAGAGGGAGGGAGGGGAGGGAGGAGAGGGATGGAGGTGAAGGGGAGGGAGGGAGGGGGGGCCATCCATCAGGCTGTGGTGAGCGGAGTGACAGGCAGTCACGACCGTCTCTGAGCAGCTGATTCATGGGCCATTCCCCGCACACGCAATACTCCATCAACCGCCACTTTTCTTTCTTTCTTTCTTTCTTTCTTTTTTCCCTTTCAGGTTTGCCGCTGCTTTTGAAATATGTCACCATGACAACACAGTACACACAAAAACATTCTCTCTCCTCTGATGTTTAAATGTGTGTAACGAGGACTCTCTCTCTCTCACTCTCTCTCTCTCTCACACACACACACACACACACACACCCACAACAAACAGAACTTTCCATCTGTTTATGTACATGTGACACAAGTTTCAGGCACTGGAGAAAGATGGCACAGCACAGCTCAGCACAGCACAACACAACACAGCACAGCACAGCTTAGCACAACACAGCACAGCACAGCACAGCACAGCTCAGCACAGCACAGCAGAACACAACACAGTATAGTCCAGGACGGCACAGCACAGCACAACACAGCACAGCTCGGCACAGCACAGCACAGCACAGCACAACACAACACAGCACAGCACAGCACAGCACAGCACAGCACAACACAGCTCAGCACAGCACAGCACAGCACAGCACAGCACAACACAGCTCAGCACAGCACAGCACAGCACAGCACAACACAACACAGCACAGCACAGCACAGCACAGCACAGCACAGCACAACACAACACAGCACAGCACAGCACAGCACAACACAACACAGCACAGCACAGCACAGCACAACACAGCTCAGCACAGCACAGCACAGCACAGCACAACACAGCTCAGCACAGCTCAGCACAACACAGCACAACACAGCTCAGCACAGCACAACACAGCTCAGCACAGCACAGCACAACACAGCTCAGCACAGCTCAGCACAGCACAGCACAGCACAGCAAAGCAGGCTACATTGCAGTGAATTACAGCATATTGTGGCATAGTCTGATACAGCAGGATGATATACAACAAGGGGTAACACTTTCTATGAAGCTTGTATTTACAAGACTCTATAAACACATTCATGAGGGCTTATAATGCATTCATAAAGTATGTAAAGTATCCATAACTATTTATACACATTCATGCCTGTACTCCTAAGACATTACAATGCTATGCCATAAGCCCTATTCCAACTTCAAGTGACACAGCGCATTCTTGGTTACAAAGCTTAATCTGCCTACGGGTGCAGTCATGAGAATGTATGTATAAATATATAGTTATGAATACTAGTTTCAACCAGTATTATGCTTTATAAGGACATTATAACCCTTTATAAATGAGTTTATGGAGTCTTATGAATACAAGCATCATGGAAAGTGTTACCAAACAAGGCTAAAAGTATGCAGTGCAGTAGGCTGTATTGTGGCGAATGACAGCATGTTGTGGTGTGTGGAGTGTGTGTTGGGAGTGTGTATGTGTGTGTGGCGTGTATGTGTGTGGAGTGTGTGTGTGTGTGTGTGTGGACAGCATGTTGTGGTGTAGTCAAGGATCAAAACAGAGCCAAGCTCCAAGCTGCGACTACAGTACCCGACCCTACCCTGCAGTATGTGCTGTGAAAGGCCTGATTGTACAGCAAGTGCTTCAGGTGTGTGTGTGTGTGTGTGTGTGTGTGTGTGTGTGTGTGTGTGTATGTGTGTGTGTGTGTGTGCGTGCGTGCTGTGAAAGGCTCGATTGTTCTGCGCATGCTAAGGCGAAGGCTCCGTGTGGTTTGTGTGTATTATCACACTTGTTCGTTGTGGTATTTTTGCAGATGTCTAAAACAAAGAGCAAGAAGGGGAACTGCTATATTTGCAAACGCACGCAGGGCCGTTTATCTGTAGTCCTGGCTAACGGCAGTTTACACTGACAAGGCAAACACCTAATGCAAGCATCAAGAGCATAACGCTTCTACCATCAGCCCGTTGCACCACTGACACCTGTTTGCAGATTAACATGATGCACATTTGACCTTAAACAACTTCTCTTTGTGGTAGAGAAACATATTTTGAATCGATCAACTTGAAACAGAGAAAGAGTTGAACTAATTTCCTAAGGACCGGGCAGTCTTACCAGCACACAGAGCTCTGTGTCAGCATACAGTGTATAGCCCATGCTGTATAGCCCATGCAGTGTATAGCCCATGCTGTATTGTAGTGCTTCAGGTGTGTGTGTGTGTGTGTGTGTGTGTGTGTGTGTGTGTGTGTGTGTGTGTGTAGCCCATGCTGTATAGCCCATGCTGTATTGTAGTGCTTCAGGTGTGTGTGTGTGTGTGTGTGTGTGTGTGTGTGTGTATAGCCCATGCTGTATTGCAGTGCTTCAGGTGTGTGTGTGTGTGTGTGTGTGTGTGTGTGTGTGTGTGTATAGCCCATGCTGTATTTCTGTATTAGCTGTATTGACTCCTGCAGCACTTGCAGAAGGTAGTATGTACAGCAAGTGCTTCAGGTGTGTGTGTGTGTGTGTGTGTGTGTGTGTGTGTGTGTGTATGTGTGTGTGTGTGTGTGCTATGTCCTAAGTCCAGTTAGATTATGTGAAATGTACAGCAAGTGCTTCAGGTGTGTGTGTGTGTATATATGTGTGTGTGTGTATGTGTGTGCTATGTTCTGAGTCCAATTAGATCATTTGAAATGTAGAGCAAGTGCTTCAGGTGTGTGTGTGTGTGTGTGTGTGCGTGTGTGTGTGTGTGTGTGTGTGTGTCCTTGTTTATGCATGTATATGCGTGTGTGTTTGTGCTTGTGTGTGTGTGTGTTTTTTTAAACATGTTGGTTAGGCGAATGATGTCATTTGCCAGAACACAGACCATGTTTTGTTTGCAGAGTGACTGTCTAAAAATACGATTCCTGGGCTCAACCTAAATTTAGGCTGTAGCCAAACCTCAGGGATCAACACAGCTTAGTGCGAACATTAACTTTAAACAAAATACATGAACCTCCTTCACTGCACGGCAACGCTACACTCACAGTCTTAATCTCTTCGCCCAAAACTAGTTGTTCATTTAAACGGTGAACTGTGACTTTATTGTTTTCTGTATGAACTGAGGTTTGAATGAGCTCACCAGAGGTGCACACCTGCACTACATATTCAGGAGCCAATGAGATGTGGGCTTCTTTCCCATGTATGACCCACGTGTTCAGGAGCCAATGAGATGTGGTCTTCTTTCCCGTGTGTCACCCACATGTTTAGGGGGCCAATGAGATGTGGTCTTCTTTCCCATGTGTGACCCACATGTTCAGGAGCAAATGAGATGTGGTCTTCTTTCCCATGTGTCACATCACATGTTTAGGGGGCCAATGAGATGTGGTCTTCTTTCCCGTGTGTCACCCAGATCTTTAGGAGCCAATGAGATGTGGTCTTCTTTCCCGTGTGTCACCCAGATCTTTAGGAGCCAATGAGATGTGGTCTTCTTTCCCGAGTGTGACCTGCAGGTCTAGTCGGATGTCTGTGTGGATGGCTGGAGGAACGAGGATGTGAAAGTATTTATAACATTTGTTTTCCTTTTTTGATATTGTGCCTCGTGTATTTATAAACAATAAATGACATTTTATACCATTTAATAAATTGAATAAACAATTTAATATACTGTATTTAGAAATGTATAAAGTAGAGATACAATGAACCAGGGTATTTGGGTTGTATTTTTCATCAAACTTTTTTGTAGCTGTATTTTTAGTAATGTGGTTATGTTCAGCCATGTGTTGGGGCTGTACACATAAGGCAACACGTTGGTTCACCATCCTGACCCACAGCGGTCATCCCAGGTCAGCGCATATGCAGTATGACCCAGCATACTGCTTATTTTTGGGTTGTTTTCCACCCAAACTGACCCACCGACCGATTATTTTCTGGGTTGCTTCAACCCTGACGCACAGACAGACAGGCAGACGGACAGACAGGCGGACAGGCAGGCAGACAGGCAGACGGACAGACAGGCGGACAGGCAGACCGACAGGCAGACCAACAGGCAGGCAGACAGACAGGCAGACAGACAGACTGACTGACTGACTGACTGACTGATTGATTGATTGATTAATTGATTAATTGATTGATTATTTATCTTAATAGCAAATTAAGCCATTTAGTAGCTCATACACAATACAGAACATACATTACAACAATTTTACAGGGTTGTCTTCAAAATGAAAAACCAAAAAAGCAAAGGTGTTATTTGAGTGTGTTCCTGAGAGCGTAACAGGGCAACTAGAGGTGTTAGCCACAGTATGGTGTGGCCGTTTCTTATGTATTTTGACAAAGATGGCTGATAGGTTTCTTGTTGTGTTCAAGGGAAATGCCCAAATGCAGAGAGGACCTGGGCCTATGGATGGCTGGATGGATGGATGGATGGATGGATGGATGGATGGATGGATGGCTGGATAGATGGATGGATGGATAGATGGATGGATGGATGGATGGATGGATGGCATTTGGCATATTTGATATCCAAAAGCATATGTTGAGTGCTTAGTAAACACCTGTGGCCCTATTTGATTTATTTATTTATTTATTTATTTATTTATTTTTGGGTTTCAAAATACCAAAAAACCAAAGGTGTTATCTGAGTGTGTTCCTGTCACAGGAAGTTGCTGTAATGCATAGCTGGGGTGGATGAATACCAAGGAAAAGAGCATAACCGGGCAACTAGAGGTGTTAGCCACAGTATGGTGTGGCTGTTTCTTATGTATTTTGACAAAGATGGCTGATAGGTTTCTCGTCGTGTTCAAGAGAAACGCTCACAGGCAGAGAGGGCCTGGACCTATGAATGGATGGATGGATGGCTGGATGGCATTTGGCATATATGGGGCCAATTTTGTTTCTATGTTTGTATTCAAATGTTTTCCATGGCTGTACATTATTTTACATTACTATTCTATTTTATTGTGTTTTATTTTATATTAATGTTTATTTTCATGGACTACAGATGTAAATTAGCCAAAGGCTAACTCTGGTATGGTGCATCAGATGACAAATGGCAACATTTATGTTATAACTGTACATGGTCCAAATAAACGGCATTGATTGATTGATATCCAAAAGGATCTGTTGAGTGCTTAGTAAACACCTGTGGCCCTATTTGATTTTTATTTATTTATTTATTTATTTTTGGGTTTCAAAATATTTTTTGCCTGATCGAAAAACCAAAAAACCAAAGATGTTATCTGAGTGTGTTCCTGTTGCAGGAAGTTACTGTAATGCATAGCTGGGGTGGATGAATACTAAGGAAAAGAGCATAACAGGTCAACTAGAGGTGTTAGCCACATTATGGTGTGGCCGTTTCTTATGTATTTTGATAAAGATGGCCGATCGGTTTCCTGTCATGTTCAAGGGAAACGCCCACAGGAAGAGAGAGCTCTGGGCCTATGGATGGCTGGATGGATGCCTGGCGTTTGGCGTATATAGAGCTCTGTTAAGTGCTTGGTGAACAACATGTGGCCCTATTATATTTATATTTTTATTTATTTATCTGTTAAATATTTTTGCCTGATCGTTGAGGCTAGCCTGACCCCCCTGTCTGAGTCATGTGCTGTTGGAGGCGGGGCCTATCGGAGAGGATGGATCTTAAATTCTGGGGAATTTGAAAATGTGTGACATTTACACAATTTATTCATCAAAGTTAAAGTCAGCTTTATTGTCAAAAGCCACATGTACAGGTTGCACAGACAGGATTTAAAATTGCAGCGCTCCCTAGGCCCACAGTGAACAATACAAATAATAAATAACAGTTTGTGTGTAGTCAGGTGCATACACTTTGGCGAAAACCATTCCTTTAGCTTGCATCCAGTGCATATGGGCAAACGCTGGGACTTGTTTTAATTGTGTGTGTGTGTGTGTGTGTGTGTGTGTGTGTGTGTAAGCTAATTGCTGCTATGAGCATTTTGATGATTATGAAGACGCTGCGGGACAGACGTGGTCGCCAGGGGTGACGTCAGTCAGAGTCTGCACGGTAATCACGCCAATGGTGAAACGTCTCATCCACAGTCAGTCAAAGGGCCTGTGTGTGATGCGGTACCCTGCCGCCAAGCGACCCCCCCCCTCCTCTCTCCACCCACCCCCTGTCTGGCACACGTCCAATGGCCCATATGACTGGTATTTCAAAGATCTGACGCCACAAGCAGAGAGAAAAGTCTACAGGCATGACCAAGACGCAATAAGCACAGTGCGAATGTCAGAACTGCACCCACAGTGCATGCAAGATTTTTTTTTATTTTTTGCTAAAGTTATGTAAACTGAGAATTTTAACCGTTGCCTGTAGAAACAGTTCAGTTTTTCATAGTTTGAAAGAAAACCCAATCCATTTCTGATCGATAGGAGGTAACTGGAACAGACGGAAGAACAGAAAAAAAAACCCACTCACTGACTGTGTAATTTGGTTCCTTGGAAGTGGGAGTGCGCGCGCATAAAAAGCGCGTGGTTGGAAGCAGCTTTGACCATAGCGCTCGCTCGCCACTCCACAGCGCGAGGATACCGCGGTGTCAACAACACGAGCTATTTTTACATCTCCCTGGAGGGCTGCAGGTTTGATTGACTCGAGCATCACTGAGGAAAAAACTAAAAACTATGGCCGCACTTTCAGGAGCAGAGCTGTGCATCAAGTACCTGATTTTCGTCTTTAATTTCATATTTTGGGTGAGTAGTCTGAATAAATTTCATCCATCCATTTACTCCTTAGATGTGTACAGAAATATGACAGTAACAGTACTACAAAGCAAATATGCTAACGGTTAAAAAGTAATTCCGCGTTGGTCTTTGTGATGCAGAACTAAGTAGTTTTCTGAATGCGGTTAGCTCATGGACAACTTTGTTTACTGCTTGAACATAGCAGGACCTGTTGGAGTTAACACGCCTTTATGCTGTTTCATGTCGTTTGTGTGCCGATGCTTGTGGTGTGTTGTGAATGACATTTTGGCAGAAGGATGGGAGAATATTTGTTAATTTTAAAGACACTTATTGTACCTACAGTACTTTAAGCACTAGCCGGTCAGAGATTTGAAGAGGTTCAGTGCAAGAATTGTCCGGTGTTGCACGGTTCCCTCCAAGACTAAAAATCCAAGAGAGTTGATCTTCTCTGCAAATTAAGATTTTCGGGCGGTTCCCTGATGCTTGTCTAGCGTGATGGTGTGGCACTGAGCCAAACTCATAGCAGCTGGAGGAAGTGGACTAGCTGTTGCTTTTAACATCGTTATCAAACGTGTTTTGGGTTTTAGAATTAAGCATGTGACTGTCTGCTCCTTCGCATGATTGATTCATCCGCACCCCTATCTCTGGAACACACACACACACACACACACACACACACACACACACAAATCCATCCCTGGGCATCTGATTAACAGGTTGGACACCTCAGCGCAGGGTCAAAGTTCCTGTATAGTATGCGATTGTAATCAGTGCGCAGAGTGTAAATTTGTATATATACAGTATATATATATATAGGCCTATATATATATATATATAAAACGTGGGTTCAGAGGCCCCCCAAATGCCACAGTTATTTATTTCAACACAAGGGCAGCCAATAGGAGCAGTTATTTCAACACAAGGGCAGCCAATAGGAGACCGGCCTGTTCTCACACAGGAAGCATGATGATGCACCAAAGCCACTATGAGACCCTCAGCATGCTGCAATTCCCCTACCTCAGAGATACTCAACAACATATATACTCCAGAGATACTCAAGAACATGCCTACTACAAATATACTCAACAACAAGCCTACTACAAATATACTCAGCATGTATACTCCAGAGATACTCAGCAGCATGTATACTCCAGAGATACTCAGCAACATGCCTACTCCAGAGATACTCAACAAGCCTACTATGAATATACTCAACAAGCCTACTACAAATATACTCAACAAGCCTACTATGAATATACTCAACAAGCCTACTACAAATATACTCGACAACAAGCATACTCCATAGATACTCAACAGGTGTTCTGCCAGCCCCAGCACAGTAGAGGCTCCTCAAAGGAATCAAACAAACGAATAAACGAAACGAAGGATAGCTGAGAGTTCTCATCGCAAAGACAGTCTGACTGTACAGTACGTCACTACAGAGCACATTCAAAGGTGGTGCAATAATCCACCCCACCCATTACAGCCCAGTTTAATAATGCTACTGTTTATGATGATACTACAGCCCAGTTTAATAATGCTACTGTTTATGATGATATTACAGCCCAGTTTAATAAGCTACACAGTGCTGTATGGTAATATTGCTGTGTGTGTGGAGCATAGAGTCAGCTCAGGACTCAGTGTGTGTCTGGAGTGTGTGTGTCTGGACTGTGTGTGTTAGGAGTGTGTGTGTGTGTGTCTGGAGCATAAGAGTCAGATCAGGACTTACAGTAATGTGTGTCTGGAGTGTGTGTGTTAGGAGTGTGTATGTGTGTGTTAGGAGTGTGTATGTGTGTGTTAGGAGTGTGTGTGTGTGTGTTAGGAGTGTGTGTCTGGAGCATCAGAGGTCTCCTGGTGACTCCCACTGATGCCTGTTTGCTGAGCGGTGGCTGGATGCTAATTCAATCAGTCAGGAGGGTTGTGTGTGTGTGTGTGTGTGTGTGTGTGTGTGTGTATGTGTGTGCGCGTGTGTGTGTGTCTGTGTGTCTGTGTGTCTGTGTGCGTGTGCGTGTGCGTGTGTGTGTGTCTGTGTGTCTGTGTGTGGGATGGTGGAGGAAGAGGGTTAGGGTGTTGCATGGGTCAGTCCTATGTCACCAACCCCACCCAGCCTTGGGATGAGAAGAAAGAGAAAGGGAAAGAGGGAGGGAGAGAGAGATAGAGGAAGGGAGAGAGAGATGGAGAGAGAGGGAGGGAGAGGGGGAGGGAGAGAGAGGAGAGGGAGAGAGGTAGAGGGAGGAGGGAGAGAGATATGAAGAGAGAGGAGAGGGAGAGAGAGATAGAGGGAGGGAGGGAGAGAGAGATGGAGAGGGTGAGTTTGGCATCCTGATTTGATTGTGGCCGTTGCCTGGTTTGTTGTTCTCATTATGTATGTGTGTGTGTGTTTGTTTGTGTGGGTGTGTATGTGTGTGTGTGTGTGTGTGTGTGTGTCTGGTTATCTGACTGTCTGCCATCTTGTTTGCTCTTCGGTAGCTGAGGTGGGTATGTGTGTGTGTGTGTGTGTGTGTGTGTATTGACAGTACTGCGTGAAATAATGGCAGATCACCAGTAAAGACCTGTGTCTGTGTGTGTGTGTGTATGTCTGTGTGTGTGTGTGTGTGTGTGTGTGTGTGTGTGACCTGGACAAACCCTCTGTGATGTCACTCATAGACTTTCTTATAGACCGGATGAGGCTTAAATGGAAAGTTCCGGGTGCATCCATCTTTGCCAATTCACTCTATGAATGTCAATGTGAATTATCTGGGTATTAAATTAATTATCTGGGTATTAAAATCACCCCCTTCAGAGGTATCATAGACCTGAACACTCCCGAAACACACCAAAAACATTTTTTGAACCAGGCTGCAAATACATTTTTTTTTAACATGAGGGTCTATGGAGAGTTGCTCGCTTATGCAGTCTGCCCCCAGTGGACGTGTGTGGTATTGCACCTGTAGAAGGTCAGGCTCGCTTCAGTGTTTCGCATGATCGCAATAGAGCCACTGAGACCTTTACAGTCTTCACTAGAGACTGCCCTCATGGGCAGCAGCAAGCTGGAAAAGCAGCTGTGCTGTTTAAACTGGGGAATGTTTATTTGTATTATTTCTGAAGTGTTCTCTCTGGGTTTGTGTGTGTGTGTGTGTGTGTGTGTGTGTGTGTGTGTGTGTGTGTGTGTGTATGTGTGCTGGGGTGTGCAGGTGGGCTGGTGTGTGTGTGTGGAGGGGGGAGGGTGGTGGCTGGTGTGTGTGTGTGTGTGTGGGTGTGCTGGGGTGTGTGTGTGTGTGTGTGTGTGTGGAGGGGGGAGAGTGGTGGTGTGTGTGTGTGTGTGTGTGGAGGGGGGAGAGTGGTGGTGTGTGTGTGTGTGTGTGTGTGTGCGTTTGTGCACACACACATAAATGAGCCGTCACCTGTCCTGTGAATATAGAGCAGAGCTCTTGCTTGTGTACGTAGTGTGTGGCCTGCGTTTCGGCATCAACATGCAAACCAAACAGGGTGTTTGAGATGTGTGTGTGTGTGAGATGTGTGTGTGTGTGTGAGAGATGTGTGTGTGTTTGAGATGTGTGTGTGTTGGCTCTAGTGTAGCACGAGCAGACGCAGCACCATGTATGGAGCTGGGCTCACAAGATGGAGGAGAGGAGGCCAGCCAGCCAGGAGGCAGACATTAGACACTCCACACAGGCTACAGCCAGCAACTCCCACACAGACAGAGCCCAGCCAGCACCCAGCCAGACCTCAGCCAGATCCCAGCCAGACCCAGCAACTCCCACACAGACAGCGCCCAGCCAGACCCCAGCCAAACCCCAGCCAGACCCCAGCCAGACCCCAGCCAAACCCCAGCCAGCCCCAGCAACTCCCACACAGACAGAGCCCAGCCAGACCTCAGCCAGACCTCAGCCAGACCCCAGCCAGACCCCAGCCAGATCCCAGCCAGATCCCAGCCAGATCCCAGCCAGACCCAGCAACTCCCACACAGACAGCGCCCAGCCAGCCGCCTTCTGCTTCCTTACCCCTTTGTACTTCAGGGATGGACAGGTACAGGTACAGGGGGGGTAAGGGTGGTTCACAAAAACAACATTTACCGTAAAATATTGAGAATCATTGACCATTAACCATTAAGCATTAACACAAAGAAGAAAGCCAACTCTAGTCTACAGCCAGCAACTCCACACAGACAGCCAACCGGAAACTCCACACAGACAGCCCCCAGCCAAACCCAGCCAGTTCCCAGCCAGTTCCCAGCCAGACCCCAGCCAGACCCCAGCCAGCCCCCAGGCCCTCTGCTTCTGTGTTTCTCTGCTTTCTTCCTCCTTTGTAATTCAGGGATGGGCAGATACAGGTTAGGGGGGGGGTAAGGGGCGGTAAGGATGGTTCACAAAAAACACCATTTACCGTAAAATATTGAGAATCATTGACCATTAACCAGGGGGCGGTAAGGGTGGTTCACAAAAAAAAAACTTTACCGTAAAATATTGAGAATCATTGACCATTAACCATTAAGCATTAACGCAATGAGGAAAGCCAACTCTAGTCTGTCTTAGCAGTTAAATGGGGGATAGAGAGAGAAAGACAAAGAGAGAGAGCGAGAAAGAGTGAAAGAAAAAAGGTGGTTCTGACTTCTGACTAAAAGAAGGAACCTTTATTACTGTAACATCGCGTGAGTATCATTGCCACATCAGTCTGTCTTAAAGGTGTAAAGCTAAAAATAAGTTTCCTCCAGTATGCGTCATTTACACACTCCTCTGCCCTGAACTCACACACATTTCCTGCCAGAGTGCATACTTCACCTATTTCTGACCCTGAACTAATCTTGCATTTTTATTTCAAACATTGCCTTCATTTTGTTTGCTAAACAGGAAATAAAAATGGCTAACTCGCCCCCCCTCTCAAGACATTAGCTATAATGCTCCTGCCAACCAAACACAAACAACATTTTAGAAAACATACAGTAACCACCGGATGGAGAGATTAAGAGAGAGAAAGAGAGAGAGAGAGAGAAAGGGGTGGGGGGAGAAAGGGTGTGAGAGAAAGAGGGGGGAGGAAGTAAGAATAGAGACAGAACAAGAGAGAGACTGAAGAAAAGAGAGGGAAGGGGCTGATAACCAAGACAAAGAAAAAGACAAACTGACAGCATGAGACGAGAGAGAGAGAGAGAGACAGAGAGAGTGAGAAAGACAGTGAGAGAGAGAAAGAGAGAGAGAGAAAGAGAGAGAGAGTTAACAAAGACAGGTGACACAGAGAGAGTGTGAGAGAGGCAGAAAGGGGAATGGAGGGGAAAGAGAGAAAGAGAGAGAGACAGAGGCAAAGAAAGAAAGAGAGAAAGAAGAGGGAGGGGTGAGAAGAGAAGAGAGCAGGAGAGGGGCAGGCGAGAGGAGAGGCCCTGGAAAGATAGAGAGAAAGAGAGAGAGAGAGAGGCAAGGAAAGAAAGAGAGAAAGAGAAGAGGGAGGGGTGAGGAGAAGAGGAGAGGGAGGAGAGGAGAGGCCCTGGACAATGGCAGTGTTGTTCCTGTCCTGGAGTCCGCAGGGAGGACGAGGCTTCAGTTACCTATTCACACACACACACAGCACCACCTCAACCACCACACACACACACACACACACACACACACACACAGCACCACCTCAACCACCACACACACACACACACACACACACACACACACAGCACCACCTCAACCACCACACACACACACACACACACACACACACACACACACCCTGGCCCACCGGGACACAGGCCTGGCAACCACAGAAGAGAGCAGAGGCTGTCATGGAGCCCGGGGGGGTAGTGAGGGGTGTGTGTGTGTGTGTGTGTGTGTGTGTGTGTGTGTGTGTGTGTGTGTGTGTGTGTGTGGTGGGGGGGGGGGGGCAAATAGGGCACTGACACATTTAACTTCCCTCTCCGTCACCCACTAGTCTACTCTTCATTTTCAGAGGTGGACATCCCGGATTCAGAAAGTAAAAGTCCTGCCACATATTTGTTTCAGCCAATTCACTGAAGCAGCTGATCCTAATTAGCACACCTCTTCAGACAGGTAGATGAGCTAATTAGTGAACTCACCTGTGTCAGGAGCACAGGCAGAAGGAATACATGGCAGGACTTTAACTCTCTCAGGCTGGTTTGTCCGCCTCTGTTCATTTTACTCCTTTTCTTCTTGCCCCAGTTCAGTCAGCTCGTCACCTACGGGCCAAACTACACCGACTGAAAACTCCCCCCCCACACACACACACACACACACCCTGGCCCACCTGGACACAGCACTGGCAACCACAGAGAGCAGAGGCTGTCATGTCTACACTAGTCTACTCTTCATTTTACTCCTGTTCTTCTCGCCCCACTTCAGTCAGCTAGTCACCCACAGGCCAAACTACACCCACAGGCAGGCACACAACACAAGCTCAGGTGCAGCTCCTGCCACATATTTACTCCTGTCAATCACTCAACCAGATGATCAGGAAATAACACAATCACTTCAGCCAGGTACATCTACCTGCTTATTATAGCACCACTCCTCAGCCAGGTAGGTGAGTTTATTATAACACAACTCTTAAGACAGGTAGGTGAGCGTATTGATGAAATCACCTGTGGGACATGCCTAGGCCAGGTGAATACAGGACTTTTACTTTCTGAAACCGGTTTGGCCACCTGCGATTAGGCCCCAGGATTCAGTGATGGCACTCTGGCCTCAGACACTCCAATCCAGCACACACACACAAACACACACACACACACAGCACCACCTCAACCACCACATTCAGTGATGGCACTCTGGCTTCAGACTCCAATCCAGCACCGCGGCTCTGTTCTGGCCACTCCCTCCACCAGCTGATGCTAATTAGCACTTAGCACCTTAGCTCTTACGCCCGCTAGCAGAGTTGATGAGGGAGCTCAGCTGTGTGCACTACTCCACCTCTCAGGTACAATCTGAGCAATTAGAAAATGTGGTGCTTGGGCTTCCACTAGCCCAAATAGCAAACTTTAAACATGTTTTAACCTGTTAGATGATTATGTAGGAGATATTTGATGCAGAAATCAGTGGGGTTTTTTTTTGTTTTCAGTGGGGTTTGATATCCCAAATCCAAATGCCATCCAAATCCAAAAAGAAACAAAATGGCTTATTGTTTATTTTATAGGATTAAAATGTGACTAAATGTGTGATGTTAAATGTTGTAATATTACAACACGGGGCTAGTGGGATTCCCATCAGTCAAAGACAGTGCAAGTCACAGTCCAACAGCACTAATATGTACTGAGATCAGGAGCAGCCATCGAGCTATTTCAGCATGCTGTGGCTGTATGTCAGTCATTCCTACAAGTCATTGAGCTATTTC
>CM059274.1:30946489-30948989 GCA_030347295.1 Setipinna tenuifilis | reverse complement strand
CTCTGTGGAATAATGAAATGTGTGGTCACATCAGGCTCATGGTGAGTGACCTTTAAAAGTAGATTGGGGAACTTATACACTCACAGTTCCATGCGTAGAGGTCGCCAAGCTGCAGCACTAACTTTGGTCTACATTTGACTTGCGAGAGCGAGAAATGACAATTTTACAGGTCGGTCTTAAAAACGAAAAAAACAAAAAATCAAAGATGTTATCGGAGTGTGTTCCTGTTGCAGGAAGTTACTGTAATGCATAGGTGGGGTGGATGAATACCAAGGAAAAGAGCATATTCCCGTCATGTTCACGGGAAACGCCCACAGGCCTCTCTAGGTCCTGGGCCTATGGATGGATGGATGGCTGGATGGCTGCCTGGTGTTTGGCGTATATAAGTGCTTAGTGAACAACATGTGGCCCTATTATATTTATATTTTTATTTATCTGTTAAATATTGTTTGCCTGATCGTTGAGGTTAGCCTGACCCCCCTGTCTGAGTCATGTGCTGTTGGAGGCGGGGCCTATCAGTGAGGAATAGATCTTAAATTCTGGGGAAATTAAAAATGTGTGAAATTTACGTCCAGACATTTTGCCAAAGTAGACCATTTCCTACTAAAGGGGCACAGCCTGATTCTCTTTGTTAGTGTTGTATTCATCAAAGTTAAAGTCAGCTTTATTGTCAAAAGCCACATGTACAGGTTGCACACACAGGATTTGAAATTGCAGTGCTCCCTAGGCCCACAGTGAACATTAAACATCTTATAAACATGACAATAAAATATAATGACTAAACATAATATAAACATTCATTCGTGTTTTGTTAGTGTTTCCTTTGTCAGTAGTGTACCTCTGGGCCATGAGACTGAGGAGTTTCTCTAACACAACAAGTGGAGCAGGAAGAAAGAGTGATTTTGATGGATGTTGTGCTCCTCATTTCACCGATCTAGTGCGGTCTCTCCCTGTTGAGTACATTCACTTCTTGCTCAACAGGTCCTCCACAAGCTGAATGCCAAGTGCAGACCACGCCTGTGTCCTCAGCTATTTGTCCATTAGAAAGTAGCCTTACTCTAAAGCCATCTGTGTTAGGCAAGACTAAAGACTATATCACGCTCACTTGTGCATGTACTCTCCACATGCTCCACAGTACGCCCCCACTCATGGTGTGTGTGTGTGTGTGTGTGTGTGTGTGTGTGTGTGTGTGTGTGTGTGTGTGTGTGTGTGTGTGTGTGTGTGTGTGTGTGTGTGTGTGTGTGTGTGTGTGTGTGTGTGTGTGTGTGTGTGTGGTATTCTAGAAGGAGACCAGTACGCCTCCACTCATGGCATGCAGTTCAGCAGTAGCGCTGTTGCACAGTGTGTGAGAGAGGCCTTTACAGACCGCAGATATGAACTTATCATATCTGACATGGTGTATGTTCACACAGTCCCAACCCCCCTACACACACACACACACATACATACACACACACACACACACACACACACACACACACAAAGAGCTTACCTGCTTAGGCAACACTAGTCACACCTGACTAGCCAGTAATGATGGGGTAGCTTGCTTGTGTGTGTGTGTGTGTGTGTATGTGTGTATGTTATTCGTTGGTGGACCCACAAACCACAGCAAAGCTAGCTGGGAGAGGTGAGTCAGCCGTGGCTAAGCGAATGCCAGCGCTGAGGCGGGCGAACAGCACACGCACGGAGCGGAAAAGAACAGAACAGCCGTGAGTGGGCAGAGAGGCATTTGGGGGAGACGTGAGATTCTGGAATGTTCCCAGCGAGCCGAGTAATCTGGAGGGAATCTGAAGAATGCCGGGGCACGTTCACGATGTGTGTGTGTGTGTGTGTGTGTGTGTGTGTGTGTGTGTGTGTGTCCTCGATGCCGGACACACCTAGAGTGTTTTGTCATGCTGATGTTTGTCTTGTACGCCAAGGCTACCATCCGTCATTCTTTGGGGGGGTGATTTTGTTTGGTTATGTCTACAGGTGTCTTTGTGAAGGTGTTACCCCTTTCTCTGTCTCTCTCTCTGGGAGTGATTTATGTTTATGAAGTCGGGGGTTATTTGCCAAGCAGTAGTCAGTATAGATTAAAGGACTCAGCAGAAAAGCAGAGCAGCCCTTTATGGTGGGTTGATGTATACAGGCCTTTATGGTCGTTTGCCATATGTTGGGCTTGCAGGCTCTCGGCCTTCACTGATGTTTGTCAAGTAAAGTTTTATAAAGCTCAGTAAACCATAGCTCGTTTAACCTGTAGTAATCTACACAGGGGTGGTGGTCAGGGTCAGAGTCAGTTCCTCATTTTAAAAGCCCAGCACTCTGCAGAGTGGAAGGGTTGCCAGAGAAGGATATAAGGAGGGGTGTGAGGCTGACCCCTTTGTTCCTTTTGTGTGTTTGTTTTCTTTTTGGTCACAGAACTGGCTTACTTCCTGTGCTTTCATGGCGCAGTGATCACTCAGTGGGTCTGCTAGACCAAATAAGACCTTAGCTTCACCTTTGGTAGGGAGTGATTTAGTCA
>CM059274.1:30936489-30941489 GCA_030347295.1 Setipinna tenuifilis | reverse complement strand
TTTTGTAAAGGTGCTAGTGTTGGCTAGCAGGCTAATTTTTCAACAATAGTCCTTGACGTGGCAAGATTAAATGACCATTGTCCGACCAGTGGTTTAAAGGCCAATCTGCTAATCCAGTTTAAGCACAGGCTGTTTCTTCTTATGCATGCAGAATAAGTGATCTGGCATTGGACATGCATTGCAAACACTTGTGTTGTAAGTCACTGGCCTAACGTCCATGCTAAAAGGCCGACTGCTTCTGCCTGTGCTGGTGCTGTGCTGGCCAGGCTGTATTCTGCCTGTGCTGTGTTATGCTATGCTGTGCTGGGCTGGGCTGTGCTGTGCTGGCCAGGCTGTATTCTGCCTGTGCTGTGCTATGCTGTGGGTGCTGTGCTGTGCTATGCTATGCTATATTGTGCTGTGCTATGCTGTGCTATGCTGTGCTGTGCTGGCATCTTGAGTAGGCCAAATGCTTCTGCCTGTGCTGTGGGTGTTGTGCTGTGCTGTGCTGTACTGGTGCGGTGCTGTGCTGTGTTGGGCTGTGCTGTGCTATTCGGTGCTGTGCTGTGCTGGACTGGCATCTAGAGTGGGCACGGTGCCAGCGTGTGGCAGCATTGTTGTTAGCGGAGGGCCTGGGGTGAGGCTCCAGCCGCTATGACAGGCACGCTAATGACTGCCTGCCTGCGCGATCACCCAGTGGGGGCGGTGGCATTCACCCGGCGGCCATGGCACTATTGTTCGGCCCAGCCAAGGCACAGCAATGCCCGCTGAAGACCAGAGGTGCCGGTCCCAGCGTCCGTAGGTCCCAGCGTCCGTAGGTAGAAACCCTGACACGTAAAACACTTACATGGACTCCTTTGTGCCTGTGCACTTAACACGGTCACTAATTAGCCACCCTACCTGACTGATGATCTTAACACAGGTGATTTCACTAAATAGTCCATCTACCTGTATTAGTTAGTGAAATCTTGACACGGCTGATTTCACCAATTAGCTCCTCTACCTGACTGATGGTTTGTGTGCTTATTAGGCCCAGAGATGATGACTATATGAAATATGTGGCAGGGCTTTTACCTTTTGAAGAGAGATTAGGGGCCAGATTATGGCTGTGGATTATGGGCCAGATCATGGGCAAGATTATAACTGTGGATCATGAGGTGTCTTCAAACAGGGCAAACAAAGGCAAACGTTTGCTGACATTTTCATGTGCTTGACTTTGACGGATGGTTTGCAATCACACACAAATGGTGCATAATTGGACTGAACAAATGTTGCCATGACGATATGACTGGCAATAAGTCACCAAATGCCTAAATATAGTTTTGAGGTCTTCCTGGTGTGTGTTCAGCACCAGAGCCCAGGCAGATGGATCAGAGCCCAGGATCCCATGCTGTGAACAGAGACCTCTCTTTCAAATCCATACATGTAGTAATAATCCTTACTTGTATAGCACATTACATACAAAGGATGCGGCTGAAAAGTGCTTCAGCAGTCTGGCAGAGGACACAAGACAGAAATACACATGACATGCGTTGCCAGGGTAGCCCATCTGCCATGCTGGTAGAAGGAGAGTCTCTGAGCGTTTCAGAAGGAGACCAAAGACACGGGCCACGTCTGGACGTCTGAGCAGTACTCCGCTCAGTACCAGTTGCTTTGGCCAGATAGCCATTGCTAGCCACTGCTAGCCAGATAGCCATTGCTCTAATACCCAAGACTGGACCTGAACTGGGTTTAGCATCTATAGTGTGGCTTGCACATTTAAAAGTGTTGAGATGACACACACCTGTCCTGAGCTTACTTCATCTTCCCTTATCTTGTCCTTTTGTGTGTGTGTGTGTGTGTGTGTGTGTATGTGTGTGTGTGACAGACAGACAGACGTGTACCACTTCATCTTGTCCCAAGATGCTTTTGCACTTGTCCTAATGTTGTGTGTGTGTGTGTGTGTGTGTCCTGACATTGGTGTACCTTCTCATCTTGTCTTAATATTGTGTGTGTGTGCTGACAGGGGTGTACCTTCTCATCTTGTCCTAATATTGTGTGTGTGTGTGTGTGTGTGTGTGTGTGTGTGTGTTACAGGGGTGTACCTGCTGATCGTGGCTGGCGCCCTCATGATGGTGGTGGGCTTCCTGGGCTGCTGCGGAGCCATCCGGGAGTCGCCGTGCATGCTGGGATTGGTGAGTCCTCCCGCTGTTTGCTGTAATGAGACATTGTAACAATTGTGTGTGTGTGTGTGTGTGTGTGTGTGTGTGTATGTATGTATGTATGTATGTATGTATGTGCATATCTGTGTGTATATGTATGTATGTATGTATGTATGTATGTGTATATCTGTGTGTATATGTATGTATGTATGTATATATTAACTTGCTGCTGGGTGACCTCACTAATGACATTATTTACCTGTCTGGGGATTGCATCAGCATTAGCTGGTTTGGGGGCAGGTTGGTAAAATGTGTGTGGAAGTTTAACTCTGAAGCCAGGTTACCCGTCTCTTGTGGGTTTCAAAAATGAAAAAAATGCGGCTACATAATACACTTGTGAAACTACTGTGGCTTGTCAGATGTTCTCTGTGCAGCAGATCTACATGATAACAGATCTGCACAGAGGCCTTGCCCAACATTTCCGTTGGTTTGACCTACACGCATTGGCCTGCTGTGGAAATGTTTACAAAACCCCCCTCAACCTGAGGTTGCCAAGCCACAGAAATCCCCCTTACTAACCATCATGTTGTACTTTTTAACTGACGTAAAGAATGTGGGTCTATATATGAACTCTATGAGGCCTATCTAGTGTGCATGTTGACTGAATGAGGCGTCTCCAGTGTCTTTATAGGGCCTGTGCATTCTGCCTGCTGCAGTAGAAGGCCTATCAGACCACATGTTTACTGTGAGCTGTATTTAGCCTGGCTGCGTCTGACCCATGCTACCCCTTTATGATGTTTTCTGGGATGAACTGCCCATCTGGCAGATTAGATGAGACTGACAAAGGGAGGGGGGACACTTGTACTAAATGTTCTGCAGTGTGCAAGTGTGCAAGGACACTGTAGATAGTCATCTTTAAGTGACACTGGCCCTGCCCGACCTGGTCATTGGGTCAGCAGCTCTGTAGGGCTGGCCTTGCCGATATTCAAACATTAACTTGCTGCTGAAGTCTTCTGTTGGCGTTGGGTTGACCTTTGACCTTTTCCTCCCCACAGTTCTTCTTCTTCCTGCTGCTGATCTTCGCTGCCGAGGTCGCTGCAGGCATCTGGGGACTCTCAAATAAGGACAAGGTGAGTCACGCTAACACACCTGAGCTCACTAAGGATGACTCCGCTAACACACCTGAGTTCATTAAAGATGATCCCCCAACTGGTCACGGTTTATGTGGATGGTCCCCTATAATCCATCTACAGATGTTTAAATCCTTTATAAACTCGTTTAAAATGGTTACACTCTGTCAACTTAAATATATGGGGAGGGTGTGGGTTAGAGGTTTGCTTTGAAGAAGGTTGATGTTCCACGTACAAGTAAAAAAAAATGTCAACAAACCACCTCGAAAGGTGGAATATCCAAGTACAGTGTTGTACTCTCTAACTTTAGCTAGCCAAACACAGCTCTATGGAAAATGTTAACTTTGCCATACTCGGCTAACTTTATGCTTTTCAAACACAGGTGGTGGAGGACATCAAGAAGTTCTACGAGGAGACTTATACTAACTACATGGCGACCAAACAGGAAGCACTGAAGGCCACTCTGAAGGCCATCCAGTATGGGGTAGGTGAATCCATCTGTCCATCACACTAAGTCCCGCCCCCTGAAAGCTCATGTTGGAGAACCAATATGGCGCCCAAGAGCTAATGCTAAATAAAAGCACTAGTTTGTGTCAGTGGCAGAAACCTCTCTTAATATTTCTGATAATAATATACATATATGTGTAGTTACTTCACAAATCACTTTAAAAGTGATAGAGTTGGTAATGGGTAATTAATGGTCAGTGTTGGTGGTGGGGTGATTCTGGTTGCTGTGACGATAATATTGATGTAAATATTGGTGGTAATAATATTCCACCTTGACTGCTGTTGACTTACGTGTGTGTGTGTGTGTGTGTGTGTGTGTGTGTTTCAGCTTGACTGCTGTGGCCTCACTGGAACCATCATCGAGTCTGCGCTCACGGACACCTGCCCCAAGAAGGAGGGCCTGGACGCTCTGGTCACCACGGTAACGGCATTATAGTATATTATAGTTTATATTATAGTATATTATAGTTTATATTATATGATATTATAGTTCACGGTCAAATTAAAGCTTTTCAGCATATTTGCAAGTAGTTAAATTGTGGCATTTAGTCCTGGGATGGTGTTAAACATAGCGCGTCAGATGATTGTAGAATAAATGATGCAGAGTTGGCATTGGCACAGTGAGGTCATCATCTACATCCAGTTCATACCACTTAAACCCACAAACCAGCAGATTATTGGCCACAATGTATGTCCAAATTATGTTGACTCAGTAGAACATCCTTGGCATTTTTAGAATGTAAATACTTCAGAAGATTTCACAAGGTTAAACCATGACCTACACCACACATGCTTACTGTGCTTTTCTAAAGAGTTATACTGGTAATGAGCACTTTGTAAGCTGGGTCTAGTAAATCTTGTGTGTGTGTGTGTGTGTGTGTGTGTGTGAGAGCTGGGTCTAATAAATCTTTTGTGTGATATGTGTGTGCAGATAAAGTAGCATGTGTGTGCCACTCCTCTCCTCTACAGTCGTTAAAGCACCACTAAGTAGTTTTGGAAGCCGAATTATCTCTCATGGAGAACTAAAGACACATTCCACTCCTCCAAACTTACTTAGTGTGGTTATATGGAGGGCAGCAAAGCAAATTAAGAAGTGCCTTTCACCCTGTTTCAAGTTCATGAACCACTAATACGATTTTGGACTTTTTGAACTTTGGAAAGTTTAAAAAGCTACTTGTTGTTTTAATGTGATGTTATGTTGTTATAATGTGGCGTTATGTTGTTTAATGTGGTTGTTTTTCTT
>CM059274.1:30918989-30928989 GCA_030347295.1 Setipinna tenuifilis | reverse complement strand
TTCCCACACAACTCGATAAGCTCTGTGCGTGTCTGTGTGTGTGTGCATCTGTATGTTTGTGTGTGTGTGTGTGTGTGTGTGTGTTTGAGTGCATGGGTTTACTGCACAGCACATGACCACTTAAATTGCGTTATCTTGTAACCAAGCGTGTGTGTGTGTGTGTGTGTGTGTGTGTGTGTGTGTGTAACCAAGCATCTGTGTGTGTAACAGAGTGACAGTGTGTGTGTGTGTGTGTGTTTGTCTCTCATGACTTTACTTCAGAAGATATTGCTGCTTTGATAAAAACAAGTCCTAACAAAACTCTGCGACCAATCACAGCAGATCCTCAAAAGTGGGAGACACACACACACATACACAGTCATGTGGTTTGTTCCTTCAACTTGCTTCATCTTTACCATGCTAAGCTGTGTGGAGATGCTAAGCTGTGTGAAGTGTGCTGTCTAACGGAGGGCCTGAGTGAAAGAGGGTGAAATCAAAGAGCCGTGAAATCATGACAAGAGCACACAGTAGTCACCCAGTCTCTGAAAGGACTGTACTGTACTTGGGTGCAAATCAAACACACACACGGACATAACAGAGTTGTAGCCATTACTTGTGTTGGTCCACCCTAACCTGTATTGGTCTGTGTAAACAGTACAGGTAATCCACAGTTTTGGGGGAATAAACACAGCACACTTGCGAGTGTAAAGGACCTATTGCCAGCAAGACATTAGGATGGATGACATGGATAAGAGTGTGAAATGTGATGGATAAAGAGGGCAGAGTGTGGGATGAACATGGAGATGTGTGGCGATGCTAAGCTGTGTGGCGATGCTAAACTGTATGGAGATGCTAAGCTATAGGGAGATGCTAAGCTGTTAAAGGTGCTAAGCTATGTGGCAATGCTAAGCTATGTAGAGATGTTAAACTGAGTAAAGATGCTAAACTATGTGAGGATGCTAAGCTATAGGGAGATGCTAAGCTGTGTAAAGATGCTAAGCTGTTAAAGATGCTAAGCTATGTAGAGATGCTAAACTGTATGGCGATGCTAAGCTATGTGGAGATGCTAAGCTATGTGGCGATGCTAAGCTGTATGGAGATGCTAAGCTATGTGGGGATGCTAAGCTATGGAGAGATGCTAAGCTATGTGGGGATGCTAAGCTATAGGGAGATGTTAAGCTATGTAGAGTTGCTAAGCTGTGTAAAAATGCTAAACTGTATGGCGATGCTAAGCTGTGTAAAGATGCTAAACTGTATGGCGATGCTAAGCTATGTAGAGATGCTAAGCTGTGTAAAGATGCTAAACTATGTAGAGATGCTAAGCTGTGTAAAGATGCTAAGATATGTGGGGATGCTAAGCTGTGGGGAGATGCTAAGCTATAGGGAGATGCTAAGCTGTGTAAAGATGCTAAGCTGTGTAAAGATACTAAACTGTATGGAGATGCTAAGCTATGTAAAGATGCTAAGCTGTGGGGAGATGCTAAGCTGTTAAAGATGCTAAACTGTATGGAGATGCTAAGCTATAGGGAGATGCTAAGCTGTGTGAAGATGCTAAACTGTGTGAAGATGCTAAGCTATGCGAAGTGTAGAGTCATATGCAGAAGCTAAGAAGGAGAGGGCACACACAAAAAAACAAACAAACAAATAAATAAATATATAGGTAGGTTATATACATACATATACATACACATACATGTAATGTACCCCTGTAAAAGGTAGTACCCCCATTTATGGAGGAGTAATTCACACTATGTATATATTACATGACAGATTACATACATACATATATTATGTACATATGTATATTATGTACTTATATATATTACATTACAGATTACATACATATTTTTAATTACAGATTACGTTTAGATAGACAGTGGTCAGATTACATATAGATGGATACAGCACAGAGAGATGGAGGATAGCGGGAGTAGGGATGGAGGGAATATGACGGAGACAGAGAGGGACAGTAGACAGTGTTGCCAGATTGGGCAGGTTCCCGCGCAATTGGGCTTGTTTTGACTTTGTCAGGCGGGTGAAAAACGCCTTGGGCGGGCAAATAAAACGTGGGCTACTTATTGGCCAAAGTATTGTTGGGCGTTTTTTTGCTGAAGTGGGCGGGTTTTCGAACGTGATTGGGCGGAAATCACTCAATCCAATCTGGCAACACTGACAGTAGATGATCAGATTCCAGGTAGATAGCAGACAGAGCGTAAAGAGGTGGAGGGGGATTATTGGGCAGATATGGGCTGACAGGTGGAGGGGGATTACAGCAGAGATTGACTGACAGGTGGGAGATTGGGGCTGGAGATGATAAACTCCAGAGAGATATTAGATACTTATAGCAGAGAGGAGAGAGGAGAGAGAGATATCAGGTGCTTATAGCACAGAGAGCAGAGAGGGGAGAGGAGAGAGAGATATCAGGTGCTTATGGCAGAGAGCAGAGAGCAGAGAGAGATATCAGGTGCTTATAGCACAGAGAGGAGAGAGGAGAGAGAGATATCAGGTGCTTATGGCAGAGAGGAGAGAGAGATTTCAGGTGCTTATGGCAGAGAGACCAGAGAGAGATATCAGGTGCTTATGGCATTATAGAAGACGCTGATAGAAGCTGCTTTAGAAAATCGGAGCAGAGATGGATATAGATGTCGAAGCAGGGATGTGTATCTGGGCCAACATATGCTGCATACATAGATAGATATATGGGTAGATTAATGTGTATGTACATGTATGCGTTATCATTTTAACTGCTAAAGTCATTGAGCATTTGAAAAACTGCTGACACCATAACACATTACATATAACACTACCAGGCCAGGTTTAGTCAGGGTCATAGTAGATGTGATTGTCTGACCTTGACCTGCCAAAGCTTGACCTTTACCCTGCTTACTATAAGCAGCAACAGGAAATCCCCACTGCTGCATGTCGAGTCATCCAGGAAGTATTTCATCCAGGAAGTCATTGTCAGAGATGACAGTAATGCCACAGATGACAGTAATGCCAGAGATGACAGTAATGTCGTTTCCCCTGCAATAAAATACTATCTACTATCTGTGTTTGGGCAGCCTGTCTGTGTGTGTGTGTGTGTTTGGGCAGCCTGTCTGTGTGTGTGTGTGTGTGTGTGTGTGTGTTTGGGCAGCTGTCTGTGTGTGTGTGTGTGTGTGTGTGTGTGTGTGTGTGTGTGTGTGTGTGTGTGTGTGTGTGTGTGTGTGTGTTTGGGCAGCCTGTGTGTGTGTGTGTGTGTGTGTGTGTGTGTTTGGGCAGCCTGTCTGTGTGTGTGTGTGTGTGTGTGTGTGGGCAGCCTGTCTGTGGGTTTGAGGACTGAAAGCAGTAGACACAGAGGAGGCTGGAAGGGATCACAATTGAACACACTGGAACACACGCTCACACACACACACACACAACCTAGACACTTGAACACACTGCCCATCAGTGTGCAGGGGAAGGGAGCACACTTGAACACACTGGAACACACACACACAACCTACAGTACACACTCTAACAGACTCGAACACACATACACACACACACACTCTCTCTCTCTCACACACACACACACACACACACACGTCCCATCCGTATCGGTGGTTGTCAGTGCTTATCGCGGGTGGCTGAGGGGCTCTGGGAGCGGCGTTGACAGATGCGTGACAAGATGTCTTCCTCTGTGACAAGATGTCTTCCTCTGTGCGGGGAGGACGTGAAGCAGGTGTCCATCAGATCGCTACATAATGCCCACCAGATGACACTGCAGACAGCTTTCACATGCCACCCATGAGATACAGCACAGACAAGAGAACACTTCCTCATGTTTAAGGGGACATGTACTTCCTCATGCTTAAAAGGACACTTTCTCATACTCAAGGGAAAACTTCCTAATGCTCAAACACAGCAATGTCACCCGTCCCCATGAGATACAGTGCAGACAAAGGGAACACTTCCTCATACTCAAGGACACCTCCTCATGCTCAAGTGAACACTTCCTCATGTTCAAGGGAACACTTCCTGATTCTCAAGAGGACAATTCCTCATGCTCAAACACAGCATCACTGGGTCATGGAGGCTGTCTCGTCTGCCTGCTGAGCTGAAGCACAATCACTGATCCCTATCATACATGGAGTGGATGACACAGCACAGTCAGTGATCCCTATGGTATATAGAGTAGATGAGACAACACAATCACCCATCCTTACGATACATGGAGCAGATGACACAGCACAATTACTGATCCCTATGATACATGGAGCAGATGAGACAGCAGAATCACCCATCCTTATGATACATGGAGCGGATGAGCTGAAGCACAGTAACTGATCCTTATGACATATAGAGTAGATGAGACAGCACAAGCACCCATCCTTATGATACAGTAGATGGGGATGTTCTTGGGATATATGACAGCTGGGGACATGGGGACGAGTGGGGTACACAGGTGCAGCTACACAGACACTCAGGCAGACAGGAACAAAACACATCTATGGGTGCAGCCTCTCTAATGTTGAGGACATGGGCACCTCTGTTAGGTAATGTTGGGGACATGGGTACCTGTATTCAGGTAATGCTTGTGATGTGGCCACCTGTGTTGGGTACAGTAATGTTGGGGATATGGGCACCTGTCTTCAGGTAGACACAAACAAAACACATCTATGGGTCCAGATACTCTAATGTTGGGGATATGGGCACCCGTATTCAGGTAATGTTGGGGACATGGGCAGGTGTGTTTAGGTAATGTTGGGGATATGGGTACCTGTATTCAGGTAGACAGAAACAAAACACATCTTGGGGTCCAGCCTCTCAGCTGGCTGTTGATCAAGAAGGATTAGGGGGGATAAGAAAACAGATGTAAGGCTTAATACCAGATCAAGATTTTTATAGACACTTACCATACATCTTAGGACACACACACACACACACACACACACACACACACACTTACACAGCCCAGTCATTTTCGGCTCCAGGCACGAAGCGAGTTTTTGGCATAATATCACTCTGCACTGTGAATGAATATTAGCAGCTATACAAAAACTACTCCGAGGGCACATCACTGGGTCACACACACACACACACATACACACACACACACACACACGCACGCATATGAATATTAGCGGCTATACAAAAACCCCTCCAAGGGCACATCACTGGGTCATCTACACTCCTCATCACAATCCCATAATTCACTCAGGGCCATTATCACCGTCTCTGATGATCGTTTATATTCATCAGGCCGCACGTGTGTGTGTGTGTGTGTGTGTGTGTGTGTTTATATTCATCAGGCCGCACGTGAGCAGACAGGCGAATGGAGGGATGGAGCTACAGTGAGGAATGGAGAGAAGGAGGAGGGGAAAAGAGGAGAAAAAGAAAGGATATCTAGAGAGGGGGGGGGAAGATTGATAGAAAAATAAAGTTGAAAAAATGCTAAAGAAAATAAGATAAGAGAGGCTACAAGAGTGTGTATGAGACAAAAAGAGGTGGATGTGTAGATATTGGCCCCATCACACACACACACACACACACACACATGCGATGATGGAAACCCAGGGGCTATATCTCTGGACCACACAGAGACACACACACACACACACGATGACTGAGAACCAGGAGCTATATCTCTGGAACACACACACACACACATGCACATGATGATAGAAAACCAGGAGCTATATCTCTTGACCACACACACACACACAATGATGGGGAACGAGGGGCTATATCTCTGGAACACACACACACACACACACACACACACACATACATACATACACACACACACACACACACACACACACACACACACACACAATGATGGGGAGCGAGGGGCTATATCTCTTGACCACTGGAGGGGAAGCCATGAGCTGGAGACGACACCATGTGACATTTTGACCATCATGACCTGGATGAATGACAACCTTTACAGACATACACACAGACACATACACATACACACACACACACACATACACATGCACATACACACACACATAAATGTGTGTAATAGAGGTATGTGTGTATGTGGGTGTGAGAAAGAGTGTGTGTGGCCTAGACAGTGTGTACATGTGTGTATGAGAAAGAGTGTGTGGGGTAGAGGGTACGCATGCATAAATCTGAGTGAGGTATATGCATGAAGGTGTGTGCGAGTGAAAGAGAGTGTGTGTGTGTGTGTGTGTGTGTGTGAGAAAGAGAAAGAGAGAGAGTGTGTGTGTTTGTGTGAAAGAGAGTGTGTGTGTGAAAGAGAGAGAGAGTGAGTGTGTGTGTGTGTATATAAAAGAGTGTGTGTGTGTGTGTGTGTGTGTGTGTGTGTGTGTGCAGGAGACAGACGGACAGGCAGACTCCCCCATCTGTGTGTGATTAATGATCAAAGGCCTGTTCCAGCTGTGCCGCTTAGTGTTGCTGTGTGTGCCAGCGTCTGATGGAGCCTGGCAGGGGCGGCATGGGGCCCGAGGTGCCCTCCTTTGAACCCACCCACCCCACCCCAACGACCCACCCTCCCCAACCCCACCCACCCCCCTACCTCCACCCCACCGACCCCCACCCCCCCACCCCAACCGCCGCAGGCTGCAGGTAGCATGGGACACGTAACACCAGGCCAGACCCCCATCTCATCTCTTACCCCCCAGGGGGGAAAGATTCTGAACATTCTACAGAGGCATGTGTTCTAGAACAGTGTAACATTCTGCCATTCCACATTCTATTCTATTCCGCCATTCCACATTCTATTCTATGAAGCTCCATATTCTGTAGAGCGGTGCGTGTCAGACTGGGGAAGACCTGTATGCCTGCGGGCACTTGGCTGGACTCTGGGCAATATGCTACATAAATCTGCCATTGGCTCCTCAGCCCTGCCCAGCACCCAGATACTCAGCTCAGGGACAGACTGTGTAGGTATGGGGAAAGATCTTTACATTCACACTATCCCCAGTACAGGCCAATCTACACAGCATTATTATGCATCATGGAATAGATTCACATTTGGTTTATACAGCACTAGTTACACAGAATAACCACAGCAGACTGCCAGGCAGTGATGCTTTTTGACAACATAACCCATGCTACACATGTTTAACCCATAGTACACATTTCTAACCCATAGTACACATTTCTGCTCAGCACTGGTTCTTAATCTCTAACATTAGGATGATTCTCTCCAAAGAGACAGATAGAAGTAGTTATATAATTACGCAGAATAACCACAGCAGACGGTCTGTGATGCAGGGGGCACTCGGCAGTGTGAGGGGACGTTAAGAGTTTAAGAACAGAAATGTGTAGCATGAGTTACAAATGTGTAGTGTGGGTTACAAATGTGTAGCATGTGTTACAAATGTGTAGTGTGGGTTAGAAATGTGTAGCATGTGTTACAAATGTGTAGTGTGGGTTACAAATGTGTAGTGTGGGTTAGAAATGTGTAGTGTGGGTTATGTTGTCAAAAAGCAAAACTGCCTGGAGTCATGAACAGCTCTGACTAAGCAGGAAGAATACTACAGTGTCAACGAGATGGTTGAAGTGAGATATAAGATTTGATTCACTGGTAAAAGTTTAAAATATGACAGGTAATATGAATGAAAAATAACACTCCTGAAAAGACAACATTCCCAGAAGAAATTGCAGTCTAACAAAACATATCACAGTCAGCTCATCAAAACTACACACACACACACACACACACACACATTTGTTGTTTTTTTTTTTTATTCGACACAATCAAGTGGTCTCAAGTCAATATTCAAAAAAAGATATTTTCCAATATATGTGTCATTAGTGATTCCAAAACACCACTGTAAACAGGCCCACCACTGCTGTCTGAGGAAATAAGGCCGATCTCGTCTGGTGAGTGGTTAAAAAACAAAGACATAATGCATATACGTACGTATATATAAAAATGCAATACGCTTGCTGTCATGTCGGCACTTTAGACGAAAACAAAAAATAATAATTATTCAGCTCCCAGGACGGAATGTCAATCAGGTGATTCCACCGTCATGCGTCACCATAGAAACCAATCGGCCAATCGTGGGCTTTACACACTTGCTTGGTCAGATCAGAGGATGTTTGCCTCTGTACAATACACACACACACGCACGCACACACACACACACACACACACACACACACACACACCCCTGTGGCCTTTTGTACTGGTGCCGTAGTCTTCAACATGTATTTTATTTTAGAGGCCCAGTTGAGTAAAGCTCTGGGCCGCTGCTGACTCTTGGGACTCTCCATCCATAGCAGACATTTATTAAGACAACAATCACCGCGTAATAGCGCCAATATCTGATTTCAAACAAAAATAAACACTTAAAAATTAACTGGTATCTTTTTTTTTCTTTAAAAAACAAAAAAAATAAAACAAAAAGTTGAGCATCGAGGGATATCATTGGCTAGTTGGCACACCAAAATGGCATTATTATTTAGACAAAACTTCACATACAAAATGCGACACCATCAGCGGGCTGGGGACACAACACACACTCATGAATCTGAAGAGCTGTGTGGAACACCTATGGACCAGCAGGGACACTTTGGCGTGTGTGTGTGTGTGTGTGTGTGTGTGTGTGTGTGTGTGTGTGTGTGTGTGTTTTGCGTGTGTCAGTGGTGAACCAACAGGGACGCTTTGGTGCGGTATGGCTGGGGCCCTTAATGACATCTGTGGTTGTATTAAGGCCCCTGAATGATGTGTGTATGGTTGGGTTGGGGCCCTTATTGACGTGTGTGGTTGGGTTAAGGCCCCTGAATGATGTGTGTGTGGTTGGGTTAAGGCCCCTGAATGATGCGTGTGGTTGGGTTGCGGCCCCTGAATGACGTGAGTGTGGTTGGGTTGCGGCCCTTATTGACGTGTGTGGGGTTGGGTTGGGGTCCTTCATGATGTGTGTGGTTGGGTTAAGGCCCCTGAATGATGTATATGTGTGGTTTGGTTAGGGTCCTTTATTATGTGTATGGTTGGGTTGGGGCCCTTATTGAGGCGTGTGGTTGGGTTGGGGCCCTTATTGAGGCGTGTGGTTGGGTTGGCGCCCCTTATTGACGCGTATGGTTGGGTTAAGGCCCCTGAATGATGTGTGTGTCGTGGGGTTGGGGCCTTTAATTGACGCGTGTGGTTGGGTTAACGCCCCTGAATGATGTGTGTGTCGTTGGGTTGGGGCCTTTAATTGACGTGTGTGTGTGGTGGGGTTGGGCCCTCAATGACATGTGCTTTTAAAAAGGTGCACAGACCCCTGGGCACCATCATTGACTATTAAAAAAAATAAAGATCATCAATCAAACCATTTATATATATTTACGTATGTAGGTTACTTACACACCGACACACACATTCATACACACACATGCATACATACACACACACATATACCCACACACAAACACACGCACACACACTAGCATACACACATACCCTATACGCATAAAAAATATATTTACATAAAATACTAATCATTTCTCTCGCTCTCTGCAGGAAAAACAAATTGAACATCTGACAACATCTGTGGAGATCTGAACAACAAAAATCAGGAAAATGAAGTTTGTTCCATTTCGTTTGTTTGTACCGTCACATAAGCAACTCCTCTTGTCGGGGAGTCTGTGGGGGGGGTGGAGTTAGGGGGGTGTCCTAGTCTTGTTTGCGTACCTCCTTTGGGGGGGTCAAATCTACCCCCACCTGCTCTTACAAGAGTCCAGGGGTATTTGTGGTGGGGGTGGGGGGGGTGGAACAGAGAGCGCAACCAAGGGTCGAAGATCAGAGAGCAAAAGAAAGAGAGAGAGAGAGAGAGAGAGAAATAGAGAGAAAGAGAGAGAAAGAGAGAGAGTGCCATCCTTCACCTCCATGGTGAGCTGGTTATCCAGGGGAAGCTACGCTGCCCAGAGTCCCACACAAGTCTCTTGGTCTTCGGGCAGAGGGCAGCATGGTACCCCCTCTCCTCCTCGTCTCTTCCACACTCGCCTCTTTTATATTCTCCACCTCCCTCCCTCCCTCCCTCTCTCACTCTCTCTGTCTCTCTCTCCCTCTCTCTCTCTGATGGCCCTGGTTGCAGCT
>CM059274.1:30906489-30908989 GCA_030347295.1 Setipinna tenuifilis | reverse complement strand
CACCTGAGGTGTCGTAGCTGCAGCACTGAATATTTCAGCAGAATCCCAGAGGCCCCTCAATAACTCACACTGTGTGTGTGTGTGTGTGTGTGTCTGTGTAGGGGGGGTGGTGGAGGGGGTGTTATTAGTGTGTGTGTGTGTGTGTGTGTGTGTGTGTGTGTGTGTGCGTGCATGTAGGGGGGGAGATGGAAGGGGTGGCTCATGGGTGTTATTGGGGTGTGTGTGTGTGCGTGTGTACCTGTTGGTCTTGCAGATGTGTATGTGTGTGTGTGTGTGTGTGTGTGTGTGTGTGTGTGTGTGTGTGTGTGTGTACCTGTTGGTCTTCCAGATGTGTATGGTCTCCTCGTCCACGTTGTCGTGTTTCTGTGCCTGCTCGTCCAGGAAGTCGAAGAAGTATTTGACCGCCGGCGGCACCACGGCCCCGGAACACAACACACTCCTGAAGAAGTCATCCACAAACTGCTGCAACGTACCCTGTCACACACACACACACACACACACGTTAACACACACAGACAGCACCACGGCCCCCGAACACAACACACTCCTGAAGAAGTCATCCACAAACTGCTGCAGCGTACTCTGTCACACACACACACACACACACACACACACACACACACGTGTTAACACACACATAGACAGCACCACGGCCCCCGAACACAACACACTCCTGAAGAAGTCATCCACAAACTGCTGCAGCGTACCCTGTCACACACACACACACACACACACACACACACGTGTTAACACACACACACATACACACACGCACACGTGTTAACACACACAGAACACAACACACTCCTGAAGAAGTCATCCACAAACTGCTGCAGCGTACCCTGTCACACACACATACACACACACACACACACACACACACACACGTGTTAACACACACACAGATACACACACGCACATACATGCAGTCCCATGCTCACACCCAATCACACATATGCTCAGGCAGATACACACACATACAGGTGTTTACAGAGACAGAGATGCACAGACACAAACACACACACAATCACAAACACACACACAATCACACACACACACAGTACAAGAGATAGAGACTGAGAGAGCAAGAGGGAAAGGGTGAAAGAAAGAGGGGGAGAAAGAGACAAAGAGAGAGAGAAACACAGGGAGAGAGAGGAAGAGAGATAAAGAAAGAAAGAGAAAGAGAGAGCATGCATGAGAGGGAGAGAGAGAGCGAGAGAAAGAGAAAGGGAGAGGAGAAAAGAGGAAAAAAGTCTGAGAGGGAGAGAGAGCGAGAGAGAGTGAGAGTGAGAGAAGTAGAGAGAAGAGAAAGAGAGAGAGAAAGACAGAGAGGGAGAGGAGGTGCATGATAAGAGCCTGATTGTTATTCTGTGGCGTGGCCATGAGTGTCTCTGTGCTCTGGAGAGAGAGAGAGAGAAAGAGGAGGGAGAGAGAGAAAGAGGAGGGAGAGAGAGAGAGAAAGAGGAGAGAGAGACAGAGGAGAGAGAGAGACAGAGGAGAGAGAGAGGGAGAGAGAGAGGAGGGATAGAAAGAGGAGGGATAGAAAGAGGAGGGAGAGAGAAAGAGGAGGGAGAGAGAAAGAGGAGGGAGAGAGAAAGAGGAGAGGGAGAGAAAGAGGAGCGAGAGAGAGAGGGCGAGGGAGGGTGAGAGAGAAAGAAAGAGGAGGGAGAGAGGGAGAGAGGAGGGAGAGAGGACGGAGCGAGAGAGAAAGAGGAGAAAGAGTGAAAGAGCGAGGGAGAGAGAGAGAGAAAGAGGAGAAAGAGTGAAAGGAGGGGGCTTTCAGACGGCAGCTAATGAGATTTGCTCTTGGCCCGGCACACATTAACATTCATGTTCATGGCCAGACAGCCGCATAGGTAAGAGCTTATGAGAGAGAGTGTGAGTGTGTGTGTGTGTGTGTGTGTGAGAGAGAGAGAGAGAGAGTGTGTGTGAGTGTGTGTGTGTGTGTGTGTGTGTGTGTGAGAGAGAGAGTGTGTGTGTGTGTGTGTGTGTGTGGAGAGTGTGGTGATTTATCCATGACCTTCAGGAGTGTGTGTGTGAGTCTGTGTGTGCATATTCCACTCAAAAATGTGTGTGTGTGTGTGTGTGTGTGTGTGTGTACACATGCGAGGGGAGACTGTCAGAGCCAAGTGTCACATATAGAGAAACACACAGATACATAAGTAATGAGAGGAAGGAGACAGAGGCCAGAATATGGAGAGAGAGAGAGAGAGACAGACAGACAGACAGACAGAGAGACAGACAGACAGACAGACAGACAGAGAGGGACAGAGAGGGACAGAGAGGGACAGAGAGAGAGAGACAGAGACACACACACAGAAACAGACAGAGAGAAAGAGAATTTCCTGTGCAAAGTTCGGAGGAGAAACTAAGAGAGGAAGTGAGAAAGGGATAGAGAAAGAGTGAGAGAGGGATAGAGAAAGCGAGTGAGAGCAGGATAGAGAAAGAGAGTGAGAGAGGGAAAGTGAGAGAGGAAAGTGTAACTCTGAACAGCTTAATC
>CM059274.1:30805564-30808064 GCA_030347295.1 Setipinna tenuifilis | reverse complement strand
GTGTGTGTGGTGTGCGTGTGTGTTTGTGTGTAGGTGTGCATGTGTGTGGGTGTGTTTTGGTGTGTCTGTGTGTATCGTGTGTGTTTGTGTGCGTATCAGTGTGTGTTTGTGTGCGTATCAGTGTGTGTGTGTGTGTGTGTGTGTGTGTGTGTGTGTGTGTGTGTGTTGCACTAAGTGAGCTCAGGGAGCATCTGTAGTAAATAGCATCTGACAGTCTAAGGCAAACACACACTAGCGTGTCAGTCTAAGACAAACACACACACACACACACACACACACACACACACACACACACAAACACACACACACCGTGTGAGCCGTTTGTTTAGGCTCACAAGAACAGACCTCCCCACCTCAGCTTGGGATCTGCTTAACACATACCTGCCTCCGAGGATTACACACACACACACACGCACACACACTCTTCCTGTCTCTTGCCCCCTCCTTTTCTCTGTACTGTTCTCTTTCTCAAACAGACACACACACACACACACCGGCACTCTGTTATGCCAACCTATACACATACACACACATACACACACACCTGCAAACTCATGAGAATTGCCCGTCCACACACACACACACACACACACAAACATACATATACACACACATTCTCTCTTGCAAGGCACTGAATAATTCACAGCTTTGCTACTGAATAAGTTATCCTGGGGAGGGCAGGAACACCCTGGGGGGGGGGGGGCAGATTTGGAAGGGGGGGGGGGGGGGGACTCCCAGACTGTGCTCTAATTTGCCCCCCTACATGAGAAAGAGCCAGAGAGCAGATTGCTATCAGCACGGAGCCTGCAGCCCAGCCGGCCTGGGGGGGTTGGAGGTTTGGGGGGGGGGGGGGGCTTGGAAGTTATAGGGGAGTTTAGGGAGGAGAGTTTAGGGAGTTATATCGGGGTGTGGGAGGATGTGGGGGGGCATTGGAGTTTTGGGGGAGTTTAGGGAGGAGAGTTATAGGGGGTTTGGGGATGCCAGAGCGGAGCCAAAGCTGGGCCGACCCTGGCACAGAACACGTCCGGAGCCTGGCTGGGTAGATTGGTATGCTGTCTGGTCTCAGGTCACACACACACACACAAGCATATATGCACACACACACACACACACACATACAAGCATACATGTGCACACACACACACACACACCCAAACACACTGGCTGGACTAGGCTGGTCAGGTCCGCTGTCTGGTGTGTGTTGTTGGGACGTGTTCCATTGAGCATACACACACACACAAACACACACACACACACACACACTGGTTGAGCTAACCTGGTGTGTCTGGTGTGTAGTGCTGGGCTGTGTTCCATTGAGCATACAAACACACACACACACACACACACACACACACACACACACACACACACAGGTTGGGCTAGGCTGGTGTGGCTGGTGTGTGTTGTGGACGTGTTCCATTGAGCATACAAACACACACACACACACACACACACTGTTTGACCTAACCTGGTGTGTCTGGCTGGGCTGTGTTCCACTGAGCACACACACACACACACACACACACACACACACACACACACACACACACACACACTGGTTGGGCTAGGCTGGTGTGTCTGGTGTGTGTTGTGGACGTGTTCCACTGAGTGCAGAGATGTCTGGCTGGCCAAGGGAGAAAATACAAACACACACACACACACACACACACACACACACACACACACACACACACACACACACACACACACACAATGGCCAACGAGACAGAAAAGGGGAATGTGGCTCTTGGCACTGGCGGGCCAGAAATCGGAGAAAGGCACGTTTTGTCTCCCTCTCAGTCTCTCTCAGCGTCTCTCAGTGTCCCGCCGTAAGGCTCTCGAAGAGCGAAGAAACGAAAGATGGAGATGAGCGAAGGAGAGAAAATAAACAGCCAGCCTGTGTCTCATGAGAAAGCGTCCTCTCTTATTAATATCACTCTGGAGCTCCTGATGGCTCGCCAATTTACCATGAAAACAACGACTAGAATGTGATCCTCCTTCCAAGGCTCAGAGAGAGGGGGATAGAGAGGGAGAGAGGGAGAGAGAGGGAGAGAGACAGAAAGGGAGAGAGACAGAAAGAGGGAGAGAGAGAGAGAGAGGGAGAGGAAGAGAGAGAGGGAGGGAGGGAGTGAGAGAGGGAGAGGGAGACAGAGAGAGAGGCAGAGAGAGAGAGGGAGAGAGGGAGAGAGAGAGGGATAGAGACAGAAAGGGAGAGAGACAGAAAGAGGGAGAGAGAGAGAGAGAGGGAGAGGAAGAGAGAGAGGGAGGGAGGGAGTGAGAGAGGGAGAGATAAAGAGAGAGAGAGGGAGAGACAGACTTTATTAAAGCACCGTTTGAGGAGTGCTGTCACGCGACTGAAAAGCCCAGCCCACCTCAGCAGTGTCCTTGTTATCAATGCAAACTCTCTCTTTGCCCACACACACACCACACCCCCATACACACCCCCTCCCCATACACACACCCCGCTCCCCATACACTACACATCATGACATTCTCTCAC
>CM059274.1:30783064-30793064 GCA_030347295.1 Setipinna tenuifilis | reverse complement strand
TGGGAGGGCATGAAATATACCCCCATTCCCAAGTCCATTTCTCTTACATCCACACACACACACATGCAAACACACACACACACATGCATACATACACACACACGCGCAAACAAACACACACACACACACACACGCAAACACACGCAAACACACACACACACACACACACACACACAATAAGATGGTGCAGACCACAAGAGTTTAAACTGTGACCCAATTACGGTTCTGTCAGTTCCTCTTTCATGTCCAGTAGATGAAAGCAGTTCAAAAGCTCGGAGAGAGTGATAGAACGAGGAAGGGAGAGATAGAGAGAGAGAGAGAGAAGAGAAAAGAGGAAGAGAGGAAGACCGTGCGGGGAGGGAGGGAAAGATTGGAAACGTGTCAGGCCTTACAAAGGCTGAGCGAGCGATTATCTGTGAATTAAAAACAAGAAAGGGAAAGAAAATCACAGATCACTTGAACGTGACAGTTTGACACTTTCCCATACAATAAGAACAAATCGCTTTATCTCTCTGCCATCCTCCCCCTCTCTCTCTCTCTTTCTCTCTCTCTCCCCCTCTCTCTCTCCCTCTTTCTCTCTCTCTCTCCCTCTCTTCAATTTCTTTTCTGCCCCCCTCTCTCTCCCTCTCTTTCTCTCTCTCTCCCCCTCTCTTCAATTTCTTTTCTGCCTCTGCCCACTCACCCCATCCCCACATTTCTCTCTGTCTGTCTGTCTGTCTGTCTGTTTGTCTGTCTGTCTCCCCCCTCTCTCTCTCCCTCTCTCTTTCTCTCGCTCTCACTCACTTACTCTCTCTCTCTTATCTTCTTCCTCTCTCTCTCCCCCTCTCTCCTTCTTTCTCTCTCTCTTTTTCCATTTTGCTCTCAGTGCTTTCCCTGTGGTCTATCTATCTATCCATCCATACTCCCCCTTTCCCCTGCCACAGTCGCTGGCTTTGTTGAAATAGTGCACTTATAGAAAAGTCAGTCTCAATAAAGCAAAACAAAACACCATTCCCTCCTTCTCTCTATCTCTCTCTGTCCATCTGTTCCTCTGTTTATGTGACTCTATCTCTTCTGCCATTTCTGCTTTTATTTTCTCTTTTGCTCAGACCCTCCCTTTTCTCTCTGTTATTCCCCTGTTCTCTCCCTCCCTCTCTCTCTCCCCCTCCCTCCCTCCTTCTCTCCATTATTCCCCCGTTCTCTCCCTCCCTCTCTCCCTTCCTCCCTCTCTCCTTCCCTCCATCCCTCTCTCCCTCCCTTCCTCTCTCTCCCTCCCTCTCTCCCTCTATCTTCCTTTAATCAGCGATGGTTGCCGTGGGACAGGAAGGTCGTTTGGTCAGCGTCTCCTCTGGCGTCGACCAGCGCGGCCCGCCGGGAGGCCGAATCAACAGCTCCCCACTTCCTGCTCCGAGCGCAGGCATGTAAACAACTCCCACAACCCCCCCCCCCTTCCCCCTCTCCTCCTCATCCCTCTCTTCCTCTCCTCCTCTCTTCCTCCCAGCCTCTCTGTCCCCCTCTCAAGGGTACTGCTGCCAATTAATAATTAGGCTAATCTTTTGTTGACATGCTGCTGCTGTGTGCATAGAGACCTGGAGCTTGTTTACTGTGGTGTGGTGCGATTGTGGCTGTTGTGGTTATTGTATAGAGAGCGGCCACTTGTGTACTATGGTATGGTGCGATTCTGTGTGCATAGAGACCTGGCACTTGTTTACCGTGGCGTGGGTGCGATTGTGGCTGTATAGAGAGGTGGCACTTGTGTATTGTGTATTATAGAGAGGTGACACTTGTGGCTGCAGCCGTGTGTATAGAGACCTGCCACTTGTTTACTGTGGTGCGGTGTTATTGTGTCTGTTGTGGTTATTGTATAGAGAGCAGGTGTTTGTGTACTATGGTGTGGCGCAATTGTGGCTGTATAGAGAGCAGGCACTTGTGTTCTATGGTGCGGTGCGGTTGTGGCTGTTGTAGCTATTGTATAGAGACTTGGCACTTGTTTACCGTGGTGTGGTGCGATTGTGGCTGTTGTGGTTACTGTATAGAGCTCTTGGTGACTGTGGCGGGTGTTTGTGTTCTATGGTGTGGCGCAATTGTGGCTGTATAGAGAGCAGGCACTTGTGTTCTCCTCATGCCCCCCCCCCTCCAGCCCCTGATCCATATGATGGCACAATAAAGGGGGCGTTGTAAATGTCAAACACCTCTTACTCTCTTTCTCTTCTTTCTTCTCTCTCTCTCTCTTTTCTCTTTTCCTATCTTCCTTTGTTTCTCTCTCTCTCTTTCTCACTGTCTTTCTTGCCCTCTTGGTCACCTTCTCTCGCTCTCTCCCCTTTCATCTTATCACTCTCTCTCTCTTTCCTTTCCTTCCCCCTCTTCCTCTCTGTGTTTATCTAAACATGGTTGTGTGTGAGTGCTGGTGGCCTGGGGTGTGTGTGTGTGTGTGTGTGTGTGTGTGTGTGTGTGAGTGCTGGTGGCCTGGAGGGTGTGGGTGTCTCCACAGCTGAGTGCGTGCTGATTACCTCTGGGCTTCCGGCTCCCAGCGCTGGCCTATCTGTCAGCTGTAAACACACACACACGTTAGCACTGACGCTAGCCTATCTGTCAGCCGTAAACACACACACACGTTAGCTCTGCTACCGACGCTAGCCTATCAGTGGTAAACACACACACACGTTAGCGCCACCGCTAGCCTATCTGTCAGTGGTAAACACACACACCCGTTAGCGCCGATGCTAGCTCTGCTATCGTCGCTAGTCTATCGGTCAGTGGTAAACACACACACACGTTAGCACAGACACTAGCTCTGCTACCGCTAGCTCTGCTACCAACGCTAGCTTATCTGTCAGTGGTAAACACACATACGTTAGTGCCGACACTAGCTTTGCTACCGCTAGCTCTGCTACTGATACTAGCCTATCTGTCAGCTGTAAACACACACAATTTAGCGCCAATGCTAGTTCTGCTACGGCTAGCTCTGCTACCAATGCTAGCCTATCTGTCAGTGGTAAACACACATACATTAGCGCCTGCGCTAGTTCTGCTACCGCTAGCTCTGCTCCTGCTAGCTCTGCTCCCAGCGCTGGCCTATCTGTCAGCCATAAACACACACACGTTAGCGCCGGCGCTAGTTCTGCTACCGCTAGTTCTGCTACCGCTAGTTCTGCTACCACTACCTCCCTGCTTGGTGGGGCCATGGATGGGCGATGACTCATCACTATAGCCACCACCCCCCCCAGGACTGCTCCTGGCTCGGCCATCATGTGACCTATTATACGCAGTAAGGACACAACCGGGAATAGAGTTACGCAAGAGGGACAGAGATAGGAAAGAGAGAGAAAAGAGAGAGAATGCATAAAAAGGAAGAGTGTTGAGATTCAGAGACAAAGCAGGAAGGAACATGAATAAATGAATGAACGGATGAATAAATGAATGAATGAATGAATGAATGAATGAATGAATCCAGACACCACTCTTAGCTAGTCCATTAAACATTAGAGCCATGTTAAATAATGTTGGTTAAAGTTGTGTGTATCCTGTAAGACACGGTACATGTTACATGTTATATATACTCCAACAGTACAGACTGCAGAGAGGAGAAGCATGTCCCCTGCAGAGTTAGTCTTTCAGAGACACTGAGCTGCCATCAGCAGCAGACATGAGCATAGACTGATCTGAGGACAGCCAGCCAGACTACGTGCCCAGTGCAGGAAGCCTGCTGGGGGGGGGGCAGGACTGATCTGGTGTCAGTCTGCAATGGATACAGGGGGGTGGGGTGGGCAGCAGACAGCTGGCCCTATGAGCAGGATAGGGGCCTGGGCTGGGGGGGGTGCTTGGCCGGGGGGGGGGGGGGGTGGGGGGTGGCAGATAGCAGTAGCACTGGGGCTGATTTAATGTCTGAGTGTGTGTGTGGGGAAAGAGTGGAGGGGGGGGAGGCGGGGGGAGGCGGTGGGTGAGCGAGAGAGATGAGAGAAAATGAATTCAGTGTGAAGTATGGCTTTAGTGAAACACTGATCAAAAGTTAGAGCAGGAAAGTAGAAAGACTTAGAAAGATAGACGAAGACAGTGGGGCTAGCAGAAACAGGGAGAGAGATGGAAGGAGAGAGATGGGGGAAGAGAGAGATGGAAGGAGAGAGATGGGGAAAGAGAGATGAGGAAAGAGAGAGATAGAGAATGAGAAAGATGGAATGAGAGAGATGGAGAATGAGAGATATGGGCAGTGCAAGAGATGGGGAGTGAGAGAGATGGAAAGAGAGAGATGGAGAATGAGAGATGGAATGAAAGAGATGGGGAAAGAGAGAGATGGAGAATGAGAGATGGAATGAGAGAAATGGAGAGTAAGAGAGATGGAGAGAGGTGAAGAGTGAGAGAGATGGGGAAGAGAGAGATAGAGAATGAGAGAGATGGAGAGTGAGAGAGATGGAGAGTGAGAGAGATGGAAAGAGAGAGATGGAGAGTGAGGGAGATGAGGAAAGAGAGAGATGGAGAGTGAGAGAGATGGAAAGAGAGAAATGGAAGGAGAGCGATGGAGAATGAGAGAGATGGGGGTGAGAGGAGGGCTGGCTGTAATAACAGCAAACTCAGGCCCCCACTCCGTCTCCTCAGATGGCCAGAACAGCAGCAGCAGCTTATCACCAGAGCTGAGAGGAATGGGGGGGGGGCACACAGCTAGAGAGAGGACGAGAGGGACTCAACACACAGCACAGGGGTAACAGAGACAGAGAGGGAGGGAGAGGGAGAGAGAGAGAGGAGGGGAGAGCTAGGGAGAGGGAGGGAGGGAGGGAGACAGAGTAAGTGTGTGTGTGTGTGTGTGTGTGTTACTGCATATGTTTAAGCAGACACATGTGAGCCATGACCCTGTGCTGTGTCTGGTGTGTGTGTCTGTCTGTCTGTCCTAACTGTTCTGTTTCTGGGGTGTGTGTGTGTGTGTGTCCTAACTGTGTTGTATGTGTGTGTGTGTTGTCTGTCTGTCTGTCTGTCTGTCCTAACTGTGTTGTGTGTTTGTGTTTGTGTGTGTCCTAACTGTGTTGTGTGTGTGTGTGTGTGTGTGTGTGTGTATGTGTGTGCATCTGTCCTAATTGTGTTGTGTGTTGTGGTTTGTGTGTGTGTATGTGTGTGTGTGTCTGTCTGTCCTAACTGTGTGTATGTGTGTGTGTGTGTGTCCTAACTGTGCTGTGTGTGTGTGTGTGTGTGTGTGTGTGTGTGTGTGTGTGTGTGCATGTGTGTGTGTGTGTGTGTGTCCTAACTGTGCTCATGTCCTGGCACCTCCGGCTGTCTGAGAGCAGCGCCAACACACCTCGTTGAAATACACTCAGTCTGACTCCACTCACACACTCTCTCACACACGCACACACATGCACACGTGTGCACACACGCACACACGCACACACACACGCACACACACACACAGATGATGGAGGGAATAAAAGTAAAAGAAAGTGAACATTCAGAAGGCTGAAGGAGAAAGAGAAGGAGGCAAGAATGGTGAAGGAAAGAGAGGGGGGAGAAGGAAGGAGGGATAGAGTGAACATTGAGAAGGGTAGAGGAGGGGGGGGAGAGAAGGAGGTAAGGAGGAAGGGATAGAGTAAACATGGAGAAGAAGGGTAAAGGAGAGAGAGAAGTGGTGAGGGAGGTAAAGAGACAGAGAAGAGAAAGAAAGAGAAGGGGGAGGGAGGTAGAGAGAGAGAGAGAGAGAGAAGGAGAGAGAGAGAGAGAAGGGGGGGTAGAGAGAGAGAGAAGGGGGATGGAGGTAGAGAGAGAGAGAAGGAGAGAGAGAGAGAGAGAGAGAGAGAGAGAGAGAGAGAAGGGGGAGGGAGGTAGAAAAAGAGAGAGAGAGGTAGAGAGCGAAAGAGGAGCGGGAGAAGAGGCTGCGGTTCCACATCTGGTTGAGCTCAGGATGTTTGAGATTCTTCGTCAGGCCGTTCCACCATTCCCTCACACACACACACACACACACACACACACACACACACAGACACACACCATTCCCTCTGCCAAGAGTGCAGAAAACCGACACCCCCCAGCAGACACACACTCTCTCTGTCTCTCTCTTTCTCACACACACACACACACACACACACACACACACACACACACACACACACACACACACACACACACACACACACACACACACACACACAGTGAGACACTTAAACACGAGAGCACTCACAGACATGCCTACACACAATAGCCACCTTTCTGTAGGCCATGGGGGGTGAGCATGGATGATGTGGGTTGGCCTGGGGGGGGCGGGGACAAGAGCCTCGTTGACCTGTCTAGTCCAGATGCTTCTCTTCTCTTGCCCCCCCCCCAGCCCCCCCACCCCCCCTCTTTTTGACCCTCAGGTTACAGAGTTCCCCTCTCTGAACAAGCTGTGTGTGTCTCTATACAACATACACATAACACAGACTACACCAGCTCTACACCACAGCTTTAGAGACGTATAGCAAGTTTATATAGAACAGAGCTTTAGGGTGATATAGCACTGGTTCTAAAACACAAGCACTACTTCTATATAAAACAGATCTTTAGAGTTCTAGAACAGATCTTTACAGGCGTATGGTTCTAGTTCTAGAACAGAGCTTTTGCAGGCGTATGGTTCTAGTTCTAGAACAGATCTTTAGTAGCGTTCTGAGGAGCTGAGTGCTGCCCACTGTGTAGTACTGAGCGATCCCGTCTGCGCCGCTGTGGTTTAAGAAATGGAATCTCCCCGGCCAGACGGGGGCCAAGGCAGCCACAGCTCAGCCCGAGGGCTATGACTCAGCCTGGGGCAGGCTCGGCCAGAGAGCGGCGGTCTATTTCTGGACATTAAATGCTTCGTTAAGTTTGTTTTTTTTCTCCCCGTCCTGGGGAGCTGAAGTCCATTTACTGAGTCAGGCTGTCTGTCCAGGCAGACTGGACCGGACTGGCCTCGTTCTCACAGCCCTTTTAGACAGCTCTGAGGAGGCTAGGCAGCGGCCTTTTAAGGCTTCAGCCGTCAGCGGCCTTTTAAGGCTTCAGGAGGCAGTGGCCTTTGAAGGCTTCAGCCGGCAGTGGTCTTTTAAGGCTTCAGGAGTGAGTGCCCTTTTAAGGCTCCTCTGCAGTCACAGTCTGCTCCTGAAGGCTACGGGCACCTCAGAGAAGACCAGACAGCTGGTGAATGGAGCTCAGTGGGGACAGGAGCACTTTGAAGGAGGGAGAGAGGGAGAGTTTGAAGGAGGAGAAGAAGGAGAGATTGAAGGAGGAAGAGAGGGAGAGTTTGAAGGAGGAAATGAAGGAGAGAGAGAGAGAGTTGGAAGAAGGAGAAGGGAGAGTTTAAAGACAGCACCTTCCACAAGAGCAATTACTGTTGAAAATGGGAAAATACACTCACTATTACACACACACACACATACACACACACACACACACACACACACTTACAAACACACACTTACAAACACATATATCCACACCAAGCTTTAATTTGCAGGCTCAACATGTTGCTCTCTGAAACTAGCACACACACATACACAAACATACACACACACACACACACACACACACACATACACACACACGCACACACACAGTGATGTTTACTCACAGAAGACTCCAATGCTTACACAAACAATGCAGTCTCACACAAATTCAAACACACACACAAACACATACAGACAGTAGCATTCTGTCACAGCCGACACACACACAAACACACACACACATACAAACACACACACACATACACACACACACAGACACACACACACACAGACACACACACACTCTGAGTTCTTATTCCATGCTCAAAGCGGGGCTTTGAGTGAGAGGCTGAGTGACTGAAGGCCCATTTGTCTTCATCAGTGTGTATCCGCACCTCTGCATGGCTCACAGACGTGTACGGTGTGTGTGTGGCGTGTACGGTGTGTATGGTGTGTGTGGTGTGTGTGGCGTGTGGCGTGTACGGTGTGTGTGTGGTGTGTGCATTGTGGATGGTGCGTGTGTGTGTGTGTGTGTGTGTGTGTGTGTGTGTGTGTGTGTGTGTGTGTGACATGTACGGGGTGTGAGGCGTGTGTGGCGTGTACGGTGTGTGTGTGTCGTGTGTGTGTGTGTGTGTGTGTGTGTGTGTGTGTCTTGTGTTGTGTGTGGCGTGCACGGCTCCGCTCAGAGCTGCGCTGATATAATGAACACGTTGGCCATGGCTGAGCAGAGCAGACAGGGGAGCACACATTACACACACACACACACACACACACACACACACACACACACACACACACACACACATACACACACCCCACCGCCCCCGCCTGTCAAACAGGCCAGCGCACCCCTCTGCCTGTCTGTCTGTCTGTCTGTCTGCCTGTCTGCCTGTCTGCCTGTCTGCCTGTCTGCAAACTTACCTCTCTGTGTGCCTGCCTGCCTGTCTGTCTGCCTGTCTGTCTGCATCTCTGTCTGTCTGTCTGCCTGTCTGTCTGTCTGTCCTGTCTGCAGATGCGGCGTCTCCAAAGCAGAGATAGATGTATGCCTGCCAGCATTTCCTGCCATCAGCAATCTAGCCTCAGGCTTAGCTTGTGTGTGTGTGTGTGTGCGTGTGTCTGTGTGTGTGTGCGTGTGTGTGTGTGCGTGTGTGTGTGTGTGTGTGTGTGTGTGTGTGTAACTAAGTGAGTCCATGGATGAGTGAGTGTGTGTGTGTGTGTGTGAGTGTGAGTGTGTGTATGTGTGTGTGTGTGTGTATGTGCGTGTGTGTGTGTGTGTGTGTGTGTGTGTGTAACTAAGTAAGTCCATGGATGAGTGAGTGTTCGTTAAATAAGCATCTTGTCTTGGGCTTCTGTGCCTGCGTGCATGCAAGTGTGTGTGTGCATGTGAGTGTGGTTTTGTATGCGTTATTCGTGTGTGTGTGTGTGTGTGTGTGTGTCACCCTGTCGTGCCAGTGTCTGCAGGGGAAGGCTGTTAGCTGTAAGAGGCATAAGTACTACTGTTAAACAGGGTCTCCCCATGGACTGCTCGTTACCGCAGGGGCTGTGGCGGCCTCTGTAGAGGCAGAGAGAGGACAAGAGACTACAATTATGGGATGTTGAGTCACTCTCCGCCCTCTCACATCCACACACACACTCATTTTCTCTCTTTTTCTGTCACACAAACACAAGCACACACACGGACACAGGCGCACAAGCGCACACACACACACATACGCATACACATACACACATACACATACACACATACACACACACACACACACACACACACACACACAGATAGCCTATTTCTCTTTCACTCATTTTCATTTCTAATGTTTCTCATTATCTCTCTCTATCTTTTTTGTCACAGAAAACAAACACACACACACACACACACACACACACACACACACTTTGCTGTCCGTGTATCTGAGGACAAGCTGCAGCTGGAGGAAGTTGGCTGTGGATGGGGCCTCCACCTTGGCCTCAGGGACACACACCCCACACACACACACTCGCACACACACACACACACACACTTGACCCAGTCCCCGTGGAGCCTCCCAAAGAGCTCTATGCCCTCGGGGCCCCATCCAAACCCTGGCTAAGCCCTCTCCTCTCCTCCCCTCCTCTCCGCACCACTCTGCTCCTCTCCTCTCCTCTTTCTTCTCCTCCTCCACACCTCTCCTCTCCTCTTGGCCCCCTCATTCTGGTTAAACCCTCTCCTCCTCTCTGCTCTTTCCTGTCCTCTCCACTCCACTCTACTCCACTCTGCCCCCCCTCACCTCCTCCTTCCTCTCCTGTCCTCCTCTTTTCTCTCCTCTCGGCCCCCTCATTTTGGTTAAACCCTCTCCTCCTCTCTCCTCTCCCCTTCTCCTCTCTCCTCTCTCCTCTCTCCTATCCCCTCCGCTTCTCTCCTCTCCTCTCTCCTCTCCTCCGCTGTCCTCTTGGCCCCCTCATTCTGGTTAAACCCTCTCCTCTGTCCTCTCCTCTCTCTCCTCCTCTCTCCTCTCCTCTCCTCTCTCCTCTCCTCTCTGCTCCTCTCCTGGGCCTCACCCCCTCACCTCCTCCCAGCCAAATGGTGATGTCACAATGGGAATGGGAAGCTT
>CM059274.1:30708064-30720564 GCA_030347295.1 Setipinna tenuifilis | reverse complement strand
ACTCAAAACACTAGGACGTGCTTAAGGCCAGCCACTGCCCATCGTACCAGGGACAAGGGCACACCACACACACACACACACACACACACACACACACACACACACACACACACACACTCGTGCATAGCCAGTGTCTGAAGAAAGCATGAATGAAGCCAGTGTGTGCTTCTGCATGTTCCACTTGAAAGACAAACAAACAGAGTCGTTACTCATGATCTCTCAAGAACAGAGGGGGAGGAGAGGAAGAACTAACTCTGTGTGTGTGTGTGTGTGTGTGTGTGTGTGTGTGTGTGTGTCTGCTTTTGACTGCTGCCCTCTAACCCCTGAGGGGGGATGGCGGACTTCCTGTTTCATAGCCACTATGGCATCCTGCGTGGGACATTCTCAAATTAGTCATCGTCTTCTGAAGACCGCCGGATACACAACACAAAACACACAACTCAGCTCAGGGACTCAAACAGTGTGTGTGTGTGTGTGTGTGTGTGTGTGTGTGTGTGTGTGTGTGTGTGTGTGTGTGTGTGTGAGGGGGTGGATGTTACAGGGGCATTGGCTATCGGGCTGGTTCTGGTTCCGGCAAGGATGTGGGCCAGTTCTGGCAAGGACGCGGGCCAGTTCTGGGGGCAGATCCCACGCCTGGCCACAGTCAGCAGCACACAAGGAGACTGTCCAAGGCCGTTTAGCCAGCGTCCAGACCCCATGCTGAGTCAACCACGGCTGATTAGATTGTTGACAGAAGGACAGAGCAAAGTTTTAAGCTTCTTTTTTCCACAACAGCTTTACTGCCTGCTCTGATAAACAAACATTGCCCAGATAAAGAGTGGCTTACTGGCTCCGTGGAACGACAGCAGCCTTGCTACCCCAAACCCACCGCCATGGCCTCCCGCTCCTGTACGCTGATGGCCGAAGCGTCCGTGCCGTCCGTGCCCTTCAGCTGCAATAACAACCCGGTGAATTAAGAGTTTAGCCTCCAAATGCTACTCCAGATGTGAACATCTGGCAGCTTGTGCAGTCGTCTATGGACACCCCCCCACACACACACACACACACACCTCCCTATGCCCGGGACCGGGTTTGAGAGGGTCCGAGCTGGCTTAACCAAATCAGCTAATGTCTTAAGAAGTGTTTGGAGTGGCATTCATTTTATGAAGCTGTTGTTTTGACACGGCGGCAAACTGGTACTGGACTGTGGCAGCCCCAGATGGATCAGGCATATGGCACACCGTCTATTGCTACTGCTGCCTACGACGCCTTCAGTCTGCCTGCGCTCAGCATACGGCCGTGAGCGGCATTGGGAGGAGGGGCACATGTTTCAGGAAGGGACATGGAGAGGATATGCTTTTTAAAACAGGCGTGTTTATAATGTGCGAGAGGAGAGACGCATATTTGGGATGGAAAGCCCACCAGGACAGGACACTACACGACCCGACCCTCCCCCCTTAGACAGACAGACTCGGCTCCTCCAAGTTCAGTACCAACTGTGCTTGACACATCGCCTCGTGTTGCCCGACACTACACTACACTAAGTAAACAATTAAGACGCTTTCTCACAGACAGCTGTGCTTGTTCACAACAACACGCCGGAGCTCCACAAAATCTCACCGACACTAAGACCATTTCAGCGGCTGTCAGTGCTGTGCATTCCAGGCAAATCCCGTCTGAATGCTTAAATCCTCGGGGGTAGCGCTTTGGCTATCCCGCTTAAACAAGCAAGATGAGAAGAGTAGGCAATGGCTTCCATAAAATAACCGATGTCGCACGTAGGCTATATGCATTCCTGGTCTATTCATTTAAGGGCTCTCCTTTTCTTTCCACTATCACTTTTTCGAGACAAGCAGCCAGAAACTTGCATCATGGTTACAACATCCAGCTCGCAGCTCTGAGGCAGACCGGGTCCAAGAGAGCATAACGGGTGGCCCCCTCCCTCCAGTTCGAAGAGCTGTTCTAACATGGGTTTGTTACTGCGAACCCGCGGTGTGAAACGGCAGACAAGGACCCGAAACAGTTCAGCGAACTCCAGCGCTATTTGTGAGGCACTACGAAGCCAGAATCGGGGAAGCTGGAATGAGGAAAGACCGCTACTGATAGCCCGGCAATCTCATCCACCCATGGTCGATCAGATGGTCAGATACGTAACACACATTCCGAGGAACACTCGGCATTCGCCAGCAACCCGCAAGTCTCGGTTCGGAGGTTTAAAAACGACCAGAATACAGCTCCAACCAAACAGAAAGTAGCTCTCGCACTCACCTTTAGGTAACGTCAGTTCTACGCTGGCGAGACGTGGGAGACTTCTTTTCCTTTCCCCGGTGGTCACAAATCACAACCAATAATAAATCTCCAAGTCGATGCTGACAAATGAAAAAGTTCACATAATTCTCCCCTCGTTCCGTCTGCGGTTGGAAGAGAAAAACAACATTCCTTGGGCACGCAAAAGCAGAGAAATCACAGGGCTAGTAATCCCAGAGAGACGAGAATGTGACAAGGACAGCGGTAGAAATCCAACGTTGAAGCGTCGCGAACTTTTCCACGCCCAGGAACTTTCATCACATGACAGTGTGCAGGTGCATTTACAGAAGGCACGATGGATACACACACATACACATACGCACACACACACCTGTAAGAGCTGCTCGTGTACAGCACGAAGGCAGGCAGCCGTGGGCGCGAGCTCGAGCTCGAGCTCCCAAACTGACTTGAGTGGCTCGGGTGGAAGTCTGGTCCTCCCTGCGAAGAAAAGAGTGAGAGAGAGAGAGAGAGAGAGAGGAGGGAGGGAACTTCCACTCCTCCTACTCCCGGCGGAGATACAAAGGGCCAAGCCTACTGGAGTCGGTTTACTCACAGCGGCGCGACGACAGAGGGAGAGGAGAGGAGCGAGCAGAGCAAACAAACCGGAGAGAGAGAAAAGAGAATAACAAAACAAGCTCCTCCACCCTTCCTATTCACAGCGCGCGGCCCCCACCGCGAGCCTCTGGCAAATCTCGCGCAGCACAGCGCAGCGAACAACAGCGCAATCATTCCCTGCTCCCTGGCGGACCAAATCTCCAAGTGGATTTTGCTCCCGGCCTAATCTGCCGAAAACTCCTGCTAGGATCAGAGCGGGCTCATAATGTCGGACAAATGAAGCGGGTACTGTGGTAATAAAGGCGGGCTAGTCGTTAATGCAAACCATCTCATCATCGTGGAGGCTTATCACAAACTCAACACACAACCCACACACACACACACACATCCACTTCAGCGCGTGTCCGCACTAACTCATGGTGTTGACCTCTAGGTAATTAAAGCGGGGAGTTCAGACAATGGTGACATTGTTCCTGGCTTCAAGTGTGTGAGTTTCCGCCGCTGCCAAGGGGCTCCTGGTACGACTGTAACGGGCTTCAGTGACATGACAGCCAGCTTAGCCGCCCACTCCAACATGCCTCAAAAGCTCACCCTTATTAAGACACAGCCCGCTGCTTAGTTAGTTTCGGTTAGAGGCGAGAGGTTGTTAATATTTGAGCTCAAGCTCACACTAATGTAGGCTACAGTCCTTTTCTCTTTGCTCCCAAAGCACTATGATGTTTGTCTTGGCAAAGGTCGTCCATTTTGTGCCTTACCTGCTAACATAGCCCATAAAAGGGATATGATTTGCCTAGTACACGTGTGACTTGCCAGGTTATATAAACTTAGGTAATACTTTATTTTATGGTTCCTTTATCTACATGTAACAGCTGTAATAATATTTACTTACACTGTACACACCTAACACTATACTCTTACCCATTGTTACACAGTGCCTAACTGATGTAACAGGGACAGTGAAATAAAGTTTAACCCAAACTTAAAGTGAGTGGGGAGAGCAAGTGGGATGTAAGTAGGCCATCGTTGTCCCAGTAGAAGTCACGGCTCCTCTCTGGCCAAATATCAGCTGTAGTGCAGCAACCGCAAAGCTGAACCTGGACCACGAGGACTTATTCTCTGATTTTGATCAAAAAATGTGTGTGTGTGTGTGTGTGTGTGTGTGTGTGTGTGTGTGTGTGTGTGTGTCTCACCCACTGCTGGGCTCCACCACCACGTCAGGCGTGTGTGTGTGTGTTCTCTGATTTTGGCCAAAAAATGTATGAGATTCATAACCTTCACGCTGGTGGCGGTGTGGCTAGTTTTTGGTTATTTTCGGATAGGTGACTTCCATGTCCCCATATTTTTAGCCTTTACTTTGCTATCTGTGTGTTTGTGTGTGTGTCTGTGTGTGTGTGTGTACTTGAGTCTGTGCTTTTTGTCTCCTCATCTGAATATTTCTGCCTGAATTTGACTGTCAAATACCCACACACACTCACACCCAGACACTCACACACTCACAGACACACACACACACACACACACTGCTGTCCCCATGACACCGCTCCCGCACTAGACCATGTGTGTAAAGCAATTACTGCCGTTCGGCTGCGTGGGGCGGCCGTGAGCGTGAGTGTGTGTGTGAGTGTGAGAGGTGTGTGTGTGAGTGTGAGAGGTGTCCAAATGAAAGTCAGTGTTTGGGGATACAGATTAGCAGCGACATGCTACAGCGCACTTGCTCAAAACAGCCAGGGGTCTGGGGGGTGGGTCTTTTCCTTTCAGAGACAGACTTTAGGATAACTTCATACACACACACACACACACACACACTTCACTGTCGTCCGCGCTTGACCATCAAGACATGAGCTCTGGGAGGGGGAGGGGGGAGGTCTGTCTTTAAAGATAGGTGGGTTTAAATTAGGAGGGGGCCATGAGGGGCCTTTTACCTTCACTGAGGCCGAACACATAATCCAGACGCAGAGGGACACCCAGGCCCAGGCCAGCCACAAAGTCACACACATACACACACACACACACACACACACACACACACCACCACACAGTCACACAGCTCCACAGACACCGCTGGCGTTTGTTGTTAGTGTACATTATGAGAGGCTTACGATTTAAGTTTTAATAATCTAAAGCTTGTGCAACTTATTTGGCCCTCTGCAAATGAAAGGCTTCTGTCTACGCATGCAGGAACCATTAAAGTTCTACTCAGGAACCATTAAAGTTCCGCTCAAAGCCCCTGACGCTGATGAGGCAAATGATTCTACAAACAACTGTGCAGTCCCAAGAAGATTAGAAAGGTTCTTTGACAACTTTTCTCTTTTTTGTTCCAAGCGCACACTCAGATGGGGCTTTAACAACAGCCTATTATTCTGACACTTAAGAGGAGAGAAGAGGCGTGAGAGAGAGAGACAGAGAGAGAGAATGCACGTGTTTGTGTGTGTGTGTGTATGCATGTGTATATATGTGTGTGTGAGTGAGTCAGAGAGAGAAAGAACGTGTGTGTGTCTCAGTGAGTAAGAGAGAGAACATTTGTGTGTGTGTGTGTGAGAGAGAGAGAGAGGGAGGGCACATTTGTGTGTGTGTGTGTGTTATGGTGACTCTTCTGTAACCTTCACCACAGAAGGAAAAGTGTACAATGCAAAGCCTCCTTTTTTCCCCTGCATTCATGCATCTCTAATCCTCCAGGCACTGACCCACAATGACACGCGGCCCAGGGATCATCTTCCCAGCCCTGCCCAGCTCCAGGGCCTCGCGGTGGGGGAGAGATTCACTCCAGAGCCCCCTGGCTTACACTAGGGCACCACAAACTGCCCATGCTCATCCGGGGCTGTGTTTTGGCTTACTGCATTACTGAACTCTCACGGCTTTGGCCCCGCAGAGAGGAGGAGGAGGGAAACTAAGGAGGAAGGGGATAGACCGACAGACAGAGAGAAAGAATGAATGAAAGACAGAAACTGAACTGAACTGAAGAAGCCTTTTGGATGAAAGGTGAAACGTCTTCAAGCTACTAAAGGAAGTCCAGTTGCTTACAACTTAGTTTCTCTTGATAATAAATGAAAGAAAGAACCAAACAAACAGCCAGAGAGAAGGATTTATAGACAGAGGGAGAGATAGATTAAGAGAGGGATAGACAGTGAGAGAGAGAGAGATTGAGAGAGGGATATACAGTGAAGGAGAGAGCTAGATGAAGAGAGGGATAGATAGTAAGAGAGAGGGACAGATAGATTGAGAGAGGGATAGATAGTGAGGGAGACGGAGCGATAGATGAAGAGAGGGATAGATAGTGAGGGAAAGAGAGATAGATTGAGAGAGGGATATATAGTGAGGGAGAGAGTGTGTGTGAAATAGCATCATATTCCCCTGCAGCTTGTTGCTGTCCCATCCGTCAGGTGAGGTGATCTCTTCAGCAGCAGGACTTTGATCAGTGGGTCAGTGACAGACAGGCTGTCAAACACACGTCAATCTCTGCTGATGTCACGCATCCGATTGGACCTCGGCCACGCCGCCACGCCGCTGTTTGCTGTTTGCTCTCTGTATCGCTTTACACAACACACACATGGCCGACTACTGTTACTGTGTGTGTGTGTGTGTGTGTGTGTGTGTGTGTGTGTGTGTGTGTGTGTGTGTGTGTGTGTGTGTGTGTGTACGGGGGTGGAGCCTGGGCCTTTGGTGAAACAGCAAACTGTTGATCCATCCCTCTCCCTCTCCCTTACTATATATCCCTCTCTTCATCTATCTCTCTCTCTCCCTCATGATTCATCCCTCTCTTCATCTATCTCTCTCTCTCCCTCACTGTCTATCCCTCTCTTTATCTATCTCTCTCTCCCTTACTATCTATCCCTCTCTCAATCTATCTCTCCCTCTCCCTCACTATCTATCCCTCTCTTAATCTATCTCTCCCTCTCCCTTACTACTGTTACATGTGTACGGGGGTGGAGCCTGGGTGTGTGTGTGTGTGTGTGTGTGTGCGTGTGTGTGTGCGTGTGTGTGTGTGTGTGTGTGTGTACGGGGGTGGAGCCTGGGTCTCTGCTGAAGCAGCCCAGAGACTAACCACTGAGCCTCCAGATGGTGCACATAGTACGACTCCCTTTGCAGAGACAGAGAGTGTGAATCACAGTGACTTAACTTGACTGGTTTTAACAAAAACACATTACATTATTACAGTGCATTTGGCAGACGCTTTTATCCAAAGCGACTTACAAAAAGGAGGACATAAGCTGACAGAGGTGTAGAGGAACACAGAGTAAGCAGGCGACCTTTATACATACAGGGAGGTGCATGTGCCTGAATAAGTTTCCCGGAGCAGGGACACTACAGACACACATACTCCCACATCGGGACAGAGTGAGAGAGTTGGTTTAGTGATTGTTAGTTTTGTCCAGGGCAGTTGGCAATCGAGTGCCAGGATCCACGTGTTAAGAAACAGCTAACAGAGTTTAAGCTAAGCAGACAGGGGTCAAACACAGAGGTCAGTCAGTACAGACAGAGACAAACAAATCCAAATCAACAGGTCCAGGGTACAGGGTCCAGGGTCGAAGGTCACCACAGGCAGGCAAAGGCCCGGCCCAAAAAGGGCAGTCAGAACAGGCAAACAAAGCCCAAATGCCCAGACAGACTCGGTTCAGAGGTAATCCGGTCCAAAAGCACACAGGTAAGTCCAGGCAGCACTCGAGGAACAAGGGCCTGATTAGAGCACACGCTGGAGAGCAGGCACGGAGGGAGGGTAACCATGGGAGCCGCTGTAGACAGGCCAGCGCAGGGCAGCGGAGGGCAGGGGACACAATGACTCAATGATTGACAATAATTACTCAGCACACACACATAGACACACAGACATGTGACCAGCGCTACAGACACTCACAGCCAAAACAGAGCCACTACCGCCCCCTCATGGACAAAAGAGGAATTGCAGAGCCCCAGCCTGTGTTGGGACGGCCACAGCAGTGCTTACAGGTATGTGGAGTTTATGACTCCTGGCCTTGTGTGTTAAAGCGTACCCTGTCTTTACCCTTGGATACTGTCCTAACTGTCCCCTTCACTCACACACACACACACACTCACACACACACACACCACCATCACTTGACTGGTATGAAGAGATTCTAATAAAAGCTGTAGTGCTTTAGGAGCGAGTAGTTTAAGGGGGGGCAGATAACACCACTCTGGTACACAGTAACACCGCTGCTGCTGCTGTGAGGGGGGGTTGGCTGCGGGGACGATAGCTGCTGCTGTCCCATAGCTGTGGGGGGGGGGGCTGTCGGGGGGAGGGGTTGTTGGGGGGTGCAGCGAGGTAGCTGTAGGGGGGGGGGTCGGGGTGGTGGCTTTGAGGAGGGGGTTGGTTGGTTGGTTGGTTGAGGGGTTGGGTGGGGGGGGGGGCGATAACGGCTACTGGCCCATTGCTGTGACGGCCACTGTGGCAGACGGAGTCTTATCTGGTCCCCTCAGATAAGCACAAGGACGGGGACAAGGTGACAGAAGAGGGGGGGGGGGCACAGGGGGGTGTCACGTGGATGTTACCCCCAGAACAGACACACTCACGCACTCATGCATACACACACAAAACACACTTATGCATGCATACACACTCTCTTGCAAGCACATAAATGCAAACATATACACACACACACACGCACACCTGTTGTGTAATTTCCAGCCTAGGCGTAGGAGGACAGGGTTGTGTTGGGGGGGGGGGGCATGGATGGTTCTGGCCAGCGGTACTCTAAATGCCAGCACTGCTCCCACATACCCCTTTCCCTGGCACAGGCACACACCCCCCATCCCACACATCCACATACCCCCACCCCTGGCACAGCCACAACCCCCCCCCCCCCATCCCTAGCCCAACCCCTCATCTACACATCCCCATCCCACACATCCTCACCCCTTGACCCACCCCACAACTCCCCACCCTTGGCCCATCCACTCCTCCACACACCCCCATCCCTGGCTCGTCCTTAAATCCACAGCCCTGGCCCAGTCCTACCCCCACCCCTGCCCCATCTACCCCCACCCCTGCCCCATCTACCCCCACCCCTGCCCCATCTACCCCCATCCCTGGCTCATACATCCCCATCCCTGGCCCGTCCATAAATCCACACCCCTGGCTCATCCACTTATTTCCACCCCACACACCCCCCCATCCCTGGCCCATCCATACCCCCCCATTCACACCCCCACCCCACACACCCCCACCCCTGGCCCATCCGCACCACACACCCCCCCCACCCCAGGCTCCACCAGAGACGCGGCGTGAAGGAGAGGTGCTGGCACGGGCTGGCTGTCACTTCAGCACCGTTACACCGTTGCGTGTGTGTGCGCGTGTGTATGTGTGTGTGCGTGTGTGTGTGTGCTGGGCAGGAGGGGTGTTAGTTGTGAGCGATGTGAATGATTTATGAGTATGGAGATGAGTCTGGCGAGAGAGAGGAAGAGAACACACTGCTGCCCTCAGGGCTCCAGAACAGCAAAGGCAGGAGACAGACAGACAGACAGACAGAGAAAGAGAGAAAGAGAAAGCGAGAGAGAGAGAGAAGAATGGGGGGAGAGGTACAAGGAGGGCAAGGTGTGCCTCTTTTCTGACTGTCTTTTATTATTCGCTCCCGCTTTCTCTCTCTACTTTCTCCTCTCTTTCTTTATCCCCTCCTCTCTCTCTTTCTTTATCCTCACCTCTCTCCCTCTCCCTCCCTCTCCTCTCCCTCTTCTCTCTACCTTCTCCTCTCTCTCTCTCTTTCTTTATCCCCTCCTCTCTCTCCTCTCTCTCCCCCTCCCTCTTCTCTCTCTCCCCTCTCCTCTCCCTCCTTCTCTAGCTCTCTCCCCTCCCTCTCTCCTCCCGCTCTCCTCTCTCTCCCCTCCCTCTCTCCTCTCTCTCCCCTCTCACCTCCCTCACTTTACATCTCTCTATCTCCCCCCGCTCTCCTCTCTCTCCCCTCTCCTCTCCCTCACTTTCTATCTCTCTCTCCCCTATCCTCTCCCTCTGTATCTCTCTCTCTCTCTCCTCTCTCCTCTCTCCCTTTCTCAACTTTCCTCTCTCTCTCCATTCTCCTCTCTCTCTCCTTCTCTCCTCTCTATTCTCTATTCTCTCTCTCTCTCTCCCTTTCTCTCTGACATATGCCATGAATAAATATATCTTTGCACCTCTTTCTTCCTCCACTCTTGCCACTTACTCTTCCTCTGTCTCTCCCTCCCTCTCTCTCTCCCCCTACCTCTATCCTCTCTATCTCTCCCCTCTCCTCTCCCTCACTTTCTATCTATCTCTCCTCTCTCTCTTCTTCTGTCTCTCTCTCCTCTCTCTCTTCCTCTGTCTTTCTCTCCCTGGCTGGGCCTCTAATCTGGCTTTGAACTGTCACCTCTCATCCCCGTCACACACTCGTAAACAACTCCCACTAGACAAAAGTCAACACAAATTATTACTGTGCTGTGCAAATATTACAGCTATGCAGTAGAAACACTCCCAACCCGTGTGAACATCTTTACTTTCCCAGCAACTCTCCCAACATTTCTGTCCTTCATCTCCCTCTCTCGCTTTCTCTTTCTTACTTTCTCTTTCTCTCTCTCTTTATCTCCCTCTCTGTCCTTTTTTATGTCTGTTTCTCTTTGTATTCTGTACTGTCTCACTTGTATTTTCCCTCCGTCATTCTCTCTCCCCCCTCTCCCCCTCTCCCTCTCTCTCTCTCTCTATTTCCTTTTCTCCTTTTCTAATTGCCACTCACTCTCCCTCATGGTCTTTTGTCTTTCATTCTCTCACTCCCTCCCTCTATCTCTAATCCCCCCTCTCTCTCTCTGTCTCTCCCTCTCTCTATCCCTCTCTCTCCCTCTCTCTCTCTCTCTCTCTCTCTCTGTCTCTCCCTCTCTCTCTCTCTCTCTGTCTCTCCCTCTCTCCCTCCTCTCTCCATCTATCTACATATCTGTCTGTCTATCTATCTGTCTATCTGTCTATCTATCTGTCTATCTATCTATCTATCTATCTATCTATCTATTTGAGTGTGCCATGCTGCTGATGTGTAGCAGGAGATGGGTAGAGCGAGAGAGAGAGAGTAGAGAGCAGTGATGATATCTCAGAGACAGAGGTGAACACACACCCACTCATCCACTCACACACACATATACAAACCCACACAGAAACACTACACATGCATGCACACACACAAAATCTACTTATGCATGCACTCTCTCACAAGCTAATAATTGCAAACACACACACACACACACACACACACTCACACACACACACACACACTGGCCTGTAGTGTAATTTCCAAGCTATCTCAGTCCCTAACGGCGGCGGGCGTGAGCGTCTGTCCGTCCATGAAACTGTCACACGTTATTTAGCGAATGGCCAGAAATATCACCTGCCCATCAATCACACACCTCATCTACACACACACACACAACACACACACAACAGACACACCTCATCACCACCACACACACAACAGACACACCTCATCACCACCACACACACACCACACACACCTCATCACCACCACACACACACCTCACCAACACCACACACACAACACACACCTCATTAACAGGCACAGACCAGAGAAGAAAGAGGAGAGGAGAGATACATTACAACAGATGAGAGGAGAGGCAGAGACATCAGAAGAGAGGAGAAGAGGAGAGGCGAGGAGAGAAGAAGAAGAGAGGAGAAGAGGAGAGGCAGAGACATCAGAAGAGAGGAGAAGAGAAGAGGCGAGAAAAGAAGAAGAAGAGAGGAGAAGAGAAGAGAAGAGGCGAGAAAAGAAGAAGAAGAGAGGAGAGAAAAGAAGAGAAGAGAGGAGAGGAGAGAAAGGAAGAAGAAAGGAGAGGAGAGGAGGAGAGGAGAGAAAAGAAGAGAGGAGAGGAGAGAAAAGAAGAAGAAGAGAGGAGAGAAAAGAAGAGAAGAGAGGAGAGGAGAGAAAGGAAGAAGAGAGGAGAGGAGGAGAGGAGAGGAGAGAAAAAAGAGAAGAAAAGGAGAGGAGAGAAAAGAGGAGGAGAGAAGAGAAAAGAGAGAGGGGAGAAGAGAAGAGAAGAAAAGAGGAGAGGAGAGGAGAGGAGAGGAGAGGAGAGAAAAGAAGAAGAGAGGAGAGGAGAGGAGAGGAGAGAAAAGAAGAAGAGAGGAGAGGAGAGGAGAGGAGAGAAAAGAAGAAGAGAGGAGAGGAGAGGAGAGGTAACAGCCTCCATCACTCCCAGTCCTGAGTGTGTTGTTGGTGCTGATTGTGTGTGTGTATTGATCAGGCCAATGGGCTGCTATCACTAATGAAATACAGCCCCAATTGGCTTACAGCTTTATAATGCACAGCACCAGTGGGAGCTGTTTAGGTGGCCATTGTGTGTGTGTGTGAATGGGTGTGTGTGCTGGAGTGTGTGTGTGTGTGTGTGTTTGTGTGTATATGTTTATGTGCGTGTGCTTGTGTGCATGTGAATCTGTGAGAGAGAGAGTGTGTGTGTGAGAGAGAGAGTGTGTGTGTGAGAGAGAGAGAAATTACAGGGCATGTTTGTGAGCTTTCCAATTTACAGGCTGTCAATCAATTTTTTTCTGATTATTATTATTAGTGTGCTGACACTGCCCTCTGGTGGTCGTAAAGCCACATCACATGCCACAGGGCAGCACTAAAACTACACACCCAAGAGGCCTGCAGCTGAGACAGCTTAGTGTAGGTGCCAGGGGTTGTAGTCACGCATCAGGT